>CM038677.1:51956381-52450751 GCA_021605205.1 Aegilops longissima | reverse complement strand
TTTAGCTTGATACCTCAGCCACGATCCTGTGCCTCGGCAGATCTGTAGATAGTCGCTTCTCAGCCTATTTTCATTTGTAGTTGTCTGTACTCAGACAAGTTAAGCTTCCACATGTGCTTGTGACTTGTATGCTCTGAATGTTGGGTCATGAGACCCATGTTTGTAATATCTCGCTCCTCAGATCCTAATGAATAAGTACTTGACTCGTAGAGTTTTGTTGTGATGCCATGTTGTATATACACATATCGAGCATATTGTGTGTATGATTGAAATGCTTGGTATGTGTGGGATCCGACAACCTAGTTGTTTATCCTTGGTAGCCTCACTTATGGGGAAATGTAGTCTTGTGCTTCCATGAGCCATAGTAGTCCGCTCTGACCAGTTCACCTGAGTCCTCGCTAGCCCAAAGACTCTCGCTCCCTAACACTTGATAGGCGGCATGTGATTCACTTCGCTCTGTGTCTATCCCTTTGGGGAAATGTCACGCGATGACATCCGGAGTACTGCCTAGCCTGTTACAGCCCGGGTTCCCGGAGTCCTGTTAGCCCAGTGCTACAGCCCGGATTCGCACGCTGCTGACCGACATGCTCGATGTTGATTCATTTATGCCTGCCCCGTAAGTTAGTGCCACTTTGGGTTCACGACTAGTAATGTCGGACCGGGTTCTCTGTCGTATGGAAGCTAGTGACACTATCATATACGTGAGCCAAAAGGCGCAAACGGTCCCGGGCCATGGTAAGGCGACACCCGTGGGAATACCGTGCATGAGGCCGCAAAGTGATATGAGGTGTTACAGGCTAGATCGGTGTGACTTAGAATCGGGGTCCTGACAGCTTGATTGAGCTTACCAATGCTACTACCAAATACTTCCTCTGTCCCAAAATTCTTGTCTTAAATTTATGTAGTTAAAACGTGACTTGATACATAAGACAAGAATTTTGGGACGGAGGGAGTACTTATGTACATGGCACCTTTAATAAAGTGCTTACCAATGCTGCTAGCAAATACTTATGTACATGGCATCTCTATCTAATAGAGTTTTAACTGTCTAAATTTTCATAAGACTGGATCAGATGCAATGTTAAACGACTGTAAATGTGATTGATAAACATAACTATATTATGCTATTTTTATATTTGCAATGCTTCAATAATTGTATTACCGGGTTGGATATGATTATACCCGGCAGCAGCGGCAAGCCGCACTTCCTCCCCAGTATGCAGATAGACCGGCCTGGCCTATGGTGTGCCTGAATGAACTGGACATGTATAAGCTGACGTGCAAGTGCAATGGCCGATCCATCATGCCATGGTATAGTCGGGACACTACTTCTTTCTTGCTGCTAGCTGCATGCATGGTCGTATCCATCCCTCCGTGGAGTATACTCCGTCCCCATTCTAAGTTGCTGCTGCACCTTATCTGCATGCTCATCGAATTCGTCAGCATGAATCCAGAAATAAGCATGTTGGGAGAACATGTACATTCTCAGAGCTTAGCCACTCTCGGCCGTCGAATCAATTTTTTAATGAGTTCTAGACCGTTGGATCTCGCTTGTGGAAGACCTCGGCCGTCGGATGGAGTTGATCTACTGCTACAATGAATAGTTACCATTTTTCTCATTTTTTTTCTCACGCCGGATTTAGGCCTGCGTCTCGCTGATGGGTGGGGACTCTCTCCGGTGGGCCTCGTCAGTCAGTTGTCGTGGCTGGGCGCGTTAACTGTGTAGCCCGTAGGCGCCCTTCAGTGGCCAAATATCCTCTGCCACCGCCGAAATTATCATGCCCCACCGAGGGTATTTTCGGTACTTCCTCTCGTGGGCCGGTGCGTGTCGTTTGGTGGTTGGCTCGTGGATGGATGAGGTCAAGCAGGGAACCGATTGGGTGAGAACCCTAGCATCCACTCTGCCTCTCCTCCCGCCTACCTCAGCGTTGCTGCTCTCCCCGCCGTGGTCGCTCCCGCCGCCCGCACTCGCGCCCCGACCTTTCCTCTCTTCATTGCACCACCAGCTTCCCTTCTCCTCCGGCCTCGCCTCTTCCTCCCTTCTCCCCCGGCGCCTCCTCCCAAGGGAAGTGAACGGAAGGATCGAGCGACAAGGTAAGGCCCAAATCCACATCGGCATCAACGCTTCATCGTCGACTTCATCCCCGACCGTCCTCAAGGTAGGCCATGGAGGTCCGGTCCGGCTCGGCAGTAGCCATGGATGGAGACACCCGAAACCCTAGCCCTCCAAGGACATGCGGCGGCAGCAGGCCATCTCCGGCGAGCTCATCCACGGGTCTCCGACTATGGTGCGTGCGCATGATCCCTAAATTCCCTCTCTTGTCGATTTCTTAATCTCCCCTCCTTGTGATTCCTTGGTTTGTTTTGTGTGCAGCTGCTCCGATCTAGAAGAGGGGGTGGAGCTGTTGTTGCTGCAGGCGGACGAGACACGAGCTCTCATGGCTCCTCCCTCCTCCTACCCCCTAACGTGGTGAACTCCACCCCCTCTTTCCTACCCCTTGCACATCTATCTTATTTTGATTGCAATTGTGGTTCTGGACACAACCTGGTGGTGATTGCTATTGTGCAATCTCATTCAGTTTTAATCAATACACGTCTTATTTCAGTTTGAATGTGTGTGCAACCAATCAGATTGCTATTGTGATGTTTAATGCTTGTTGGCTGCTTGTTGTTAACTAGGGGAAGAAGAAGAAGAAACCTTATCTATTTGATTTGTGGAGAATCATGTATACTTCTTTCATTAGAAGTACCACTGCATTTGTGTGTTTCCTGCAGCCATCTATCAAAAAAAGCTACAGTTTTGGATTGTTGATTTAGCGGCATCAATCATTAATTGTTCTGCTACATATGTTCTTAACTATGACTATCCGTTTAGGCGGCTCTTAGGTTAATATGGTCTTGGTTCTGGGTGGATCTCCGACTATTTGTTTCTTCATCTCCTATTATTGTGATTCCTGCGTTTATTTTATGTGAAGGTTGCTCTGATGAGGACAAGCTGGTTCTGCAGGTGGACGGGTCCTCATGGTCGCCGCACTCTCTCATCGGGGGTAGGCGGGAGAAGTGTCGGCCGCCGAAGCAGACGAGCCGAGCCATTAGTGGCTGCATCTTTGACATCCTTTCCTAGCGTGGTCGCCAGTGTACGCTGTCCACCGGTAGTAGCAAGGTACATCTCTACCATTTCCTCCACCGGGTCAGTGCATGCCCGTGGCGAAGCTTATATTGCATCATGGTAAAGGATCTGGTTATATGGTGCAGGATCTAGGCCACTCAAACTCAAAGCATACTAACAACCAGGCCTGGAGATATAGTTTGCACAATGTTCTGTTCTGTCATATGCCATTTTGATATGGCTAAAATGTTAGCTTTTGATATGTGTCCGAATTATGTTGCCCCACCAGCCTGAAAATGTGATAAATAAAAGCCTACAGTGCTCATTTATTTGTATTTACAGGCTTCGCTGTGCATATGATTTACTCTTTGTTCCATAAGATCACATTTTGGTAGTGGTGTAAGTTGAACCTTGATGATGTTGTTGTTGTATTCTGTAATGAAACTATTAGATAAGGTAGTTAACTATCTCTAGCCATAGGTCTTATAGTGGTGCAGATTCATTTTCTCTACTAGGAGTTTACTTAATTACAGAACATTCCTGAATAGTTACACTAAGCTAGCCATGTTCCCAGTAAGCTCAGAAATTTCCTGGCATACACTTGACACCAGTTATCTCTCATATTTCCCTGATTTCCATAGCTGTGTTGTATCCTGATAAGCTATGTACCCAGGGTAGGGTTATAGACCTGACCTAAACACCCTCCCCAAGGACATCACCCTAAAGTCAGAAGTATTCGAAGGGTACCATCATCCACTCGACCAGAAACATTCCACTCAAAAGAATCACTGTCACTCGACCGTAACAGAAACCACTCGACATACAGAAGGTCTAAATTCACTCTGCGCAGCAACGGTCGGGTGTTTACTCATAGACTTAATAGTCATTTGTAACACTTTATTACGGACGTTACTTGTAACTCTCCCTCTTTATGTACATTGAACTCCTTGTAACGTGGGCTGGCTGGGGTCCTGGTGCACTCTATATAAGCCACCCCCTCCACAGGCACAAGGGTTCGCACCCCTGTAACACACACACACGCATAATCCAGTCGACCGCCTCCTGACACCGAGATGTAGGGCTATTACTTCCTCCGAGAAGGGCCTGAACTCGTAAAACTCACATGTACAACTTCACCATAGCTAGGATCTTGCCTCCTTATACTTACCCCCCATTCTACTGTTAGTCTTAGAACCACGACAGTTGGCACCCACCGTGGGGCAGGTGTCTTAGCGACTTGTTGGCGAAGTTGCGATTTTTTCCGATTCCCATCATCATGGTTTCCGGCGGAGGAATGGCTGAGGGCCGTGAGATCTGTCTCGGCGCGCTCGTTTTCGTCGCCGTTGACTCCGCTTACAGCCGGAGGCTCCACTCGGCGTCGGGCGCTCCCGTCCGCGGGCGACGCGACAAGCATGCGTCCGCGGCGTCCTTCTTTGGCAGCCGTCGACTCAGTATCGGTCGGCTCCTGTGGCGTCCTCGCTCCCTGCTGTTGGTCGGCGCAAGCGCTCCATTCGGTCACGGCTCCAGCGGTGGGTGAGGCACGCGATGGCTGCCAGTCGGCCACCCCACATGTCGCGGCAATCGAGCCCGACGAAACTCTGTACGGCCTATTCGACTGGCTCCGTTGAGACCGCATCCTAGTGTGATAGCAATGACCTCGCGGCGGAGGTTTTGATGGTCAATGGCCCACGCAGTCCTCCTGGCTTTCCCCGCGACGACCGTGGTGATTGCGGTGGCTATCCATCGCGCGCTCACGAGGAGTACCGCCCCGAGCCTCTTTTTTCACAGGAGAGGGAAGAGCTCCGCCGCCGCAATATGGATGCACTCACACTCCTATCGTTGGAGAAACCCCCGAGGCCCGGGCCTTGGAGGAGGCGCGCCTGGACAACTTGGCTGAGCGCACTCGACTGGAGAACCTCCATCATGCACTTGACGAGCGTGCTCGGCAGCGGATCCCTGAATCCAGTCGACGAAAACTTTTTCCGCCTCAAACTCAGGTATACCGAACTCCGATTCAGAATCTCACAGCTGCAGCCCGAATAGCAGAGTCGACTCAGCGTTCCTAGTCGGAAGCTGGCAGAGGTTTGATGCAGATCCGGGCTTTACTCCGGGCAGCAGGAGAGCAGAACACAACAGTATCTCAGTCGCGGAATAGAATTCATAGCAGGTCTGTGATGGCAGACACAGTTCAGTCGGCTCACAACCCAAGATCGCCCCCGCGGCGTGAGGGACATGGGGACCAGCGAGATCAGTATAGAAACCGTGAGCAGTATGATTGTCGGTGTCAAAACCGGCGGATCTCGGGTTGGGGGTCCCGAACTGTGCGTCTAGGCGGATGGTAATAAGAGACAAGGGACACGATGTTTTTACCCAGGTTCGGGCCCTCTCGATGGAGGTAAAACCCTACTCCTGCTTGATTAATATTGATGATATGGGTCGTACAAGAGTGGATCTACCACGAGATCAGAGAGGCTAAACCCTAGAAGCTAGCCTATGGTATGATTGTTGTTCGTCCTACGGACTAAAACCCTCTGGTTTATATAGACACCGGATAGGGTTAGGGTTACACAGAGTCGGTTACAATGGTAGGAGATCTACATATCCGTATCACCAAGCTTGCCTTCCATGCCAAGGAAAGTCCCATCCGGACACGGGACGAAGTCTTCAATCTTGTATCTTCATAGTCCAGGAGTCCGGCCAACGGTGATAGTTCGGCTATCCAGACACCCCCTAATCCAGGACTCCTCAAGAGCTCTGAACAGAGCTTCAATGACGGCGAGTCCGGTGGCGCATATTGTCTTCGGCATTGCAAGGCGGGTTCCTCCTCCGAATACTTCATAGAAGACTTTGAACACAAGGATAGTGTCCGGCTCTGCAAAACTAGTTCCACATACCACCGTAGAGAGTATAACCTTCGCACAGATCTGCTAACGTATTTCGCGGCGTGACATAACACCACGGCCAGTCCTTTATACGAATCGTTTTTACTGTTCCACCTCAGCGCTTTTAGCGAGGCGGTTTCCTTGGCACGTCTTATCAAAGCGGAGATCGTGCCCCCTTATTCCGGGATTCCCATCAATACGGGTGTGGGTAACCCAACCGCGCCATTGATTACAGCGCTTGGGAGATAAGCGAGTTTTACCAGGCTGGCGGGGGACGCATAGCTTCGTCCGTCCATATAAGGGGATTAGGATCCACCTTTTCACCTGCGCCTTCTTCCTCCTTTGCTCATCCATTTCACAAGACTCGAGCTCCAGCGCCCAAGTCCGCACATCCCTCCTCAACCTTCTCCAGCCATGTCCGGAGCGGGAGGCAAGTGGATGGTCTCCTCCATCACGGAGGGACAAGTCAAAAAGCTGCGGAAGGCCGGATACTTGTCCAGCGACATCGCGCACCGGCTCCTCGACGAGGGGCAGCTCATTCCCACCCCCAGGCCCCATGAGAGGGTGGTGTTCCTCACCCACTTCCTCCGCGTACTAGGTTTTCCACTTCACCAATTTGTCCGGGGGCTCATGTTCTACTACGGCCTAGACTTCCACGATCTGGCCCTGAATTTCATCCTCAACATCTCGGTGTTCATCATCGTGTGCGAGGCCTTCCTCTGCATCCAGCCCCACTTTGGCTTATGGTTGAAGACCTTCAATGTCAAGCCGAAGGTAGTGGGCGGCCGCCAAGCGGAGTGCGGAGGTGCCATGGTTGGCAAGATGGCCAAAGTCCTATGGCTCGAGGGCTCCTTTGTGGAGACCATAAAGGGGTGGCAATCGGGGTGGTTCTACCTCACTGAGCCACGCGACCCTAAATGGGCAGTGGCCCCCGAATTCAGAGCTGGTTTCCCCACATGGCTCACATCATGGAAAGAGACGGGCCTGACGTGGGGTGATTCGGAAGAGCTGTCCGGACTCCAAACCTGCATCCGAACCCTGGTGGACAAGAATCTCAGGCTTGTCAATGTAGTCCAGGTTATGCTCATCCTCCGGATCCTCCCATGCCAACAACGGACCTTCAAATTGTGGGAGTTTGATCCGGCACAGCACCAAACTCTGAAAAGGCTCTTGACACTACGTGCGAAGATGCGGAAGGTGCTGTTCAAGGCGCCGAGGCTCCACATCCGCCATCAAGATCGCGATTCAGCTCGCAGCTCAAGCTACCGAGGTAAGCTATTTTGCCCTTTACGGGACTCCTATTTTTCATAGTTTGACTCTATGTGGGATCTAAACTCCCTTACCTTTGACAGGACTGGCGAACACGTCCGGGCAGGTTAACTGTCTGCTCCCTTGCGGAAGACCCAGCGGACGCCCGCTTGGCGAAGTTCTGGCTCGGCACCTCACGTGGTGCGGAGAAGAAGGCCAAGAAGAAGGCCACGGGACTCGAAGGCGCCCGGCGCCCGGTGTTGTCGGACTCATCGTCCGAGCGACTCTGGCGGAATCCTCCCCAAGGCAGGAGGAGGAAAGAAGCCTCTCCCCAGCAGGGGGAGAGGAGAAAAGGAAGGTCGCCCGGCCGGGGAGGCGGAGGGTCCAAGAAAGGAAGGACCCTTCCTCGGGACTTCTCCACCAACGCCGACAACGACGAGGAGGTGGCCACCAAGGGCCAAGCCTGGCGAGATCGTAAGTGTCCGGACTCGGAATAGCTCATGACTTTTATTTGTCGCATAGTGTCTTCTAACGCCGAATATAACCATGTAGCCCGCCTAAGGGCAGGCTCGCCGCCGTCGAAGCGGCTCCTCGGATTCGTCGGATGTGAATAGCAGTTCACTTCCGACCGCCTCTCTCCTCGTGACGCTTGACGACACCATGGTAGAGTCCCAAAGGGGCCCAGCCAGGAGGAGGTGGTCCCTGAGGCGCCGCAAGGCGACCTCCCGGACTCAGGTGCAAAGGCGAGACCCCAGAGGGCTCTAAGTCCGGCCTCGTGCCGGACTCCGTGCGAACCTTGGTGGTTCGAAGTCCGCAAGCGGCCCCTTCGTAAGATGGGCAAGACTGCGATGCCGGTGACCTCCGTCCATCCGGAGGCACTGGATAGCTTGCTGGAGGCGCTTAACGGCGCCTCCATCGACAAGGAGCACCGCGCTGTTATGAGTGTGGTGATCTAGAAAGTTCAGTCCGCCAAGAGCGGGCTGACTGAAGCCTGTACCAGCCTTCTAACAGGCTTTGAGGTAAGTTTAGAATATGTAAAAATATTACCGCACAGGCGGTAGCCCGATGCTTAGTTGGTGTTGGAAAGAAAAACCGGATGAGGATCTAAAAAGATATACGCAGGAGTCTAACATAAGTATGTCAATATGGGAATGCAGAGGTTTTGCTGACCTCTGCCAGACCGACCGCAGAGGTCAATGCATTGAAGCGAGCCTCGGCGGTCCGAGAACGAGCTCGGCCTTGCCAAGAAGCAGCTCGAGGACAAGGAAGGTAAGTAATACCTTATTAAAGTAATACCTTATAGAAAGGATTTGGTTGCAAAAATGATAGGACTAACGTGGGTATTGTAGGGGCCACGAACGAGGTGGCGACCCTGAAGGAAGCGGTGTCCACGGTCGAAAGCAAAGTGGCCACGGAGCGCACTGAGCGAGAGAAGCAGGAGGCGCGGGTGGCGGAGGTGCGGCAAGAGCTCCAGGCTCTCGTGGAAAAACACGAGGGTTTGGAGCATGACTCGAAGACTCGAGAGTCCGAGCTCGCCTCGGCTCTTGAGAGTGCCAAAGCCGCTAAGGCCGAGGCCCAAAAAGCCCTCCAGGAAATTGAATCATTAAAGAAGAAGCGGCGGGTAAGGCATTCTTTATGCAAAGCAAGCATGTGAAAGTGGATTATCTATTACTTACCCGAATCTGGAGCTCTCCAGGAGCATTCGCAGATCTGCCCCGTAGTGTGTCTGATGCTGCCGCGTTCTACCGCGCCAAGGAGGGGAGCTCGACGGAAAAGGTGTTCGGTCTCGGTATCTTTGAGGCGGACATCAGTGCCCTGAGCGACCAGCTGAAGCAGCTGGTCGAGCTCCACAAGGTCGCCGAACAGGCCATGAAGGGCCTCATAATTGGTGTGGCCATTGGAAGCCATGCACAGGAGCTACCGGGCTAGTCGGTGGCTGGTGGGCCTTTGTCCATGGATTGAAGTCATCAAGCGCTCCGTCTGCATTGAAGGTGCCCGTCGGGCCTTGCCGTGCTAAAGTGCCTGGGGCAAGCTGGATGCTGAAGCTTGTGACGGACGGGCCACCGAAGGGCAAGGAGCATCGCAAGCCGAAATGTACTATGAGGCGTCTGAAGGTGCCCGTCTTATAAGCGGTGAATGCTCCAAAGATGTAATTTTGAATAGACTCGCATTTGTTATCATGTACGCTGAAAACTTGTTCATATGCGCTAAGCAAGCGCTTGTGAATTTAAAATATTACCTTACATGCGGCCGTTTATCAAATTTGAGAGATGGCAAGTCGTTGGCTTCACCCCCATGCCACAGTGTTGGGGTGTTCGGGATAAACTTCGAGCGCTCTTGTTCCCATTCTTGGTCCTTGAGGAGGCGCTCAACACAACGAACAAGGCAACGGACTATAGTGCTTGAACACTCTCCTTAGCCATAGAATTCTATAATTTTAAATTTCGTGAAGCCCCTAGTATTCGGAAGACCGAGTTGGGCGCTATCACGCCTTGGCGGACAATGCCGACTCCTCGCTCTAAGCGGCATAAGTCTTTAGGGACCGAAAAAACCTCTCGAACAGCGACCGGCTCTCGCCCTATCATGACGGTCAGTTTAGCTTTCTCCACCGAGGTGCTCAACCCAGCTCAACGGGGCACAATCGCGGTGGTTCTCCCGGTGCTACCTTAGCGATATAGCGGAACGTAAGGTACCAAAACATGGGAGCCGGGCAAACCCAACTATTGACCCAAGACATGATTCGGAGCCGATGCATATAATGCTATAAGTTCGGGGTGCCGCACTGCGAAAGTGTTCGGACTTATAACCACCACACTTTTGGGGTACTTAAGCCCCTGGTGTATTGGCCGTACCAAAGTGTACGGGTGCAACATGTCATGAATGAACATATATATAGATAAAGAAAGGAGTGCAATAATAGGCAAAAGCTATGTATTGTTTATTCAAAAAGGTACTGCAATGAAAGCAAAATGATAAAAATAGTGCGATAAGCAAGGGATGGGACTATTTAACATGTCCCCCTCGAGGGGTAAGTTGCGGGATGGTATGTAAAACAGGTATAATGCTAAGTAGTAGACACCACTGGACACTCGGCGTAGCTACGCTTCCACGGCTGTTGCATCGTGAGTTCGGCAATTCTAGTGCCGGACGGGACTTCCGGAAAGCGGAGTCCTGAAAGTAAGAGAAAGAAGAAAGAAAAGAATGACACAATCAGGGCCCCCGGTGTGGTAGAGCCGCATACGGGCATGCCGTGGTCGTGCCCTCCCTTATGCCCATGGTATCTCGGGCGTAGTTATATGCGTGTAATCTTGGCTTCGCAATTCGCGAGGCTGGGGTTGGGGCGGATTACTACGCGTGCTCCGGATCGTGCCGAGCGGTCTTGTTGTAGGTTACTGGCACGCTTGGCGATGTCCGGACGTTTAATAGCCGGACTCGTGAATTGCTGTGAGAGGCTGCTTTGCACCTCCGCCGCGAGGGCCGCCGTGTGCTCCTCCGTTTGGAGAGAGCGTTCGGTGTTTCCATTGACCGTGATTACTCCTCGAGGGCCTGGCATCTTGAGCTTGAGGTACGCGTAGTGCGGCACCGCATTGAACTTTGCAAATGCGGTTCGTCCAAGCAGCGTGTGATAGCCGCTGCGGAACGGGACTATGTCGAAGATTAACTCTTCGCTTCGGAAGTTATCCGAGGATCCGAAGACCACTTTGAGTGTAACTGAGCCTGTACAATCGGCCTCTACACCTGGTATGACGCCTTTAAAGGTCGTCTTTGTGGGTTTAATCCTGGAGGGTCTATGCCCATTTTGCGCCTTTGTATCACGATAGAGCAGGTTCAGGCTGCTACCGCCGTCCATCGGGACTCTAGTGAGGTGGAATCCGTCGATGATTGGGTCAAGAACCAATGCGGCGAATCCGCCGTGGCGGATGCTAGTGGGTGGTCCTTGATCAAAGGTGATCGGGCAGGAGGACCATGGGTTGAACTTTGGGGCGATTGGCTCCATCGCATATACGTCCCTTAGTGCACGCTTCCGCTCCCTTTTGGGTATGTGGGTTGCGTACATCATGTTCACCGTCCGCACTTGTGGGGGGAAGCCCTTCTGTCCTATATTGTTCGGCGGCTGGGGCTCCTCCTCGTCATCGCTATGCAGCCCCTTGTCATTGAGTTCGGCATTTAACTTGCCTGCCTGTTTGAAGACCCAACAATCCCTGTTGGTGTGGTTGGCTGGTTTTTCGGGGGTGCCATGTATTTGGCACGAGCGATCGAGTATTCGGTACAGATTGGACGGGTCCTAAGTATTTCTTTTGAACGGATTTTTCCGCTGACCAGGTTTAGAGCCTCTGAATCCGGCATTGACTGCCGTATCTTCAGCATTATCGCCGTTAATGCGGCGCTTGTGCTTGTTGCGAGCGACCTGCCATTGCTGTCCTTGGTATCTGAACTACCAGGGTTTTTGGTCAAGTTGTTACTACGAGCTAGCCAGCTGTCCTCTCCCGCGCAAAAGCGGGTCATGAGCGTTGTGAGGGCTGCCATGGATTTCGGCTTTTCCTGTCCTAGGTGCCGGGCAAGCCACTCGTCGCGGATGTTATGTTTGAAGGCTAAAAGGGCCTCTGCATCCGAGCAATCAACGATTTGATTTTTCTTGGTTAGGAACCGTGTCCAGAATTGTCTGGCCGATTCTTCTGCCTGCTGAATTATGTGGCTGAGGTCATCGGCGTCTGGTGGTCGCACGTATGTGCCCTGGAAGTTATCAAGGAATGCGACTTCCAGGTCCTCCCAGCAACCAATTGATTCTGCTGGCAAGCTGTTAAGCCAATGCCGAGCTGGTCCTTTAAGTTTGAGCGGGAGGTATTTGATGGCGTGTAGATAATTACCGCGGGCCATGTGGATATGGAGGAGGTAGTCCTCGATCCAAACCGCAGGATCTGTTGTGCCATCGTATGATTCGATGTTTACGGGTTTGAAACCCTCGGGGATTTGATGATCCATCACTTCGTCTGTGAAGCTAGTGGGTGTGCGGCGCCTCTTGAACTATATCACGACCCAGCTCAAATGAGCTTTGTCTACTGTGTTCGGCCCGGCCGGAATTGCTGTATCCGGCTTGACGGTTATTGTCACGTGTCGTGGGGCGCCCACGCGATTCGTAGAGATCGATCTTGTTTGCCTTGCCTTGTCCTCAATATATCGGCAGGTCGGCGCGTTTCCCTGTGCCTTGGTATTTTTCGAGCGATGCAGTGCGGCTTGAATGGAGGGCCTAGAGGCCTCTCATCGTGACCCGCAGGGTGGCGGTCGGCGCATCATGCGCTGGTGATGTAGGTTTAGGTGCTTCCTCCTCTAATTGGGGTAGCAGCCTGCGTTTTGGGTATCTCTTGGAGGCGTTCGAGTTCGTACTCTTGGCTGCAAGGACTTCATCCATCGTCACTAGCAAGTCTTGGTCAGCTCTAAGCTCTTTGCTTATTTTCTTAAGGCTGCTTTTCGTGGCCATAAGCCTACGTTTGAAACGCTCCTGTTGGCGGGATCCTCGGGCACGACAAATTAAGTGCGTAAATCGAGGCTTGCCTCATCTTCGGAGGAGGCATATAATTATCGTCCTCCACCTCCTGTCTACCGCTCTGTCATGAGGCTGGCTTCTCCCTCCTCCTATGCTGAATCCTGCTTTGGAGGGGTTGTCTTTAACCTTTATCCGGTGTTATTATCTCCCGTGCCGGAATCACCGTTTTTGTTGTGGCGGGATTTAGAGCGGCGCAGCTGACGCCGGCGCTTGGGCTGTTTCTTGGAGGGGTCATCCTCCGCTGTTCCATCGCCGTTCCCATCTTTTGGGATGTCCACCATGTATATGTTGTATGATGAGGTGGCCTTCCAGTGCCCTGTAGGCGCTGGTTCTTGGTCGTCTCCAGCATCGTCGTCCATACTGTCGATGTCTTCGGATTCGAAGTCAAGCATGTCAGTTAAATCATCGACAGTGGCTACAAAGTGGGTGGTGGGTGGGTGTTGAATTTCTTCGTTGTCCGCATCCCAACCTTCCTGACCGTAGTCCGGCCAGGGCTCTCCTGATAAAGAGAGAGACTCTAGTGAATTCAGGATGTTGCCAAAGGCGAGTCTTTGAAAGATGTCATGGCGATGAACTCCATGACGGCGCCCAATCGGATTCGATTGGCGGGCGCTGGAGGTCGGAGTCGGAGAGGAGTCCGGCACCTTGAGTCACAGGATTCACAAGGACAGGATGGTGTTGGCTCAATCGCCGTAGAGATCGTAGCCCCGAGGCGGTGTCCAGCCACTCGTCCTCGATCGGAGTCGGCTCCGAGCTAAGGGTCGGAGCGGACGCTGGTGCTTGACTGCGAGGCAATCGCTTGCGGCAGAGCTAGATCGTGCCCATCGAGACGAAGGCGGCACGCTTGGCGTGGCTCGAATCCGTCGAAGATCAAGTCTCCGTGGATGTCGGCCGTGTAGTTCAAACTCCCAAACCTGACCTGATGGCCAGGGGCATAGCTTTTGATCTGCTCCAGATGGCCAAGTGAATTGGTCCGCAGTGCAAAGCCGCCGAATACGAAGATCTGTCCGAGGAGAAAAGTCTCACCCTGGACCGCGTCGTTGTTGATAATCGAGGGAGCCATCGGTCCTAAGGATGATGACATAGAGGAACTCTCAATGAAAGCACCAATGTCGGTGTCAAAATCGGCGGATCTCGGTGGGGGTCCCAAGCGTGCGTCTAGGCGGATGGTAACGGAGACAAGGGACACGATGTTTTTACCCAGGTTGGGCCCTCTCGATGGAGGTAAAACCCTACTCCTGCTTGATTAATATTGATGATATGGTAGTACAAGAGTGGATCTACCACGAGATCGAGAGAGGCTAAACCCTAGAAGCTAGCCTATGGTATGATTGTTGTTAGTCCCCACGGACTAAAACCCTCCGGTTTATATAGACACGGATAGGGTTAGGGTTACACTGAGTCGGTTACAATGGTAGGAGATCTACATATCCGTATCGCCAAGCTTGCCTTCCACGCCAAGGAAAGTCCCATCCGGACACGGGACAAAGTCTTCAATCTTGTATCTTCATAGTCCAGGAGTCCGGCCAACGGTGATAGTTCGGCTATCCGGACACCCCCTAATCCAGGATTCCTTCAATGATCACCAACTCGACCATGATGACTGTCGTCGAGTGCCCACACCTCCCCCGAGGAGTGCGTCATATGTGCCTTGCCAGCATAATGACAAACGCCCTCAAAGTGGCGGGCAAAGAATTCCAGTCGACCCCAGGGAGCCGGGCTTTGATGCGAGATCTATTCTCGTTCAAGGTTTGGTCGACAGGAACAGAGCACATAGAGAGGGTCACGACAGAGATCACCCGACTAGCAGCAGAGTGCATGTTTCAGGCCCAGAGTGCTTCAGCAGAGCCATCAGGGCTGCGGTGATTCCTCCCAACTTCAGGTTGGCTATTGGAGTCAGCAAGTTCACTGGTGAGTCCAAGCCTGACACTTGGCTTGAGGATTACCGAGTGGCTGTACAAATCGGTGGCGGCAAAGATGAAGTGGCCATGAAGCACCTTCCTCTGATGTTGGAAGGCTCAGCCAGAGCATGGTTGAATCAGTTAGCACCTGGCAGCATATACAGTTGGGAAGAGCTCGCCCGAGTGTTTGTTAGAACTTTTGAAGGTACTTGCAAACGGCCGGCAGGGTTAACAGAATTGCAGTCCTGCGTGCAGTAACCGAATGAGACCTTGAGAGATTACATCCAGAGATTGATCACATTGCACCATACGGTGGAGAATGTGTCAGATCACCAAGCAGTTTGTGCATTCAAGGAAGGTGTTAAGTATCAAGAGTTGAATCTGAAATTCGGTCGGACAGGAGATATGTCCCTGGTCGGATGATGGAGATTGCCACCAAGTATGGTAATGGAGAGGAGGAGGACGGACTCCGGAGTGGCAAACATAAACCAGTCGCCTAGGAAACCGGAGGAGGGAATTCCAATCGGAAGCAGAAGCGCAAGGCCGAACCAGCTGCTCCTGGTGAGGCTTTAATTGTGGCTCAAGGAAAGTTCAAGGGGAAGCCCAAAGGGCCCTGGAACCCCAAGAAGGTGAAGGATCAAGACAGAAATGATGTGTTAGTTTTGCCCTGTCACATTCACATCAAGAAGGATGAAGAGGGTAACCTGATTTACCCTAAACACACCACTCGGCAGTGTCGGCTCCTGATCCAGCAGTTCCGAGAGAAACAGCCCAAGGAGAAGGAAAAGTAGTCGGACAAGGGTGAGGATAAGGAAGAAGATGATGATGGATTTCCCAACGTCAATTCCACTCTGATGATTTTCGCTGATGTTGAAAGCAAAAGTCGACTGAAAGTTATCAATAGAGAGGTGAACATGGTTGCTCCGGCAACACCAAGTTATTTGAAGTGGTCCCAGACTGCCATCACATTCGACCAGTCTGACCATCCAACACGTATAGCCACCCCTGGGAGGCAAGCGCTGGTGGTCGACCCAGTTGTTGAAGGCACTCGACTGACTAAAGTGTTGATGGATGGTGGTAGTGGCGTGAATATCCTGTACGCTAAGACCTTGAAGGGAATGGGCATTCCGATGTCCAAGCTTAGTGAAAGCAGTATGAGTTTCCATGGCGTTATACCTGGCAAGAAGGCTGAATCACTCGGCCAGATCGCCCTTGATGTGGTTTTTGGTGATTCCAAGAATTACCGCAAAGAGAAGTTGACATTTGAAGTAGTAAATTTCCATAGTGCTTATCATGCAATTCTGGGTAGGCCTGCCTATGCACGTTTCATGGCTCGACCATGTTACGTGTACCTCAAGTCGAAAATGCCTGGTCCCAGAGGAGTGATCAGTATCACTGGCAATCGGCAGAAGGTAGAAGAGTGCTTCCAAAAGGGCTCAAAAATCGCCGATGCACAAATGGCAGCGGTCGAAATGCAAGAATACCGGAAGAACGCAGATCCAAGTGATTTGCTGCGCTCCAAGAAGCCTGCCACTGATTCTGTATTCCAGTCGTCCGGTGAAACCAAGCCGGTTCACATTCACCAGACCGATCCTAATGTTGCTCCTACTCATATTTCAACATCACTCGACAGCAAATAGGAAGAAGCACTCATCCAGTTCCTCCGTGAGAACTGGGACATCTTTGCATGGAAACCTCCTGACATGCCAGGTGTACTCCGGGGACTGGCTGAGCATTGTTTGCGAGTCGACCCAAAAGTAAAACCTGTCAAGGAACATCTTCGACGGTCTGCCGTATAGAAGAGAAAAGCAATTGGTGAGGAAGTGGCTCGACTCCTGGCAGCTGAGTTCATCCGGGAGATATACCACTCCGAGTGGCTTGCCAATGTTTTCATGGTCCCCAAGAAGGACGATTCACTTCGCATGTGCATTGACTTCAAGCATATCAATCGGGCCTGCCCGAAGGATCATTTTCCTCCCCCTACATCGACCAAATCGTCGAATCGACTGCGGGATGTGAACGATTGTCTTTTCTGGACGCCTATTCCGGGTATCATCTGATCCGCCTGTATGGACCCGATGAGACAAAAACGGATTTCATCACTCCATTCGGATGCTTCTGTTATGTCACCATGCCATTCAGCCTGAAGAACGCCGGAGCCACATTCATGAGGATGATTCAGAAGTGTTTGCTCACTCAAATCAGTCAGAATGTGGAAGCATACATGGATCACATTGTGATCAAGTCACGTAAGGGTTCCGACCTGCTGGCTGACCTTGCTGAAACTTTTGCCAACCTCAGGAGGTATGATATCAAGCTTAATCCATCAAAGTGCACATTCGGAGTTCCTGGCGGAAAGTTACTCGGTTTCCTCGTTTCCGAACGAGCGATCGACGCTAACCTAGAGAAAGTTGGTGCTATACTCTGGATGAAACGCCCTGTGCGTGTGCATGATGTTCAGAAGCTTACTGGTTGTTTGGCCGCCTGGATTCATTTCTCGCCTCGGTGAAAAGGCATTGCCTCTTTACCGACTGATGAAGAAATCTGATAAGTTCGAGTGGACTCCTGAAGCTGATGCAGCCTTTGCAGAGCTCAAAGCCCTGCTTTCCACCCAGCCGGTGCTCGCTGCCCAAATCAGCAAAGAGCCTTTACTGCTTTATATTACAGCCACTGGACAAGTTGTCAGTACAGTACTCACGGTTGAGCGGGAAGAAGAAGGAAAAGCCTATAAAGTTCAGAGCCCAGTATACTATGTTTCTGAAGTTTTGACTCCATCCAAGCAAAGATATCCACATTATCAGAAGCTTGTTTATGGGATTTACATGACCACGAAGAAGGTTGCACACTATTTCTCTGATCGCTCCATTACAGTTGTCAGCGATGCACCATTGTCAGAGATTCTGAACAACAGAGATGCAACTGGTCGAGTGGCAAAGTGGGCGATTGAACTCCTTCCCTTGGATATCAAGTTTGAGGCAAAGAAAGTTATCAAGTCCCAAGCAATTGCAGATTTCCTCGCCGAGTGGATTGAACAGCAACTACCGACTCAGATTCACTCGGAGCATTGGACCATGTTCTTCGACGGATCCAAGATGTTGAATGGTTCCGGTGCTGGGGTGGACAAACTCAGTTATGTTCTCCAGATTCATTTTGACTCCAATAACGAAGCTGAATATGAAGCACTTTTGTACGGGTTGCATATGGCCATTTCACTCAGCGTCCGTCGCCTCATGGTCTACGGTGACTCAGATTTGGTGGTCAATCAAGTAATGAAGGAGTGGGACGTCAGAAGCCCAGCCATGACTGGCTATTGTAATGCAGTGAGAAAGTTAGAGAAGAAGTTTGAAGGGTTAGAGCTCCATCACATACCTCGACTGAAAAATCAAGCAGCCGATGGTTTGCCAAAGATAGGTTCCAAAAGGGAGGCCATTCCCAGCAATGTGTTTCTGGAGCATATTCACACACCTTCAGTTCAGGAAGATCCTATCACCGAAGAGCCCCCACAACCAAAGAGCGCCACTGATCCCACTGAAGTCGAGGTCCCAGCTGTGTTCGACTTGATCATGGAGGTTTTGGTCATCACTCCTGACTAGATAGTGTCATACATCGCGTACATTCTGAGGAAAGAACTCCCAGAGGATGAAGAAGAGGCTCGACAGATCGTCCGTTGATCCAAAGCCTTTACTATGATAAGAGGACAGCTGTTCAGAGAAAGTATAACTGGAGTCAGCCAAAAATGCATAACACCAGAAGAAGGTCGAGTGATCCTCAATGACATCCACTCGGGGACCTGTGGTCACCATGCGTCCTCTCGGACCATTGTGGCCAAAGCATACCGAGCGGGATTCTATTGGCCACGAGCAAATGAAATGGCAGAAGAAATAGTCGACAAATGTGAAGGTTGCCAGTTTTACTCCAACATGTGCAACAACCTGCATCAGCCCTGAAGACCAGCCCACTCGTCTGGCCCTTTTCTGTTTGGGGATTGGATATGGTTGGACCTCTGAGGACTGGTAGGAGCGGCTTCACTCATGTGCTCGTAGTAGTCGACAAGTTCACTAAATGGATTGAAGCCAAACCCATCAAGAATCTTGAAGCCAGTACTACTGTCAGCTTCATTAAAGAGTTAACATTTAGATATGGCGTTCCGCACAGCATCATCACTGACAACGGGTCGAACTTCAATTCTGATGAGTTCAGATCTTTATGTGCTTCCCAAGGCACTCGAGTCGACTATGCTTCAGTCACCCATCCCCAGTCGAATGGACAAGCTGAAAGAGCAAACAGATTGATTCTCAAGGGACTGAAACCCTGACTGATGCATTTCCTCAAGCATGCAGCAGGCGCTTGGGTCGATGAACTTCCGTCAGTGCTTTGGGGTCTAAGGACAACTCCTAATTGGTTGACTGGCCGAACTCCATTCTTCTTGGTGTATGGAGCTGAAGCTGTACTTCCGAGTGACTTGCCTCACAATGCACCCCGAGTCGAATTATTCTCAGAAGATGAAGCAGAACAGGCTCGGCAAGATGCAGTTGATCTCCTGGAAGAGGAAAGAGAGATGGCCTTGATCCGGTCGACCATTTATCAGCAAGACCTGCGCCGATTCCACGCCAGAAACGTGATGGGTCGAGCTTTTCAAGAGGGAGACTTGGTTCTTCGAGTGAATCAGCAGAAACCACACAAGCTCGCTCCTGCTTGGGAAGGTCCCTTCATTGTCACCAAAGTACTCCACAACAGAGCGTATCGCCTCTATAACATCGAACACGAGAAAGATGATCCACGCGCTTGGAATGCGGAGCTACTCCGCCCCTTTTACACTTAAGTTTTCAGACTGTTGAGATGTAATAAGAAATACCCTCTAGTTTGATTATTAAAGGCAAAGTTTTTTGCAACCTCATAAATGATTGTTGTTCCTTTTTTATTCTCTAAATCCCCCAGTGGGTGGCTTAGATGCAAACCCGTTTCACCTAAGTTTCAAAAATCCTACCGAGTGGTGAGCAAGCCTCTCACTCGGGGGCTTAGTTGCGAATCCGTTTCGCCTAAGTTAAAAAAATCCTACCGAGTGGTGACCAAGTCTCTCACTCGAGGGCTTAGCTGCGAATCCGTTTCACCTAAGTTTAAAAAATCCTACCGAGTGGTGAGCAAGCCTCCCATCGGGGGCTTAGCTGCAGTCCAGTACTCGCCTAAGTTTAAAAAATCCTACCAAGTGGTGAGCAAGCCTCCCACTCGGGGGCTTAGCTGCAGTCCAGAACTCCCTAAGTTTAAAAAATCCTACCGAGTGGTGAGCAAGCCTCCAACTCGGGGGCTTAGCTGCAGTCCAGAACTCGCCTAAGTTTAAAAAATCCTACCGAGTGGTGAGCAACCCTCTCACTCGGGGGCTTAGCTGCGAATCCGTTTCGCCTAAGTTTAAAAAATCCTACCAAGTGGTGAGCAAGCCTCCCACTCGGGGGCTTAGCTGCAGTACAGTACTCGCCCAAGTTTAAAAAATCGTACCGAGTGGTGAGCAAGCCTCCCACTCGGGGGGCTTAGCTGCAGTCCAGAACTCGCCTAAGTTTAAAAATTCCTACCGATTGGTGAGCAAGCCTCCCTCTCGGGGGCTTAGCTGCAGTCCAGAACTCGCCTAAGTTTAAAAAATCCTACCGAGTGGTGAGCAAGCCTCCCACTCGGGGGCTTAGCTGCAGTCCAGAACTCGCCTAAGTTTAAAAAATCCTACCGAGTGGTGAGCAACCCTCTCACTCGTTGGCTTAGCTGAGAATCCGTTTCGCCTAAGTTTAAAAAGTCCTACCGAGTGATGAGCAAGCCTCCCACTCGGGGGCTTAGCTGAAGGAAATATGCCCTAGAGGCAATAATAAAGTTATTATTTATTTCCTTATATCATGATAAATGTTTATTATTCATGCTAGAATTGTATTAACCGGAAACATAATACATGTGTGAATACGTAGACAAACAGAGTGTCACTAGTATGCCTCTACTTTACTAGCTCGTTAAATCAAAGATGGTTATGTTTCCTAACCATAGACATGAGTTGTCATTTGATTAACGAGATCACATCATTAGGAGAATGATGTGATTGACTTGACCCATTCCGTTAGCTTAGCACTTGATCGTTTAGTATGTTGCTTATGCTTTCTTCATGACTTATACAAAGTTCACGAAACTATGAGATTATGCAACTCCGTTTACGGAGGAACACTTTGTGTGCTACCAAACGTCACAACATAACTGGGTGATTATAAAGGTACTCTCAGGTGTCTCCAAAAGTATATGTTGAGTTGGCATGAATCGAGATTAGGTTTTGTCACTCCGATTGTCGAGAGGTATCTCGGGCCTTCTCGGTAATACACATCACATAAGCCTTGCAAGCATTGCAACTAATGAGTTAGTTGTGAGATGATGTATTACGGAACGAGTAAAGAGACTTACCGGTAACGAGATTGAACTAGGTATTGGATACCGACGATCGAATCTCGGGTAAGTAACATACCGATGATAAAGGGAACAACGTATGTCGTTATGCGGTTTGACCGATAAAGATCTTCGTAGAATATGTAGGAACCAATATGGGCATCCAGGTTCCGCTATTGGTTATTGACCGAGAATGGTTCTAGGTCATGTCTACATAGTTCTCGAACCCGTAGGGTCCGCACGCTTAACGTTTCGATGATAATTCATTATGAGTTTATAAGTATTGATGTACCGAAGGTTGTTCGAGTCCGGATGTGATCACGGACATGACGAGGAGTCTCGAAATGGTCGAGACATAAAGATTGATATATTGGAAGCCTATGTTTGGACTTGGAAGGTTCCGGATGAAAGCAGGAAGTTACGGAACACGGGAGGTTACGGAACCCCGGGGGTCTATGGGCCTTGATGGGCCATAGGGAGAAGAGGAAAGGGCCGGCCAGGCAGGCGCGCCCCCTCCCCTCTAGTCCGAATAGGACAAGGAGAGGGGGGGCGGCTCTCCCTCTTCCCCTCCCCAATCCTATTCCAACTAGGAGGGGGGAGTCCTACTCCCGGTGGGAGTAGGACTCCTCCAGGCGCGCCCCCCATGGGCTGGCCGCACCCCCCTTGCTCCTTGATATACGGGGGCAGGGGGCACCCCATGACACACAAGTTGATCTACGGATCGTTCCTTAGCCGTGTGCGGTGCCCCCCTCCACCATATTCCACTTCGGTCATATCGTCGCGGAGCTTAGGCGAAGCCCTGCGCCGGTGAAGTCATATCGTCATGAGCTTAAGCGAAGCCCTGCGTCGGTGGAGCATCATCATCGCCACCACGCCGTCGTCTTGTGGAACTCATCCCCGACGCTTTGCTGGATCGGAGCCGGGGATCGTCATCGAGTTGAGCGTGTGCTGAACACGGAGGTGCCATCGTTCGGTACTTGGATCGGTCGGATCGTGAAGGCGTCGACTACATCAACAGCGTTGTTATAACGCTTCGCTACGGTCTCACGAGGGTGCGAGACGGACCTCTCCCTCTCGTTGCTATGCCATCACCATGGTCTTGCGTGTGCGTAGGAAATTTTTGAAATTACTCGTTCCCCAACAAATGGCATCCGAGCCTGGTTTTATGCGTTGATGTCATATGCACGAGTAGAACACAAGTGAGTTGTGGGCGATATAAGTCATACTGCTTACCAGCATGTCATACTTTGGTTCAGCGGTATTGTGAGATGAAGCGGCCGGACCGACATTACGCGACGCTTACGCGAGACTGGTTTCACCGCTTGAGCACTAGTTGCTTAAAGGTGACCGCGGGTGTCTGCTCTCTCACTTTAGTTGAACTGAGTGTGGCTACGCCCGGTCCTTGCGAAGGTTAAAACAGCACCAACTTGACAAACTATCGTTGTGGTTTTGATGCGTAGGTAAGAACGGTTCTTGCTCAGCCCGTAGCAGCCACGTAAAACTTGCAACAACAAAGTAGAGGACGTCTAACTTGTTTTTGCAGGGCATGTTGTGATGTGATGTGGTCAAGACGTGATGCTATATTTTATTGTATGAGATGATCATGTTTTGTAACCGAGTTATCGTATGGCGGCAGGAGCCATATGGTTGTCGCTTTATTGTATGAAATGCAAACGCCATGTAATTGCTTTACTTTATCACTAAGCAAAGCGATAGTCGTAGAAGCAATAGTTGGCGAGACGACAACGATGCTACGATGGAGATCAAGGTGTCGCTACCGGTGGCGATGGTGATCATGACGGTGCTTGGAGATGGAGATCACAAGCACAAGATGATGATGACCATATCATATCACTTATATTGATTGCATGTGATGTTTATCCTTTATGCATCTTATCTTGCTTTGATTGGCGGTAGCATTATAAGATGATCTCTCACTAAAATTATCAAGAAGTGTTCTCCCGAGTATGCACCGTTGCTAAAAGTTCAGTAGTACCCGGACACCACGTGATGATCGGTGTGATAAGTTCTACGTCCATCTACAACGGGTGCAAGCCAGTTTTGCACACGCAGAATACTCAGGTTAAACTTGACGAGCCTAGCATATGCAGATATGGCCTCGGAACACGGAGACCGAAAGGTCGGCGTGAATCATATAGTAGATATGATCAACATAGTGATGTTCACCATTGAAAACTACTCCATCTCACGTGATGATCGGTTATGGTTTAGTTGATTTGGATCACGTAATCACTTAGATGACTAGAGAGATATCTGTCTAAGTGGGAGTTTTTAATATGATTAATTGAACTTAAATTTATCATGAACTTAATACCGATAGTATTTTGCTTGTCTATGTTTATTGTAGATAGATGGCACGTCTTTGTTGTTCCGTTGAATTTTAATGCGTTCCTTGAGAAAGCAAAGTTGAAAGATGATGGTAGCAATTACACGGACTGGGTCCGAATTTGAGGATTATCCTCATTGCTGCATGAAGAATTACGCCCTGGAAGCACCGCTGGGTGCGAGGCCTGCTGCAGAGCAACGCCGAAGTTGTGAGCGTCTGGCGAGCAAAGTGATGACTACTCTATAGTTCAGTGTGCCATGCTTTACGGCTTAGAACCGGGTCTTCAACGACGTTTTGAGCGTCATGGAGCATATGAGATGTTCCAAGAGTTGAAGTTAATATTTCAAGCAAATGCCCGGATTGAGAGATATGAAGTCTCCAATAAGTTCTATAGCTGCAAGATGGAGGAGAATAGTTCGTCGGTGAGCACATACTCAAAATGTCCGGGTATAATAATCACTTAATTCAGCTGGGAGTTAATCTTCCAATGATAGTGTCATTGACATAATTCTCCAATCACGCCACCAAGCTACAAGAGCTTCGTGATGAACTATAATATGCAAGGGATGACTAAGACAATTCTGAGCTCTTCGCAATGCTAAAAGCAGCGGAGGTAGAAATCAAGAAAGAGCATCAAGTGTTGATGGTCAACAAGACCACTAGTTTCAAGAAAAGGGCAAAGGAAAGAAGAAGGAAACTTCAAAAGAACAGCAAGAAAGTTGCTGCTCAAGAGAAGAAACCCAAGTCTGGACCTAAGCCTGAAACCGAGTGTTTTACCGCAAGCGAGACTAGACACCGAAGCGGAACTGCCCCAAGTATTTGGCGGATAAGAAGGATGGCAAGGTGAACAAAGGTATATGTGATATACATGTTATTGATGTGTACCTTACTAGAGCTCGTAGTAGCACTGGTATTTGATACTGGTTCATTGCTAATATTTGCAACTCAAGCAGGGACTACGAGAATAAGCGAGCACCGCAAAGGACGAGGTGACGATGCGCGTGGGAAACGGTTCCAAAGTCAATGTGATCGCGGTCGGCACGCTACCTCTACATCTACCTTGGGATTAGTTTTAGACCTAAATAATTGTTATTTGGTGCCAGCGTTGAGCATGAACATTATATCTGGATCTTGTTTGATGCGAGACGGTTATTCATTTAAATCAGAGAATAATGGTTGTTCTATTTATATGAGTAATATCTTTTATGGTCATGCACCCTTGAAGAATGGTCTATTCTTGTTGAATCTCGACAAGAGTGATACACATATTCATAATGTCGAAGCCAAAAGATGCAGAGTTGATAATGATAGTGCAACTTATTTGTGGCACTCGCCGTTTAGGTCATATCGGTGTAAAACGCATGAAGAAACTCCATACAGATGGACTTTTGGAATCACTTGATTATGAATCACTTGGTACTTGCGAACCGTGCCTCATGGGCAAGATGACTAAAACACCGTTCTCCGGTTGTATGGAGAGAGCAAAGACTTATTGGAAATCATACATACAGATGTATGTGGTCCGATGAATGTTGAAGCTCGTGGCGGATATCGTTATTTTCTCACCTTCACAGATGATTTAAGAAGATACGGGTATATCTACTTGATGAAGCATAAATCTGAAACATTTGAAAAGTTCAAAGAATTTCAGAGTGAAGTTGAAAATCATCGTAACAAGAAAATAAAGTTTCTACGATCTGATCGTGGAGGAGAATATTTGAGTTACGAGTTTGGTCTACATTTAAAGCAATGCGGAATAGTTTCGCAACTCACGCCACCGGGAACACCACAGCGTAATGGTGTGTCCGAACGTCGTAATCATACTTTACTAGATATGGTGCGATCTATGATGTCTATTTCTGATTTACCGCTATCGTTTTGGGGTTATGCTTTAGAGACGGCCGCATTCACGTTAAATAGGACACCGTCAAAATCCGTTGAGACGACACCTTATGAACTATGGTTTAGCAAGAAACCAAAGTTGTCGCTTTCGAAAGTTTGGGGTTGCGATGCTTATGTGAAAAACTTCAACCTGATAAGCTTGAACCCAAATCGGAAAAATGTGTCTTCATAGGATACCCAAAGGAGACAATTGGGTATACCTTCTATCACAGATCCGAAGGCAAGACATTCGTTGCTAAGAATGGATCCTTTCTAGAGAAGGAGTTTCTCTCGAAAGAAGTGAGTGGGAGGAAAGTGGAACTTGATGAGGTAATAGTACCAGCTCCCTTATTGGAAAGTAGTTCATCACATAAATCGGTTTCTGTGACACCTACACCAATTAGCGAGGAAGATAATGATAATGATCATGAAACTTCAGATCAAGTTGTCACTGAACTTCGTAGATCAACCAGAATAAAATCCGCACTGAGTGGTACGGTAATCCTATTCGAAGTCATGCTACTAGATCATGGTGAACCTACGAACTATGAAGAAGCGATGGTGAGCCCAGATTCCGCAAAATGGCTTGAAGCCATGAAATCTGAGATGGGATCCATGTATGAGAACAAAGTATGGACTTTGGTTGACTTGCCCGATGATCGGCAAGCCATTGAGAATAAATGGATTTTAAGAAGAAGATCGACGCCGATGGTAACATAACTGTCTATAAAGCTCGACTTGTTGCAAAAGGTTTTCGACAAGTTCAAGGGGTTGACTACGATGAGACTTTCTCACCCGTAGCGATGCTTAAGTCTGTCCGAATCATGTTAGCAAATGCTGCATTTTATGATTATGAAATTTGGCAAATGGATGTAAAACTGCATTCTTGAATGGATTTCTAGAAGAAGAGTTGTATATGATGCAACCAGAAGGTTTTGTTGATCCAAAAGTGCTGACAAAGTGTGCAAGCTCCAATGATCAATTTATGGTCGGTGCAAGCCTCTCGGAGTTGGAATAAACGCTTTGATAGTGTGATCAAAGATATGGTTTTATCAGACTTTTGGAGAAGCCTGTATTTACAAGAAAGTGAGTGGGAGCTCTGTAGCATTTCTAATATTATATGTGGACGACATATTATTAATTGGAAATGATATAGAATTTCTGGATAGCATAAAAGGATACTTGAATAAAAGTTTTTCAATGAAAGACCTCGGTGAAGCTGCTTATATATTGGGCATTAAGATCTATAGAGATAGATCAAGACGCTTAATTGGACTTTCACAAAGCACATACCTTGATAAAGTTTTGAAAAAGTTCAAAATGGATCAGGCAAAGAAAGGTCTATTACCTGTGTTACAAGGTGTGAAATTGAGTCAGACTCAATGCCCGACCACAGCAGAAGATAGAGAGAAAATGAAAAATGTTCCCTATGCTTCAGCCATAGGCTCTATCATGTATGCAATGCTGTGTACCAGACCTGACGTGTGCTTAGCAATAAGCTTGGCAGGAAGGTACCAAAGTAATCCAGGAGTGGATCACTGGACAGCGGTCAAGAACATCCTGAAATACCTGAAAAGGACTAAGGATATGTTTCTCGTATATGGAGGTGACAAAGAGCTAATCGTAAATGGTTACGTCGATGCAAGCTTTGACACTGATCCGACGATTCTAAATCACAAACCGGATCGTATTTTTATTAAACGGTGGAGCTGTCAGTTGGTGCAGTTCTAAACAAAGCGTCGTGGCGGGATCTACATGTGAAGCGGAGTACATAGCTGCTTCGGAAGCAGCAAATGAAGGAGTCTGGATGAAAGAGTTCATTTCCGATCTAGGTGTCATACCTAGTGCATCGGGACCAATGAAGATCTTCGTGACAATCTTGGTGCAATTGCCTTGGCAAAGGAATCCAGATTTCACAAGAGGACCAAGCATATCAAGAGACGCTTCAATTCCATTCGGGACCAAGTCCAAGTGGGAGACATAGAGATTTGCAAGATACATACGGATCTGAATGTTGCAGACCCGTTTACTAAGCCTCTTCCATGAGCAAAACATGATCAGCACCAAGACTCCATGGGTGTTAGAATCATTACTGTGTAATCTAGATTATTGACTCTAGTGCAAGTGGGAGACTGAAGGAAATATGCCCTAGAGGCAATAATAAAGTTATTATTTATTTCCTTATATCATGATAAATGTTTATTATTCATGGTAGAATTGTATTAACCGGAAACATAATACATGTGTGAATACGTAGACAAACAGAGTGTCACTAGTATGCCTCTACTTTACTAGCTCGTTAAATCAAAGATGGTTATGTTTCCTAACCATAGACATGAGTTGTCATTTGATTAACGAGATCACATCATTAGGAGAATGATGTGATTGACTTGACCCATTCCGTTAGCTTAGCACTTGATCGTTTAGTATGTTGCTTATGCTTTCTTCATGACTTATACAAAGTTCCGAAACTATGAGATTATGCAACTCCTGTTTACGGAGGAACACTTTGTGTGCTACCAAACGTCACAACGAATCGAGTGATCATAAAGGTACTCTCAGGTGTCTCCAAAAGTATATGTTGAGTTGGCATGAATCGAGATTAGGTTTTGTCACTCCGATTGTCGGAGAGGTATCTCTGGGCCTTCTCGGTAATATACATCACATAAGCCTTGCAAGCATTGCAACTAATGAGTTAGTTGTGAGATGATGTATTAAGGAACGAGTAAAGAGACTTACCGGTAACGAGATTGAACTAGGTATTGGATACCGACGATCGAATCTCAGGTAAGTAACATACCGATGACAAAGGGAACAACGTATGTCGTTATGCGGTTCGACCGATAAAGATCTTCGTAGAATATGTAGGAACCAATATGGGCATCCAGGTTCCGCTATTGGTTATTGACCGAGAATGGTTCTAGGTCATGTCTAGATAGTTCTCGAACCCGTTGGGTCCGCACGCTTAACGTTTCAATGACAGTTCATTATGCGTTTATAAGTATTGATGTACCGAAGGTTGTTCGGAGTCCCGGATGTGATCACGGACATGACGAGGAGTCTCGAAATGGTCGAGACATAAAGATTGATATATTGGAAGCCTATGTTTGACTTGAAAGGTTCCGGATGAAAACAGAAGTTACGGAACACCGGAGGTTACGGAACCCCGGGGTCTATGGGCCTTGATGGGACATAGGGAGAAGAGGAAAGGGCCGCCAGGCAGGCAGCGCGCCCTCCCCTCTAGTCCGAATAGAACAAGGAGAGGGGGCGCCCCCCCTCTTCCCCTCCCCAATCCTATTCCAACTAGGAAGGGGGAGTCCTACTCCGGTGGGAGTAGGACTCCTCCAGCGCCGCCTTGGGCTGGCCGCACTTCTTGCTCCTTGATATATGGGGCAGGGGCACCCCATGACACACAAGTTGATCTACGGATCGTTCCTTAGCCGTGTGCGGTGCCCCCTCCACCATATTCCACTTCGGTCATATCGTCATGAGCTTAGCGAAGCCCCGCGCCGTGAAGTCATATCGTCATGAGCTTAGGCGAAGCCTTGCGTCGGTGGAGCATCATCATCGTCACCACGCCATCGTCTTGTGGAACTCATCCCCGACGCTTTGCTGGATCGGAGCCCGGGGATCGTCATCGAGCTGAACGTGTGCTGAACACGGAGGTGCCATACGTTCGGTACTTGGATCGGTCGGATCGTGAAGACGTACGACTACATCAACCGCGTTGTTATAACGCTTCCGCTTATGGTCAACGAGGGTACGTAGACAGACACTCTCCCCTCTCGTTGCTATGCCATCACCATGGTCTTGCGTGTGCGTAGGAAATTTTTTGAAATTACTACGTTCCCCAACATTAGCTGCAGTCCAGTACTCGCCTAAGTTTAAAAAATCCTACCGAGTGGCGAGCAAGCCTCCCACTCGAGGGCTTAGCTGTAGTCCAGAACTCGCCTAAGTTTAAAAAATCCTACCGAGTGGTGAGCAAGCCTCTCACTTGGGGGCTTAGTTGCAGTCCAGAACTCGCCTAAGTTTAAAAAATCCTACCGAGTGGTGAGCAACCCTCTCACTCGGGGGCTTAGCTATAGTCCAGTACTCGCCTAAGTTTGAAAAATCCTACCGAGTGGTGAGCAACCTTCCCACTCGGGGGCTTAGCTGCAGTCCAGTACTCGCCTAAGTTTTAAAATCCCACCGAGTGGTGAGCAACCTTCCCACTGGGGCTTAGCTGCAGTCCAAGACTCGCCTAAGTTTGAAAAATCCTACCAAGTGGTGAGCAACCTCCCACTGGGGCTTAGCTGCAGTCCAAGACTTGCCTAAGTTTAAAAATCCCACCGAGTGGTGAGAAACCCTCCCACTGGGGCTTAGCTGCAGGCAAGACTCGCCTAAGTTTAAAAAATCCTACCGAGTGGTGAGCAACCCTCCCACTCGGGGGCTTAGCTGCAGTCCAGTACTCGCCTAAGCTTAAAAAATCCTACCGAGTGGTGAGCAACCCACCCACTCGGGGCTTAGCTACAGTCGAGTACTCGCCTAAGTTTAAAAAATCCTACCGAGTGGTGAGCAACCCTCCCACTCGAAGGCTTAGCTGCAGTCCAGTACTCGCCTAAGTTTGAAACGCATCCCTATCCGCAAGGACGACGAGGTGCAGGTCGACTGCAACCTTCTCCTTGGAGCTACACCAGAAGTATAACGTACGATCCATCCTCATCCGCAAGGACGAAGAGGTGCAGGTTGACTGCAACCTTCTCCTCGGAGCTGCACCACAAGTATAACGTACGCTCCATCTTCGTCCCCAAGGACGACGAGGTGCAGGTCGACTTCAGCATTCCCTTCGGAGCTACGCACAAATACAATGTGCGCTCCATCCCTATCCGCACGGACGACGAGGTGCAGGTCGACTGCAACCTTCCCTTTGGAGCTACGCCACAAATACAACATGCGCTCCATCCCTATCCGCAAGGACGACGAGGTGCAGGTTGATACGTCTCCAACGTATCTATAATTTTTGATTGCTCCATGCTATATTATGTACTGTTTAGGACATTATTGGGCTTTATTATCCACTTTTATATTATTTTTGGGACTAACCTATTAACCGGAGGCCCAGCCCAGAATTGTCGTCTTTTGCCTATTTCAGAGTTTCGCAGAAAAGGAATATCAAACGGAGTCCAAACGGAATGAAACCTTCGGGAACGTGACTTTTGGGAAGATTATGATCCGGGAGACTTGGACCCTACGTCAAGAAACAAAAGAGGAAGCCACGAGGTAGGGGGGCGCGCCCACCCCCCAGGGCGCGCCCTCCACCCTCGTGGCCCCCCTGTTGCTCCACCGGCGTACTCCTTCCTCCTATGTATACCTACGTACCCCCAAACGATCAGATACGGAGCCAAAAACCTAATTCCACAGCCGCAACCTTCTGTACCCACGAGATACCATCTTGGGGCCTGTTCCAGAGCTCCGCCGGAGGGGGCCATCCATCACAGAGGGCTTCTACATCAACACCATAGCCTCTCCGATGAAGTTTGAGTAGTTTACCTCACAACTTCGGGTCCATAATTAGTAGCTAGATGGCTTCTTTTCTCTTTTTGGATCTCAATACAATGTTCTCCCCCCTCTCTCGTTGAGATCTATTCAATGTAATCTTCTTTTTGCGGTGTGTTTGTTGAGACCGATGAATTGTGGGTTTATGATCAAGATTATCTATGAACAATATTGGAATCTTCTCTGAATTCTTTTATGTATGATTGGTTATCTTTGCAAGTCTCTTCGAATTTTCAGTTTGGTTTGGCCTACTAGATTGATCTTTCTTGCAATGGGAGAAGTGCTTAGCTTTGGGTTCAACCTTGCGATGTCCTTTCCCAGTGATAGTAGGGGCAGCAAGGCACATATTGTATTGTTGCCATCGAAGATAACAAGAGGGGTTTTTATCATATTGCATGAATTTATCCCTCTACATCATGTCATCTTGCTTAAGGCGTTACTCTGTTTTTCATGAACTTAATACTCTAGATGCATGTTGGATAGCGGTCGATGAGTGGAGTAATAGTAGTAGATGCAGGCAGGAGTCGGTGTACTTGTCTCGGACGTGATGCCTATATACATGATCATACCTAGATATTCTCATAACTATGCTCAATTCTGTCAATTGCTCAACAGTAATTTGTTCACCCACCGTAAAATACTTATGCTCTTGAGAGAAGCCACTAGTGAAACCTATGGCCCCCGGGTCTATCTTCATCATATTAATCTTCCAACACTTAGTTATTTCCTTTGCTTTTTTACTTTGCTTTTATTTTTGTTTGCATCTTTATCACAAAAATACCAAAAATATTATCCTATCATATCTATCAGATCTCACTCTCGTAAGTGAGCGTGAAGGGATTGACAACCCCTTATTGTGTTGGTTGCGAGGATTTATTTGTATTGTGCAGGTGCGAGGGACTCGCGCGTAGCCTCCTACTGGATTGATACCTTGGTTCTCAAAAACTGAGGGAAATACTTACGCTAGTGTGCTGCATCACCCTTTCCTCTTCAAGGGAAAACCAACGCGGTGCTCAAGAGGTAGCAAGAAAGATTTCTGGCGCCGTTGCCGGGGAGGTCTACGCAAAAGTCAACATACCAAGTACCCATCACAATCCCTTATCTCCCACATTACATTATTTGCCATTTGCCTCTCGTTTTCCTCTCCCCCACTTCACCCTTGCCGTTTTATTCGCCCTCTCTTTTACGTTCGCCTCCTTTTCGCTTGCTTTTTGTTTGCTCGTGTGTTGGATTGCTTGTTCATTACGATGGCTCTACCTAGATTTGGTGATCTTCACCTTAAAAGATTAGAAGAGATCGAAAGCAACGTCAGGAGTTTTATGGTCTGCAATTTGAGCATTATAATTTCTTCAGAAACGAGCTTAAGGAACAAAAAAGCTTTATGAGTTATATGAATAAAGAGCTCGATGATATGTCTAAAGAATGATGGTTTGCGATCCCAAATTGCTCGACTTGAAAAGTTGATAGCTGAAATATCGGATAAGCAGGCTAACTTAGTTAATAAGATGGCCGCTAAACCGAATTTCTAAGAAAACAAAGATGAAGATCTAAAAGTTATTGATGTGTCCCCTATTAAATCTTTGTTTTGCAATATGAATCTTGATAATGATGGGACTGAATATGATCGACCTTTACCTAGAAGGCGTTCCAAAAATTCGGAGTTTTTAGATCTTGATGCTAAACTTGATAAAAGTGGGATTGAAGAGATCAAAACCCTAGATGTTGCTAAACCCACTATTTTGGATTTAAAGGAATTTAATTATAAAAGTTGCTCTTTGATTGACAGTATTTCCTTGTTGCAATCCGTGCTAAATTCTCCTCATGCTTATAGTCAAAATAAAGTGTTTACTGAACATATTATTGATGCCCTGATGCAATCTTATGAAGAAAAGCTTGAGTTGGAAGTTTCTATCCCTAGAAAACTTTATGATGAGTGGGAACCAACTATTAAAATTAAGATTTAGGATAATGAGTTTTATGCTTTATGTGATTTGGGTGCTAGTGTCTCCACTATTCCCAAAACTTTGCCGTGATTTTGACGATTGCTATCTAAACTTGCACCTTGTGGATTCCACTATTAAGAAACCTATGGGAAGAATTAATGATGTTCTTATTGTTCCAAATAGGAATTATGTGCCCATAGATTTTATTGTTCTTGATATAGATTGCAATCCTCCAGGTCCTATTATTCTCGGTAGACCTTTCCTTAGAACGATTGGTGCAATTACTGATATGAAGGAAGGGAATATTAGATTCCAATTTCCATCAAAGAAAGGCATGGAACACTTCCCTAGGAAGAAAAAAAAATTACCATATGAATCTATTATGAGAGCCACTTATGGTTTGCCTACCAAAGATGGCAATACCTAGATCTATCCTTGCTTTTATGCCTAGCTAGGGCGTTAAACGATAGCGCTTGTTGGGAGGCAACCCAATTTTATTTTAGTTTTTAGTTTTTTTCTTCTGTTTAAGAATAAATATTTGTTCTAGCCTCTGGTTATATGTGTTTTTATGTTTTAATTAGCGTCTGTGCCAAGTTAAACCTATAGGATCTTCTTGGATGATAGTTATTTGATCTTGCAGAAATTTCCATAAACTTTCTGTTCACGAAAAAAATTGTTAAAAATCACTGGAATGTGATAAAATAGTGATTCCAATTTATGCTGATCAATAAACAAATTGCCTAGTCCGTCCTTTTTTGGGTTATTTTTTTGGAGTTCCATGAGTTTGCGTTAGTTACAGATTACTACAGACTGTTCTGTTTTTGACAGATTCTGTTTGTCGTGTGTTGTTTGCTTATTTTGATGAATCTATGGCTAGTAATATAGTTTATAAACCATAGAGAAGTTGGAATACAGTAGTTTTAACACCAATATAAACAAATAATGAGTTCATTACAGTACCTTGAAGTGGTCTTTTGTTTTCTTTCGCTAACGGAGCTCACGAGATTTCTGTTGAGTTTTGTGTAGTGAAGTTTTCAAGTTTTCGGTGAAAGATTTTTGATGGATTATGAAACAAGGACTGGCAAGAGCCTAAGCTTGGGGATGCCCATGGCACCCCCAAGATAATCTGAGGACATCAAAAATCCAAAGCTTGGGGATGCCCCGGAAGGCATCCCCTCTTTCGTCTACTTCCATCGGTAACTTTACTTGGAGCTATATTTTTATTCACCACATGATATGTGTTTTGCTTGAAGCGTCTTGTATGATTTGAGTCTTTTCTTTTTAGTCTACAACAATCATTCTTGCTGTACACACCTTTTGAGAGAGCCATACATGATTTGGAAATTATTAGAATACTCTTTGTGCTTCACTTATATCTTTTGAGTTATATAGTTTTGCTCTACTACTTCACTTATATCTTTTAGAGCACGGTGGTGGATTTGTTTTATAGAAACTATTGATCTCTCATGCTTCACTTAGATTATTTTGAGAGTCTTAAATAGCATGGTAATTTTCTTAAATAATCTTAATATGCTAGGTATTCAAGAATAGTAAAAACTTTCCTATGAGTGTGTTGAATACTAAGAGAAGTTTGATGCTTGATGATTGTTTTGAGATATGGAGGTAATAATATCAAAGTCGTGCTAGTTGAGTAGTTGTGAATTTGAGAAATGCTTGTGTTGAAGTTTGCAAGTCCCGTAGGATGCACGTATGGTAAACGTTATGTAACAAATTTGAAACATGAGGTGTTCTTTGATTGTCCTCCTTATGAGTGGCGGTCGGGGACGAGCGATGGTCTTTTCCTACCAATCTATCCCCCTAGGAGCATGCGCGTAGTGCTTGGTTTTTGATGACTTGTAGATTTTTGCAATAAGTATGTGAGTTCTTTATGACTAATGTTGAGTCCATGGACTATACGCACTCTCACCCTTTCATCATTGCTAGCCTCTTCGGTACCGTGCATTGACCTTTCTCACATTAAGAGTTGGTGCAAACTTCGCCGGTGCATCCAAACCCTGTGATATGATACGCTCTTTCACACATAAACCTCCTTATATCTTCCTCAAAACATCCACCATACCTACCTATTATGGCATTTCCATAGCCATTCCGAGATATATTGCCATGCAACTTTCCACCATTCCGTTTATTATGACACATTCATCATTGTCATATTGCTAGCATGATCATGTAGTTGACATAGTATTTGTGGCAAAGCCACCGTTCATAATTCTTTCATACGTGTCACTCGTGGTTCATTGCATATCCCGGTACACCGCCGGAGGCATTCATATAGAGTCATACTTTGTTCTAGTATCAATTTGTAATCATTGAGTTGTAAATAAATAGAAGTGTGATGTCATCATTTTCTAGAGCATTGTCCCAAGTGAGGAAAAAAAGAGAGAAAGGCCATAAAAAAAGGAGAATGCCCAAAAAAAGAGAGAAAAAGAGAGAGGGGACAGTGCTACTATCCTTTGCCACACTTGTGCTTCAAAGTAGCACCATAATCTTCATGATAGAGAGTCTCTTGTTTTGTCACTTTCATATACTAGTGGGAATTTTTCATTATAGAACTTGGCTTGTATATTCCAACAACGGGCCTCCTCAAGTGCCCTAGGTCTTCGTGAGCAAGCAAGTTGGATGCATACCCACTTAGTTTCTTTTTTTTGAGCTTTCATACATTTATAGCTCTAGTGCATCCGTTGCATGGCAATCCCTACTACTTGCATTAACATCAATCGATGGGCATCTCCATAGCCCATTGATTAGCCTCGTTGATGTGAGACTTTCTCCTTTTTTGTCTTCTCCACATAACCCCCATCATCATATTCTATTCCACCCATAGTGCTATGTCCATGGCTCGCGCTCATATATTGCGTGAAAGTTTATAGGTTTGAGATTACTAAAGTATGAAACAATTGCTTGGCTTGTCATCCGGGTTGTGCATGATGAGAGCATTCTTGTGTGACGAAAATGGAGCATGACTGAACTATATGATTTTGTAGGGATGAACTTTCTTTGGCCATGTTATTTTGAGAAGACATAATTGCTTAGTTAGTATGCTTGAAGTATTATCATTTTTATGTCAATATGAACTTTTATCTTGAATCTTTCAGATCTGAATATTCATACCACAATTAAGAAGAATTACATTGAAATTATGCCAGGTAGCACTCCGCATCAAAAATCATCTTTTTTATCATTACCTACTCGAGGACGAGCATGAATTATGCTTGGGGATGCTTGATACGTCTCCAACGTATCTATAATTTTTGATTGCTCCATGCTATATTATCTACTGTTTTGGACATTATTGGGCTTTATTATCCACTTTTATATTATTTTTGGGACTAACCTATTAACCGGAGGCCCAACTCAGAATTGTTTTTTTTTGCCTATTTTAGAGTTTCGCAGAAAAGGAATATCAAACGGAGTCCAAACGGAATGAAACCTTCGGGAACATGATTTTTGAGAAGATTATGATCCGGGAGACTTGGACCCTACGTCAAGAAACAAAAGAGGAAGCCACGAGGTAGGGGGGCGCGCCCACCCCCCAGGGCGCGCCCTCCACCTCGTGGGCCCCATGTTGCTCCACCAACGTACTCCTTCATCCTATATATACCTACGTACCCCCAAACGATCAGATACGGAGCCAAAAACCTAATTCCACCACCGCAACCTTCTGTACCCACGAGATCCCATCTTGGGGCCTGTTCCGGAGCTCCACGGGAGGGGGCATCCATCACAGAGGGCTTCTACATCAACACCATAGCCTCTTCGATGAAGTGTGAGTAGTTTACCTCAGACCTTCGGGTCCATAGTTAGTAGCTAGATGGCTTGTTTTCTCTTTTTGGATCTCAATACAATGTTCTTCCCCTCTCTCGTGGAGATCTATTTGATGTAATCTTCTTTTTGCGGTGTGTTTGTTGAGACCGATGAATTGTGGGTTTATGATCAAGATTATCTATGAACAATATTTGAATCTTCTCTGAATTCTTTTATTTATGATTGGTTATCTTTGCAAGTCTCTTCGAATTTTCAGTTTCGTTTGGCCTACTAGATTGATCTTTCTTGCAATGGGAGAAGTGCTTAGCTTTGGGTTTAATCTTGCGGTGTCCTTTCCCAATGACAGTAGGGGCAGCAAGGCACATATTGTATTGTTGCCATCGAGGATAACAAGATGGGGTTTTTATCATATTGCATGAATTTATCCCTCTACATCATGTCATCTTGCTTAAGGCGTTACTCTGTTTTTCATGAACTTAATACTCTAGATGCATGTTGGATAGCGGTCGATGAGTGGAGTAATAGTAGTAGATGCAGTCAGGAGTCGGTCTACTTGTCTCGGACGTGATGCCTATATACATGATCATACCTAGATATTCTCATAACTATGCTCAATTCTGTCAATTGCTCAACAGTAATTCGTTCACCCACCGTAAAATACTTATGCTCTTGGGAGAAGCCACTAGTGAAACCTATGGACCCCGGGTCTATCTTCATCATATTAATCTTCCAACACTTAGTTATTTACTTTGCTTTTTTACTTTGCTTTTTATTTTACTTTGCATCTTAATCACAAAAATACCAAAAATATTATCCTATCATATCTATCCGATCTCACTCTCGTAAGTGACCGTGAAGGGATTGACAACCCCTTATCGCGTTGGTTGCGAGGATTTATTTGTATTGTGCAGGTGCGAGGGACTTGCGCATAGCCTCCTACTGGATTGAAACCTTGGTTCTCAAAAACTGAGGGAAATACTTACGCTACTGTGCTGCATCACCCTTTCTTCTTCAAGGGAAAACCAACGCAGTGCTCAAGAGGTAGCACAGGTCGACTGGAACCTCCTCCTCAGAGCTGCATCTCAAGTACAAAGATTATTTCGAGTGAAGAACAAGCTCCAATCGAAGGCAAACACAAGCATATCTAGAGATAAACCAAGTTCAGATAAATCCTAAGTTTCCGGACCACAGATTAAAGTACTCGGGCATCCAGCCCGGAGTAGTTTAACGGTTACAAAATCATTCGGCATTCCGAGGCAAATTTAAGGTGAGGCATAAAGTTTGTTCACTCCACAGGAGGAGGTCTACCAGGCTCGACGAACTCGTCCAGGTCGATTCCGACAGCAATCCGAGTGGCAGCAGCGATAAAGGTTTCCATGAAGGACTGGAAGTCGTGCTTCTTGGTATTGGCAACCTTGATCGCCGCCAGCTTCTCTTCTCGCGCTTCCTTGTAGTGGACACGAACCAAGGACAGAGCCACATCAGCACCGCACCGAGCCGAAGACTTCTTCCATTCTTGCACTCGACCAGGGATCTCATTAAGTCGAGTCATCAGAGACTCGAGGTCATTTTGGAGTGTCGCCCTTGGCAGAGTGCTGTGTCGATCCGCGACATCGCGACTTTTAGTCGAGCAAGATAGTTGACAACGCCAGCAATGCGAGACTCCAGTCGGAGTATGTTCATGGCAGCTTCGTCCTTCACTGGAGAGAGGATGGGGTCCAGGCTTGTCTCAACTCGGCCAGTCTCTTCCTTGAAGTTCTGACAAAATTCTGCATGCACAATTCAAAGACGAGTCAGTAGCGGTATGACGAGTCGACGGTGACAAGTCAGTCGAGTAAAAGGAAGCACCTTCAAGCATGGTGAACAACTTCTTGGCAAGGCCCCCCAGAAAGTCCTCCAGATTTCCGCTTGCGAGCAATGCCTTCCATCTTTTCAGTCAGGTTATTCTTGTCCTTCTTCAGACGAGTCGCCTCCTTGTTGGACTCATCAAGAGAAGTTTTTAGCCTAGCATTCTCTTCCTCCAGCTTGCCGAATGAAGCCATCTTCTGTTCAGCAAGGGCAGTTTTCTCTTTAGCTGTCTTCTGTGCGGCCGCAAGGTCTTGATCTTTCTTGGCCAGAGTTTGGTTCAAAGTTTCTAACATCCAGATTCAGAAAGGGCAAATAACATCCAGATTCAGAAAGGGCAAATAACATCCAGATTCAGAAAGGGCAAATAACATCCAGATCCAGAAGTCAATCAGTCGACAATTTCTACTTACCAGTGGCCTCATCCTTGGCCTTCTGCAGGTTTGTCTTGGCCAGCTCTAGATCAAGGTTGAGCTGAATCTGCTTCTTCTCCAGTTCGGCGAACGAGCCCCAAGTTCACAAGATTTCTATAATCAAAGGACGGTCAATCGACGGATGGAGGGGTTGGTTACTTCAGAACAATAATATGATAAATTCAGCAAATTCTAAGACTACTGCCGAATCAGACATCCAACAGTAGTCTCGGGGACTACACCCAGTGGGTGCACTTAGCGTGCCCCCACTGGTCCAGTTTTCACTCGACATGGTCTGTCCAGCCCGAGTGCAAAAAAGAGAGAGAGAGAGAGAGTTCTCAGACCATAGTCGACCGCCCGCAGTCGACCACGGTCTCGGGGACTACACCCAGTGGGTGCACTTAGCGTGCCCCCACTTGTTCAGGTTCCACTCGACATGGTCCGACCAGGCCGAGTGAGGAAATTCCGATTCTAAGACTACAATCGACTGCCTGTAGTCAACTATAGTCTCGGGGACTACACCCAGTGGGTGCACTCAGCGTGCCCCCACTAGTTGAAAGATCCAATCCACACAAGCTAGTCGACTCAAGATACAAGTTTGCTCAGTGGCAAGTCAAAACACCCAGTGGGTGTACGAATGCGAAACACAAACAGATGCAAAGATTCCTCGAGGAAAGTTTCAGGTAGCATATCCTAACAGAACAATCTAAAGGAGTCAGTCGGCAATTTGCTAACCTGGACATTGCTCTGGAGAGCGGAGCTGGCGTCATAAGCAGCTTGGCTGGCTTCCCGGACCATCTTCATCTGCTCCATCATAATGCCCGCCTACGTGTATAGCTTCTTTGGCAGCACCCACCTGGTCCTCTGGGACGTGATGTGCAGCAAAAAGTGAAGGTGGATTGGCTGGAGTTTGCGCGACTAACACCGAAGGTTGAGCACTTGAAAGTGGTATGGCGAAGGTGACAGAAGTCCGAGTGGCATCGTCGGCCTCCTGGATTACCGGTTCCGCCACCGGCGTCGACTGAGGCATCTTGCCAGTGGACGTTTTCCAGATTCTTATTCCCAAGGGCCTCAGTGGCTCGTCCTCGTTGCTGTCTGGGAGATCAATGACGTTGGGAGGAGCTGTAAAAATACCAGCCGCCAAAAATTCATCCTCGTTGGTTATACCGCAGTACAATCGACAAAACAAAGACAAGATTACGAAGGTTATACCTGGGTTGGAGGTGATCGCATCTTCCATGTCCTCATCCTCGTTTTTGTAAGCAGAAGTCCCAGAGGTAGCGGCACTGTTAGTTTCAAGACCCATCTGGTCAAACCAAGGAAAAAGCAGACAACACAGAACCTCGGGTAAAAATGAAGACAGAACACTCACGCAGAGGCAACAGGGATGTCGATTTTGATTTTGGGCAGAGCCTTCCGAGTCTTCTGTGTCACAACCTTGGACTACTTTGGGGCCTTTTCAGTCGGAGCCAGGGAAGATGTCCGAGGACACTTTGATGACTGCCCGGTCTGAACAGTCTCTTTGTCGCGGACGCTTGCCGGATCGTGAGTGAGCTTGGATCGCCTTTCCCTACGAGGAGGTGAGTCGACCTCTTCTTCATCACTAGGGTCATCACTATCCTCGTCCTCTTCACCATCGGAATGCCACTCGCCGCTCTCGCCTCCGCTCGCCTCCCCCTCCGGGTCGTGCTCCTGCTCTCCGTTGGGCATCGAATACATCTCAGTAAGAGCCTAGAAGACAACAAGAAAGACAAAAGTCAGTCGATTGACTACAAGCAGTTACATGATAAATCAAGATAACACTCGGCAATTCAGAGTTGGACCTTGTCTGTTTTGTACGAGTTGTCGAGTGGAGGGACTCTCCTGGCCCCCCTGGGGTTATCTTTGTTGCCAGTGATACCCCTCAACCACTTCTCCACCGTATCCTTGTCGACTTCTTCTGGATGGACCCGAGTGGAATCTTCAATGCCCGAATACATCCACATCGGATGGTCACGGGCTTGAAGCGGCTGAATGCGTCGTCTGAGGAAGACTTCCAACAGATCCATGCCGGTCACGCCATCACGGATGAGCTGGACCACTCGCTCAACCAACACCTTCACCTCCGCTATCTCCCCCGGGGTCACTTTCAAGGCGGAGGGCTTCTCTACGCGAGCCATAGAAAAGGGGGGAATTCCAGTCGATTGACCTGGAGTCGGCTGGTCTTTGCAGTAAAACCAGGTCGACTGCCACCCTCGGACTGACTCGGGAAGGATTATGGCTGGGAAAGAGCTCTTACCCCTCATTTGAATCCCAAGACCCCACACATCTGGATCACTTTTGTCTTCTCATCACTCGGATTAGCTTTTTTGACCGACTGGGAGCGACACGTGAAAATGTGCTTGAAGAGGCCCCAGTGTGGTCGACAACCTAAGAAATTCTTGCACATAGACGTGAAAGTGGCAAGATACACGATGGTGTTGGGGGAGAAGTGATGAAGTTGTGCTCCAAAGAAGTTCAAGAAAGCTCGGAAAAAAGGATGAGGAGGCAAAGAAAACCCGCGGTCGACGTGAGTGGCGAGGAGGACGCACTCACCCTCCTGCAGTCGGGGCTCAGTCTCGTCCTCCGGGAGCCACGCGGATCCGTGGGGGATCAATCCCTCCTCGGCCAGATTGTCGATGTCGTCCTGGCGAATCGTCGACCGGATCCAATCGCCCTGGATCCAGCCACGCGGCAGACCAGACCTCGACGAAGATCCGCCCCGGCTGGACTTCTTCCCCTTCGCATTCGCCGTCGCCTTCTTCACGTGCTCCAAAGCCACCGTATTCTCCTTCCCCATCGCAGTGGATGGAGCTCGAACGGAGCAACGGCGCCGGGGCAGGAGTGGATGCGGTGGAGAAAACGGAGAAGGAAGAGGAAGAATGGGAACGCATTATTCAAAAACCCCAGTCGTACGCCTTATATGAGGTTGCTTCCGAGTGACTGACTTGTGGACCCGGGCGATCCTATCAAATCCCGCAATAGTCGCACGCGCGATACGTGGCGAAAAAGGTGGTGCAGAAATCGAGGTGGCCCTGCCTAATCCAACCCGATTTCTGTGGCCTCCTCCACCCCGCGCGCTTCCCAAAATTCGAATCCCGCGAGATCCGCGGGCAACAGAGCAACCTGTCAGACGAAAGATTTTCTCCATATCAACGCTCGAATTTTTCAGTAAAAGTTCACTCGACAAAATCAAGAATGGATCAAGGCGACTAAAAAAGAAGTCTGTGTCACCGTGTTGATTCATCGATCCCAACAAGACACTTCCGAAGCACGAAAGTTGAATCCGAAGCATTTTCAACTCCTTCTCCACTCAAACCCTGAACCATTCGGGGGCTAATGATGAAGCTATGTACCTAGGGTAGGGTTATAGGCCTGACCTATACACCCTCCCCAAGGACATCACCCTAAAGTCAGAAGCATTCGAAGGTTACCATCATCCACTCGACCAGAAACACTCCACTCGGAAGAATCAGTGTCACTCGACCGTAACAGAAACCACTCGACATACAGAAGGTCTAAAGTCACTCTGCACAGCAACGGTCGGGCGTTTACTCATAGACTTAATAGTCATTTTATAGCACTTTATTACAGACCTTACCTGTAACGCTCCCTCTTTATGTAGATTGAACTCCTTGTAACGTGGGCTGACTGGGGTCCTGGCACACTCTATATAAGCCACCCCCTCCACAGGCACAAGGATTCGCACCCCTGTAACACACACACACACACACACGCATAATCCAGTCGACCGCCTCCGGGCACCGAGACATAGGGCTATTACTTCCTCCGAGAAGGGCCTGAACTCGTAAAACTCACGTGTACAACTTCGCCATAGCAAGGATCTTGCCTCCTTATACTTACCCCCCATTCTACTGTCAGTCTTAGAACCACGACATATCCCTTACATGTTGTTTTAGTCGGTCTTTGCGATTGGTTCAGTTAGAGGCTTATTTAGTTGTCTGGTGATTCTCCTCTACCAAGCAGCAGGCCTAAGGGAGTCGTGATTTAGTCATTGGTATGATAGAAGCATTACAAATTGCATCAATGATAAAGCTATTGTTCTCTCAAATTGGCAATATTGTTCTGTTTTCCTGGATGATGTAAAGTTAACTGATGGCCATGCCAGCATCAACTTGGTTTATAGTAGGTTCATATGCATGTATATTGATGTATTTCCCTTCTAACGAATTTTTAGTGATGCTTACTGCATTATTACATAGCTGAATGTCACTTTCTGACTTCATTTATTCAAGGTGGATGCTTCTTTTGTATTATTATTATCATGATCTGTGTCTGAATAAATGAATGTGTTGTAACTGAATGTTCGTTTGCATTTATAAAACAATATGTTGTTCTATTTTCCATTAGATGTTGTAGAATTGCCTGATTTGCTGCCACCCTTGAAAGGACATTGTGACCTCTATCACAGGTGGCTTGATGATGCACATCTAAGAATATTATGATGATAAAAAAATCGTCCATATGCTTATAAAACAATATGTTGTTCTTTTTTTATGGTGTTCCCTGTAAGTCTATGCTAATTAGAACATGTTTCTCTGTTGATTTTCATGTACCTCCAATAATATCCACATTATGGAAGGAGCAAGGATCGTCATATTATGGTGCCATTGTTAAAGCCTGCTGCTTCCTTGGACCTGCATTGTTGCAGGTGGTTCTCCTCTACCATTCTCTGTTGGCATTCATGTGGTTCCAGAATGAATTGTTTGTTGCCACAACTTGCCGTATTTTTATCCCCTGGTTTAAGTGTAAAAGTTCATGTTTAAGTGGTTTCTACCTCCTTGTAATCTGCTGCTTCGTTGACTCGGCTGTCCATGCCCAGTGTTTGTGACAATGATCACTAACGACTACTATCAATATATGTATGCTTTGTAGGAGCTCCATTTTTAGAAGAACTACATCTCTACAGTCATTTTCTCTTTAAGGCAATGGTCATTATCTACTGCTTTGTACGACGCATAGGTTATTGCACTATTAATTTATCTTTTAATAAAAGATGGTCTACTCTGATCTCTACCTCGATTATGTCATGTTGGGAGGCCATTCCAAAGGATTGTTGTGGCAGAATCGACTGATCTCAAACAAATTTCATCATTGTATTTTCATGAGATATGAGACATGAATCTCTTCTAATGATGGTTGTTGAGCTGTTGAGCTCTATGTTTGTTTTACCTGCTATAATGTTCACTTTGCTTATTAGAACTATATAGGTTGATTGCAACTCTACTATATGTAATGAACTTGATACAGGCATGTTGTCTTGGGAAACCATTGTGCTTTTGCTTTGGGAACAAATTAAAAATTTCTTCTTTGCCATGCACATGCAAATCAATTCGTTCACTGCCTATACCTCAACTGTTTTTGGTATCTTCGTGGTCTGTGATCGACACTAAACTTACTACACGTGATTTTATCCTAAATTAGCATGGCTTATCTTATGTTGAATAGTAACATACTGCATATCCAACTTGCTGCTCCCCCAATATGTTTATTGATGGACAGAGCTAATCCCTTAGTTTTTCAAGAAAACGCAAAGGACCTTTGCTCTTCATTTCATTGAAAATAAAGAGAGAACAAGCCTCCTAGGAGGTGAGTTTTACAATGCCATATGCCAATCAGTGTACGTCCCAGGATGTGGGCAGAACAACCCAGGGGCTAATCCCTTTGTTTATCATCAAATTTAGCGTGTTTATTGAATTGAAAAAATAGCTCAATTGGCTACCTATGCATGAATTAAAGCTTTCAGGACATTATTTTGCAGCAATGCATTTTACTGTATGCAGGACAGGCATCCTTAACTAAATTCATTTTTGTTTACTGTAGTTCTTTGTGATTTGAAAGCAACTGACGACTCAATATCAATCAGTGCACGGAGTGAACTCTTCTCCACCGCGCCGGCGACAGGAACAAGGAAAATCCTGTCCACGGTGCCACCAATGAACATGGTACACACAAGCTGTCGGTCGCTTATAAATTCCGTACTTTTGTAGTATCAATCTAGGGTTTATCTTAGTGAATCTTACTGTTCTTCGGGCCATGTGTAAAAATGCTGCTCGGTTATCAGTAGTAGTTGCAGTTCTATTGTTGCGAGTCTCATGGTCCAGTAGAACACCCTTTTCGGAGAGAATACTCCAGATCTATTGACTATGATTTACTTGTGATATTAATTTTTATTTAGTATGAATATTCACCTAATGAATTTATTAAACGATCTAGATACCACCTATTCATAGATTAACTTGTGCCATCGTTGATTTTTTACTTATCGTGTCATTCTTATTTTTGAGGCTCGCCTGGCACATTCTGTTTCCAATATATTATACTAATTGTTTGGTGTCTCATTAACTGACGCGATGGTCAGGCCAAAGGCTACGCTTATAGTCGTTCTTGGTATCGTTGGTCTGCTTGATGCAAAATACAAGCACTACAGGAACTACAACGGCGCAATCGTCTTTTTCTGGCGGTTCCTAGCGCACTGTTTAATTAGTCATCTTGCCTCTCTTGCACTTAACATTGTTTAATTAGACTTGTCACTATGATTATCCAGGACTGCTTGGCCTCTTGTTCTGATTAGCCTATCATTAAAGTTGGAAACACCAGAATTGACGCTTGCGCATGAGTGCGTACAGGCTATCATTGGGATTTTCTTTGTAGCAAACTCAATTGATTGTTGATACGGTTTCCTAGGCTATTGTTCTTTGTACAATACATGAAGCGATCTGCTCATGTGTGTGACTTTGTCTGATTATTAGGCTTTAGATTTTTTGCTGGTTTATCTTATAATTCATGGTAGCATTTGATTTTTTTATCAGTTGCTATGTCTCAGTTGTAGAACATGACAATAAGAGTCTAATAAAACTCTTGCACAACAAAGATTGCCATCCTTTAGTTACCCAGACCTTTGTTTTTTGTGGTATAAAACTAACTGCTGTCAACTTTAGTACTCTAGAAAATCATATAACTATTTTGAAATTTCCTATGACACAGGCCGAGACAAGCATCGTAAGGATCCAGTTAGAATGACCATTGATATCCTGTTAGAGCATCTTGGGCTTCACAAGGCCATCTGAGACTCGGGCTCAATGAGAACACGATGAGGTACATGGAAAACTCCAGAAACACTATAGTGAAGGATCTAAACTATGACAGGCTGAGCAGAATGCAGAAAGACTTCTGCTTATCTGAGACTCGGGATTGATGAGGCATTTGACATGATAAACAAGTGTCAAAGGTTACTTGTATGCTCTGAGATACATGAGCTCCTTCTCAGATCAGCTTCATAATGTGATAGCACATGGCTTTCCTCCTACCGGTTCGGTGGATACATTGACAAACGTGACCGTTATGAATATTGAAGTGGTGGCACATAACCTTAAGGGCAGAAGCAATCATCTATAGAAGAGGTTGCATGCCATAAAAAGACAGTCTTTAGGCACAACAGCATGAGGTGTTTGCACCAATTGATTTCTTCACATCAAGGCCATGGCGTTGATCATCTATGGACGTCACAGATCAACTATTCTAACTCTGGCAAGTACGCGATGATATATGATGCCACCAGCTCTTGTGATGTACTGCGTAAACTACTGTGTGATCTCCCTCTCCTTTTGTGAACACGTCCCCTTCGGCACGTCTATTCATCCTTTTGTACTCAATATTTACGTGTATGAACATTTCATCCTTTAATTTATCATGTATATGAACATTACATCCTTCAAATGTGGTGTACTATATTTTGGTATTCATGGTTGATGTCTTGCTTGATTACGTATGAACGTTTTTTCTTTCTTTTATTTTGTTATCCTGATTGAGTACGTACGTTAAGCTTGACTTTCTACTAACTTTGCTGTTACTTGCTTGGGCACATCGTTGGGACCGGCACCCTCGGGTGTTGCCGATCTAGTAAATATGGGGCTGGGTTCGATTGGACAGAAAGTGAGCACCGCGCGTGCAATGTTGCATAGAAACTTTTTTTTTGAAATGCGGTCTCCTAGGGCCCGATTCATTAAAAAAGGTCGAAGAGAGGTGCCTAGTTGGTTAACGGAAAACCGGGCGAAAACCGTCAACATGCCCGCAAAAACAAGGCACACAGGGCGACCTGGCAACCCACACAAGAACGCACACACGCCGTCGAAGAGAAAACCACGAACAAGCGTCGAGGCCTGCGTCGGTCGATGCCAAACAGTCCACCGCACACGCCGACGACCAGGCAGCTCCGACTCTGTCGACGAGCATTGTAGGGGGAAAGCGTTGGGCCTGCGTCGAGCCGGCACCGAAGCCGACCACCCGTCTCGTGTCATCGTTGCAGCGGAAGCACCTCCTCTGCAGCTCCGACTTCAGGAAGACAAATGAGGCCCGGCAACCCCTCAAACACGCCGGATGAGACCGACTACCAAAGCTCAGCAGCCGCCCAACTTCGCTCGAAGCCACCATCGTTGCCACACTAGAAGTCGCGCAACATCCACATTGCCGGACAGACAGCCGCCGACCGCAATGCCGCGAGCGTCCAGCCCAAGGAAAGTGCAAACGGGATCCAATGCTCTTCAAGGCGACGCCCCAAAGGAGGAAGCGACGATGCCGACGCCGTCGCCCGACCTGACTGGGCCTTAGGCTTTCACCCGAAGAGCTGGAACCGAGGATGTGCAGGGGGTGGACTCCACGGCGGCGCCTCCAAGAAGGTGACACGACATCCGCAGACGCCGACGCCGTCGGCCGGTAGAAACTCGGCAAGCCTTCGCCCGAAGCACCGCCCAACACCACACCCTCACGCACTGCACCTCCGCTGACCCGCACACCTCCCACGAAGCCATCACGCCATGACCAAGCAGAAGCCACCACCACACCACTGGTCTCACCGACTGGAGACACGAGCAGGGCAGACAGCACACCTCGACGACGTCTTCAAGAAGAGCGCGGCACCCTAGTGTGTCGCCGTCGCCGGCCCCGGTCAGAAGCCCGAGGCAGAGCTTTCGCCCGGCGCTGCCACACTGTCTGCTGAGCCCAAGCCCGGCCGGACCACCAAACAGCCTCTCGCCGCAACGAAGCAGCCAGATCCGGAGAACCCCGGGTCGGCCAGAGCCAGCCACGCACGCCCGGAGCTGCCGCCCGCCGCCATCCGCCGGATCCATGGCACCAGGAGCTGCTGGAGCACCACCAAGACGCCGCCGGGACGAGCACCACCATCCCGCGGGGACCGTGGCGCCGCACATCGCCACACCAAGTCCGCGCTTGGCCGCGCCCACCCACTGCCGGAGCCGCGCCAGCCTGCGCCGGAGCAAACCCGTCGAGCAGCACCCGACAGAGCACCAAGTCCGGCCGAGCCGAGCACGCCCAGCCACGGCCAGCCACCACCGTCCCGCAGCATCACCGCCTGGAGCAGCGGAGCAGCGCCGCCCGCTGTCGAGAACGGCGATCGAGGTCCCGCCGCGGCGCGCCGCCAGGGCTTTGCCAGCGCGCCCCGGCGGCGGCGAGAGGAGAGGGAGGCGCAAGGGGGCCTGCTCGAGCCCGCAGGGGCGCCCCGGTGCGGCCCGGCGCGGCCGCACGGGAGCGGGACAGGAAGAGGGGGAGGGCCGGACTCGAACTCCTTCGCGGGGAGAGGGCCGGCGAAGACGGCGCCGGGCTTCGGGATGGATGCAGAAAGGACGCCGGGAGGGTCCCGGATCTTGCTTGGCTGGGCCTGAGGTGGCAGGAGGGAAGAGATAAGCCGGCGGTGGCGGCGCCTGCACCTACGCGAGCGCGAGCGCGAGACCTTGGTGTATTTGGTGGTCTGTCAATGGTATGCCAGGCCCCGTTGCATAGAAACTTGAGCACAGCAAAAATGGTTCGGCTTGTCTAGTCCCCAGCTGCGGCTGGGCTCTTCTTTCTTTTTCTTCTTGTGGCTACACCACGTCCATGTCATACATACGCACATACATACGCACATGCACAACTGGTTTTGGAGTGGGCATTTCTGGACGCGATGGATGCTGACACAGGATTCATCGAAATGCCATGGGACTTTGCACTGTCTGCACTGTTATCTCTATAATATCTACGTATATGTATGTATGTGGGTGTGTCCTATCCTGTTCAGATTAGTGTACGACAGTGCAAACCTGAAAACAACGCATCACGCAACTCCAACTCGTACGTGACCTAGCCAGTCGCCGTGTATTCGTCCCGTCTCCGGTGATCTTAGGGCCTTGAAGGCGGAGTGGATCACGGCCCTTGCCGGTGGAAGGGCTCCGTTTTTAAATTTTTTTTCGAGCTTTGTTTGGGTTTGTGTCCTGTTCAGGAAGGCGAGACGGAGGCGGCTTCCTGAAGCTGGAATAAAGGTCTCCCCACCTAATCCCCGTTTCGATGATGCATCTAGCATCATCAGTAGGCGTGTGGAGGTGTGTCTCCGGCAGATCTGTCTTCGATGGATTTGCTCGGATCTATTCATCGTTCGTCTTTGTTCGTGTACTTTCAGGTTGGATCCTTTAATCTACACTCTTCATTAGCGGTGGTTGTTGTTCTGGTGCGTTGATTTTATGAGGCCTTAGCATGACGACTTCCCGGCTGTTTACTACAACAAAGTTTGCCCAGCTATGGCGAGGAAGGGGCGATGACAACGGTCGGAGGTGGTGCATTATGCGATCCATCGATGTGCAAGCATGTATCGTTCGGAGGTCGTGCAGGAATTCTCGTCCGTGAAGCAATTTCGTACCAAAAGCATGCGTCCAGCTGACCAGATCTCTGGTTGCGACTTGCGAGCCTAGTATGGTAGTATGTACTCCACTCTGTGGCCAAGGCCAGGAAACATGTGCGACGCGACGAGACGGCAACTTGCATGCGAGGTTCATAGAGTAGTACGTCCAAGCGATGATTTGGGTGGACAGAGGGCGAACACCATGCTCTATACTAGTTGTTGGGGCGCAGCCTTGCTGCGCCGCCTGAGGGATGCCGCTGCGGTGCCAGGTAGACACTCCACTCTTTTCTCACCCTTTTTTATTGTTTTTTTTGCTGCACATGTCATACCTGCACACCCAGGTCATACAGATGGACACTGAATTGGCTGACACCAAATTCAGCTCTGAATAGCAAGTATGTGAAGAACATAACCTACTGCCATAACATAAGCAATCAATAATCTAATTATAGAACTTAGTTTAAGATGGTAAGAGTTATGTTAAGGTAGCAAGTATCGGCATAATGACGTACATGAACATTTTGATCATTTATTTCTCCTAGTAACTGTAAGCTGATATCAACATAGAAAGAAAGAACAACATTACACACTGATATGATCATGACGACGAGATCGTTCTCATTGAAGCTTGATCAGAAATACATGCTTCTTCTGTTGCCTTGTATAGTTGCATACATATACAGAGATCTTGATTCTCCTAACAGGCTAAATATGAAGCGGATTAATTAGATCGATACGAGTACCTACAAACACATCAAGGAACGAGTCAATAGTTAAGTTGATAATTTTAGTGAAATAGAAGGTTAAAACCAATCAACTTTGGTTAGCAGCACAAGTGACAAATTACCAGGTAGAAACATGCCCACATTTGCAGGCTTTTCAAGAGGATAGGGCACTTGTTCATCAGGAGGATCTCGCCGGAGGAGCGCACCAGAATCCTGTCACGCCCAAATCAGCCTGCCACATCGAACGCGCTGAAAAAAATTAATTTACAGCAATTTAAATCCATTGCAGCCAGTGCACATGCATAAAAAGGATCAGGCTTAGAAGAAAAGACGGTAGCAGCATAGATACTGATAGGCGCATATGAACACAGGGGCGACATGTTTATAACCTACTGATTGACCTGCGATAAGCAGAAACAGAAAGGTGAATATCATGCTCAGAGAATGTGTATAAAAAGTTAACTTCAAGATGAAGAACACAATAGCATGGACTTTCCTACTTCGGCGTGTGGTTCTGTATCAAAATTTTGGCTTGTAATAACTGCTGGAGATGACAGTTGGTATGCCTCATCTACGATGGACATGTGGAAGATAGTTTTGTTTTCTGTTCTGTTAAGACCTTTCAAACTACTTGCGGAGGCAGCAGTCGGAGCTCTATAGCAGTCTACCATGAATAGGATCCAGGGGTTGCCCCCCCCCCCCTTGTGTAATATTCCCAAGCCCCAAATCCTAATCCAACATAAATGCATGTAAAAGTTCAAATGACTGCATCATCTTCCTCAGATTTTTCGAAGCTATTCCCTACCTTCCGTGTCATGGATAATCGAAGGTCTATAGAAGGGACAAGTTGGAAGATCTCTTTACAATATGGCAGGCTTGTATGGATAATCAGCATTACGCTCCTGCAACTTTTATAGCAATAACGACATTACATATTACATTGCCTCTATGAAAATCACTGTTGCTGAGCAAAACAAATCACAAATAAGGTAACATTTGGTGGTGAGAGCTTTTTTAACCAAAAAGAAGGCAATAATAGAAATGGCGCTGAACTAAACAAAGGGAAGTGAGCATCAGTTGAGTAATATTGTATTAAAAGCGGAAACCACCATACACATCAAGGAATATGCCAACATGCACTCAAATGGAAATATATTCATTGGAAGAGGATTGAAATTAAAGTCGAATGACATTTCCGTATCTCAGTGAATCTCACATTGGGATTTCGATATCTCAACAAATCATAGATTTGAGGTCCTAATAGCTTCTATAATGCTTTTACAAAATAGAGCTTACCTTAAAGAAAGAAAAAAAAATTCTTGCACAGAGGCTGAGGTAGGGACTCCTTCAGACCACATTTGTATGTCTACATAAACTACAAATCATTCACCAGCTCTAATATTGGTTGCAATTTTGAAGGCACATTCCATTGGTATTAGATTGTCGGAATCTGCAACATCTCAAGGGATCAAAATTTTAGTTTGTGTAAATCATGTCGTAACATTAAACATCAATTTTTAATTTACACAACAGTACTGTCGGCAACAGAGGCATGAATGGAACAGAAAGAATGTGCCTTATCTAACAAAAGTAGGAAGAGCAAAAATAAACGCATGTTCTCACTGCAATGTGGCCGATCTAATAAAAGAAAGAAGAGAAAAATAAATCTATGCTCTCCCTGCATTCTGTGGTGCATGTTTAGCCATATTTTACCATCAGAAGAATATGCAGGAAATGTAGAATTTAAGCTATGCCTAACAATCAATGTTCTGAGTTTCAGACAAGATACATAGGAAGAACCCCAAACCTGAATTCACACAGGATGGCCACTCATACGAAGAACCAAGAAAATACTGATTTTCTATATAAATAAAATTGTGTGTTGATCTGATTGCCAGGACATATGCTGTGCGAATGCTCTTATTGATTAAGTGGTTCTTTCGAATCACAAGATTCTGCACAGGTCCATTAAATGGTTTAGTAGTTTATACAAAGAAGAACGTAGTTTCCAATGGTACAGGACAAGAAGATGAAGAAAAAATTAAAATGAAACAGCACCACAAACTTCAGTATAGCTGTAGATTATTGAACATTGCGAAGGAATATAAGGAAGATGTGCCAAACGAACCTGCTTTGAAGCTTCTTTGGAATCACTATGAAATTCAGTTGACCGAAATACCTGAAGAGTTAATATATGTTACAATGCCTAGAATTCACAAGGATTAACATAAGCACAAATTAAAGAGCAAGTGCTAAAACCTGAACATGCCAATTTTCAGGATCTTATTCTTTTGAAACCCGCAAACTAACATGATCATTTGGAACATTAGGTGAAGGGCCGAGTATCCTGAGATACGTTCCAACTTTATCAGGGCATCATCTTTCCAACGAGATACTTTCCTAAATTGATCACGGAATTAAAACTCAACGAGATAGGAAGATTAAAACTCTGAGAGATTAATGTGGTGCAAGATAAGCACTGGCAGCCAGGCATTCATGCATGGCACCAGTTCGCAGAAGCTTACTTCCTCGACTACATGATTGGAAAGACAATGCAAGAAATAAACCATAGGCAATAGAATGGCAAATTTTATGGAGAAGATAATGATCTCTTGGTCATAAGACCGAGGATCTTGGGGCATACGGTTCCATTCATTCATCAATATAAAGGTTGTTTGCCCAGAGAAATCCTATATGTGAACCTAAATATAATAGACATGTTATTAAAGAAAAGAAACACAAAACTTTACACATTCAAGTGAAGATAATCAGAAATTACCAGCTCAGAGTCCAAAGGCAGAATCTTATCTTCTCTTTTCGTCCTGATATGTTAAAAGTAAAATTTAGAACATCAGAATTTTCTTATGAACTAAAGTGGAATCCGTGCATGAAAACATAAAGATACTTTACTAAGCCAACACTGTTAAGAAACCTTTCTTCCAAACAAGGAGGGGAAGCAAATGGTGTGGAAAATAATACATACCTTTCTACTGATCGTCAGTGTTAGAAGATTTGCACCTCTAGTGACCAAAACTTCAAGCATTATAGGATAAATTACAGATGCCTCTTCAGTAAGCAATGAACTTTTGCCATTAGATTTGAGAGAATCGGAATGCCTAGGTGAGAACCAAGAAATTAATTAATATATGGGACAGATAATATAAACAATCAGGCCAAACCAACAATTGGAGCATAGCTAAACCGGCAGCTATACATATATTTAACCGATTGGTAGGCCTAACTGTAACTGAACTTGAAACACATTGTCTCCAATACAGCTATAAGATCTGGCACGAACTTGCATCCTCCTGAACTAATACAGACCTCTCAACGCACCCCTAGAAGCATACAATTTTCTGGATTCTAAACAACAATCAGAACACTTCATTATGAAAGCCAATATGTAAGGCTCACCTCCAAGCTCCCCAGGCTTCTCCATCTCCTGCAGGCCGAGACGTAGTCGACGATGCGCTTCGCTAGGCGCTGCTGAACACGCCGACGTGGAGCTCCAGATCTGGCGAGGATGTTGACGAGGTGGCCTTGACCTCTCGAAGCATATGAAGTCATCCTTCCGCAGCACGTTCCGAAACCGTTGCAGCTCCAGCTGCTCCCTCGTCAACCTCCTCCCCTCCCCCGCCGCCGCCGGCAGCGCGCCCACCTCCGTTGTGGTGGCGGTGAGCTCGTGCTCCTGCACCATGTCCGCCCACGACATCAGGGGCTTCTATGCTTCCGCCTGCAGCGGCGGCGGGGACGGATCCGAGTCCCACCCACTAGACTCGAACGGGAGATGCCGCGAGGCGGCCGGATCTGAGTCCCACCCCGTGGGTCGACCCGCTTGACCACCGGCGGCGGCGGCGGCACTTTCCTACAGCCGCCACCACGCGCGAGCTCAGATCTGGAGGCGCAGGAAAAGGCGAGCGAGGGCACGGCGTCTAGCTTGGGGAGGGTCGCCGCGTTGCTTCGCCCTGGAGCAGAGATTGTGGGGCGGGGCGGGGGGGTGGCGGCAGCGAGGAAGGGATGAGGAGCGGTGTGCCTTCCTTCGTGAGGAAGGCAAATCCTCGATGGAGGTATTTTTTTCTCCGCCAGCCTTCGCCGATGGTCCGTCCAATGGGAACGATGAAAAACGAGGCGGCCCATTCGCTAGCTCGATCCGTTTTCTTGTCGTATACCTGTGATTACGTGGCACGTGAGAGGAGCCTTCCTTGATGCACACCTTATTGTTTTGGATATCGCCAAGAGCAACTTGAGAAAAACAAAGGAAACTGCTTACATGGGCCCTGACGGATGCATGGGGAGTTTGTCATGGGACTTGCACCTTTAATTTTGCCCACTCAACCGATTTGGTTATTGTTATCTGCTTGTGTATGCGGGTATGTTGTCTTCGATATGGTGTCTATCCACATCTGTTCTGATCTTATTTACTCTACAAACAAACAAAAAATATCCACACAACATTCACGAGTTTTGTGTTTTCGTAGTCCTTGATCGCGCCTTGGGGCTTAAACAGAGGTTGTACTCTATTCATTCTTTCTTTTGCGCAGCCACTGCGATTAGGCGGCCCGGCCATTCTGAACAAGCAGCTAGCTCATCATGGATGAATGCGACAGCAGCTTACTGCTGCTGGAGGTACGTACATCCATGAACTGATTGGAGAAAAAACGCAACATCCCGATGAGCTCAAACAAATCAATCAATTAAGATGATAATACTGTTAGGAATGGGCAACTACATTCACTGAAGGGCCAAGGGCCAGTACATACACATGTGTATGGTAAAGAATAAGAGAGACTATACACATCTAACATCCCCGCTCAAACTCATGGTGGATCAACAACACTGAGTTTGAAGAGAAGAAAACTATGCTGCGCTCGAGTCTGTGCCTTCGTGAAGAAGTCCGCCAACTGTAACTCAGAGGGCACATAGTGAAGAGCGAGAGTCTGATCCTGTAGAGCAGCACGCACAAAGTGGGCATCCACACCGATGTGCTTGGTGAGCTCATGCTTCACCGGGTCACGCGCAATACTGATAGCACCAGTACTGTGTGACAATAAGGGAGTCGAGGTAGTAGCAGACACACCAAAATCCTCAAGTAACCACCATAACCAGATCACCTCAGCCGTCAGCATAGCCATAGCTCGCAACTCAACCTTTGTACTCGAGCGAGAAACTGCAGTTTGTTTCTTTGTCTTTCAGGCAATAAGAGAGCCACCAAGAAAGGCACAATAAGCGCACAATGACGCCGATTAGAGGGATCACTAGCCTGTAGCATCGAGTAGGCCGGAGCTCAAGAGAGCTGGAGCGGGAAAGAAAAGGCGCCGAGAGAGCATGCCACGAAGATATCGAGAACACGGAGGAGATGACTATAGTGGACAGAGGTGGGGCTGAAACGAATCGACTCAGGATATGAACAGGATAGGAGATATCAGGACGCGTAACAGCAAGATAGACAAGACTGCCAACAAGGTGACGATAGCGAGTGGGGTTAGGGAGAGGGTCACCATCAGAGGCACGAAACTGAACGTTGAGCTCCATAGGAGTCACAACTGTGCGCTCATCACCGAGAGTAGCGCGAGCAAGAAGATCGTGAATATATTTTTCTTAGGAGATGTAGAAGCCATCAGAGGTCGAGGAGATCTCAATCCCAAGAAAATAGCGAAGTGGTCATGAGGAACTGGTCGCGAAGGCGAGCCTTAACAAAGGCTAGTAGTCAGAGTCGTCACCAGTGATGATCATGTCATCAACATAAAGAAGGAGCAGAGTCCGATCACGAGGAGACGTGTGAACAAACAACGCGGGATCATGATCACTGGACAAAAAGCCAGCGGCAGTCACCACAGAGGCGAAGTGCTCAAACCAGGCACGAGGGGCCTGTTTAAGATCATAGAGGGAGCAGCGAAGTCGACAGACCATACCATCAGGAGCATAGTACCCCGGTGGTGGCTGCATATAAACCTCCTCACGCAACTCGCCATTAAGAAAAGCATTCTGAACATCAAGTTGAGAGATAGACCAATGACGAACAGAAGCAACAGCAAGAAGAGTGCGAACAGTGGTCATGTGGGCCACAGGAGCGAATGTCTCATCATAATCGCGTCCCTGCTCCTCGCTGAAAACCACGGGCCACAAGGCGCGCTTTGTAGCGCCAATGTAACCATCGAGCGAGTCTTAATCTTGTAGACCCACTTGCAGGTGATGGGACGGACACCGGAAGGGAGGGAAACTAGATCCCATGTGCCAGAGCGCTCAAGGGTAGCAAGCTCTTCGGCCATCGCAAGCTGCCATTTCAGGCTGAGTCATGGCAGTCCGATAGGAAGTGGGCTCAGCAATAACAGAGAGACCGTACCGATCAGGAGAGTAGCGATCAGGCGGGGGGCGAGGCCGAGCACGGAGGTTATCAACCGGGGGAGGCGTGAAAGGAGGTGCACCGGAGGTGGAAGGCGCATCGGGGGAAACATCCTCAGAATAAGGGCGATGAGTATAGTGAAGAGGAAATGGTGAGAGAGGGCGACGGACTGGAGATGATGGTGGAGAGTTGGAGGAGGAGTATGGGGAAGATGGTGTCGGTGGTGAAAGAGAAGGAAGGAGAGGTGCAGGCAGAGGAGGAAAAACATGAGGAGGCACATAGCAGGGTGTATCAGGGAGAAGAAGAAAAGAAAGATCGTCCAAAGAGAAGCTCGAGGTAGAAGGACGTGGGTAGTAAGAGCGAGACTCGTCAAAGGTCACATCACGCGAGATGCGCAAACAACAACCAACAGGATCCCAGCAGCGATAGCCCTTGTGCTCATCACTGTAGCCAAGAAAAACACACTCAACCGACTGAGCAGTCAGTTTGGTGCGTTCTTGCGGGGCAAGAAGAACATAGCACACACATCCAAACATGCGAAGAGCTGCGTAGTCAGGAGAGCGACCAGTGAGACACTCCATAGGAATACCACCCTGCAGAGCAGTCGATGGCTGTATGTTGATGAGATAGCTGGATGCAGAAACAGTCTCAGCCCAAAAATGGGGTGGGAGAGAAGCAGCAATCATCAGAGCATGAGCCGTCTCAAGTAGATGACGATGCTTACATTCGGCAACGTCATTCTAAGCATGTGCACCAGTACATGAGAACTGGGCAAGAGTACCCTGTTCCGCAAGAAAACCACGCAACAGCTGGGAGATAAACTCACCGGTGGAGTCAGCACGAAAAGTATGTATGGGCGTGGAAAACTGGGTGTGAACCATGGCAGCAAAACATTTGTATATAGAGAGAACCTCGCTACGAGATTTCATAAAGTAGAGCCAAGTGTAAGGAGAGAAATCATCAATAAACAAGATATAGGAGCGGGGACCACCCTTCGAATCAAAGGGAGTAGGACCCCATACATCAGAATGAACTAAGTCCAAAGAACGCTGGGATACCGACTCACTGGTAGGATAAGGTAACTGGGTATGTTTGCCAAGTGTGCAGAACAATGTAAAGAAACATCTTCAGATACAGACCCTAAGAGGCCTTGACAAACTAAAGAAGACAAGCGAGAGCCATATATGTGACCAAGGCGATGATGCCACTGCTGGAAGGACGCAGACGAAGAGGCAGCAAGAGCATGGAACTGGCTGAAGTGGTGGCAGCGGAAGGAACACAAAGCCAGTCAACCTCCCAAAGGCCCTCGGACTCACGGCACCGGGGGCCAGCATCAACAAAAACCTTGGTGCGACGATCCTGAATGGAGCAAGAGTCGGTATCAAGAATGACACGACAACTAGAATCAGTAAGTTGGGCAGCGGAAAAAGATTCATGGTGAGGCGAGGAACATGTGAAAAACACCAGAATGTAAAAGATGGAGTGGAAAGAAGACCACGGCTAGCAACAGGAAGAGGTGTGCCATCAGCGGTAAGAACATTAACAGGCGAATCAAGAGGTCGAAGAGAAGACAACACGGAAGAATCAGAAGACATATGAAAAGAGGCTCGAGAATCCAGAACCCACGAAGATATACCTGACTGTGTAGATGCCTGCGGTGGTGGAGCAGTGGCTGCAGTCACAACAGCAGCGAAACCGGTTGACAAAGAGCTTGAGGAAGCTAAGAGACGCTTGAGCCTCATAATGTCCTGGTCAGTGAGTGACGGGGTCGAGGAGGATCCAAGAGTCCCACTGGAAGAGGAGCGCCTCTGGTCTCGGTTCTTCTCACGGCAATCAGACTCTGGGTGACTTGGCCGAGAGCAGTAGCCACAGAAGGTGTCACGGCGCGACCGGCCCCTCTCAGCATAAGAAGGACGACCCACCCTCCTGAAGGAGTAGGCAGGAGCGGTGGAGCTGTGAGGCGAGCAGGTGGCATAGGAGCTCGGGCGGCCAACACGGATGGAACCACAAGTAACCCAGCAGAGCGAAGGCGGGTCTCTTCCGCACGAAGCTCAGCAAGTACCTCCGAGAGAGGAACACGATCACGAGCAAGCAGGTGAGCATGGCGTGGCTCGAACTCAAAGCGAAAACGAGATAACAACTCGTGAACCCGCTGAAACTCCAAATCGGACCGTGTAGTCTGACAGCAACGGCAAGTTCCACAAACGACGGTCTGAAGAGAGTCAAGCTGACGCCAGATGGCGAAAGCATCGTAAATAGAACTCATCAATGAGGAATCACCTTCTTTGGAGTGCATGCTCCTGACGCACCACAAATAGGTAGAGAGCATCACCAGAGGGCTGATAGCGCTGACAGAGATAAGACCACATTGCTGCAACTGTGCCAAGTCCCATGAACTCCGAGGCGAACTGAGGAAGGACACTCGCAGTAAGAACAACAGCAGCACGAGCATCATCATTGCACCACTGAGTGTAAGCAGATAGATCATCACGATAGGCAGAAAGGGCATCCGAATAGGCTGACATCTGCTGATCATAGGCATCAACTGCAGTATCATCGAGAGCTTTGGCGGCATAGCGATCGGCCTGAGAAGCATCAGCAACAAGAACCGGCGGTGCTGGCGGGGTAGGAGCCACAGGAGCAGCAGGGCAAGGCGGACAGGGGACCTCGCCAGAGAGAACAATTCCACAAAAGGAGACCGCTCATGTATATACACATAAACCCCGCAAACTCGGCATAGTTGGTGCCATCGAAGATCACCGAGCACCTAGGAACGGCGACATAGCCCGAAGAAGACATGGGGAGCTTTTTTTTGGGTCAACTGCTACAGGAGACCCTGATCCAGATCGGGAACGGGCTCGTGCTGGCTCGATCCAGCCCGATGGAGGAAGCGGGGGGGGGGGAGGGGAGGGCGTGGGACGGGCGCCTCGGTAGCACCGGCTGCAACAGCGGCTGGGGCGGCAGGGCTGGGAGGTCGCGGCCGGGCGCGGGAGGCGTGGGGAGGTGCGGGAGGTGGCTGTCGGCCGCGATCGAGCACGGAAGGCGCTGGGCGGCGCGAGGCGGCGACGGCAGGCAGCGGCGGCTGGGCGGCGTGGGACAGCGACGGCAGGCCGCAGCCGAGCTCGGGGCAGCGAGCCGGGCGAGACGGCGTGGCGGCGGGGAGGGAGAGAGCAGGGGGCGAGGGAGGAGATGGCCGGCACCGGCGACGAGGTAGAGGGAGGCCGGCGAAGGGGAAGCTAGGCCGGCGATGGGGGAGCGAGACCGGCGACGGGGGAGCGAGGCACGGAGCTGCGAGCGTGCGGGAGTTGGAGAGGAACCTAAGCATCTGATACCATGTTAGGAATGGACAACTACATTTACTGGAGGGCCAAGGACCAGTACATATACATGTGTATGATAAAAAATAAAAAAGACTATGCACATCTAACAAATACGATCAGGGTAGAGAGTCCGCCAAGATAATAATGTGACTGACTGAATGAACTGGACATATATGCAGTCTGAAAGGAACAGACACGGCCTCCCGATGAGCTCAAACAGATTGATTAAGATAAAAGTACGATCAGTGACACTACCGCACCGAGCCTCCACTTGTGGAGAGACCGGCCTGGGTGCCAATGAGGGCCGCCAATGATGTTCATTCATAACCTGACGCGCCATGGCCGATCCATCATGTCATGGATGCAGCAAGGTGGTAGCTGCACGCGTGTACTCCCTCCGTTCCTAAATTATAAGGGGCTGTTTGGTTTGTGACTATAGTTGCCACATATTGCCACATCTAAAGTTAGGTAACTTTGATCAATTTAAGAGGGTGTTTGGTTCAAGTCTTACCTTAGGCAATATACTTTTTGCCATACTAGGGCCTCACATGACATACACTTAAAAAATGTTGCAAGATTCCCTTAGGCTTGCCAACTTGTGGCTCTCATTTTAAAAAACTAATCTTAAACAAGTGTGGCAAGAAATGTGTGGCAACATGTGGCACTCCTAGGCCTAGAACCAAACAGCCCCTAAGTCTGTATAGAGATTTCACTATAAACCACATATGGATGTATATAGATGTATTTTAAGTGTAGATTTATACATTTTGCTTTGTATGTAGTCCATTTAGTGAAATTTCTATAAAGACTTGTGTTTTGAAACGGAGGGAGTACGTCATACAGTTAGAGCACTGCTTCTTCCTTGTTGTCTGCGCTTGCTTGGTGCTAGCTGCGTGCATGGCCATCAGCGTATCCCTCCCCGGGTGTACTACTCCGTCTCGTTTTTAAGCTGCTGCTTCCTATCTTATCTGCATGCTGATCCCATATTCGCAGCATGCACAAATGGGCTGGGTTCGGTTGGATAGAAAGCGGACACCGCGCGCGCACTGTTCCATAGAAACTTGAGCAGAGCAAAAAAAGGTTCCTCTTGTCTCGTCCCCGGCTGCGGCTGGCCTCTCCTTTATTCTTCTTCTTCTTCTTTGTGGATCCATATGCGCATGCTAATGGGCATTTCTGGCCGTGATGGGTGCTGACACAGGGTTCATCGAAATGCCATGGGACATGCACCGTCTGTACACTCATTGGAGAGGAGTGCCTGCCTTCCATGCCATGTATGTACAGCATTCCTGTGCCCCAAAAGAAGAAACCATGCGCAACATTTCATCTGGTAAAAGGAAACGTCAGTCCCAAGGTGAGAGGAGTGACAGCTAAAAAACAAGAATGCACCAGCCGGGAATCGAACCCGGGTCTGTACCGTGGCAGGGTACTATTCTACCACTAGACCACTGGTGCCTACTGAATGAAATTTATAAGTGGAATAAAGCAGTGCCGACGAACCACAAGTCCTAGTTTCAATACACTGCCTGACCTTTAAAAGCAAACATGTCGTGCAATCGGCAGATGAAGCACGTGGTAAGGCCAACTCCACCGCGCGACCCTATCCTGTCCGGCCCCGTCTGTTTGGGGTAAAACGGACAAAAAAGGCGGCCCAGCGTGCGGTCTCAAACGGACAAATGTCCGGATTCCGTCCGTTTTTGACCCTTCCCCGGCCCAAACTTGCGCTCGGTTTGGGGTGAAACGGACGCGCGCGGACGGCCGCGACGCACGCCCTTGTCCCCCTGTGGCCCGCCTGTCGGGGACACTAGCAGTCCCTTCGCTCCCAACACTTCACCCTCTCTCTCCTCGCCCCGCCCAGCCGCCGGCGCTGCCCCTATTCTCCGGCCGCCTCCTCACCGCGCCCCCCCCGCCGTCCATACCAAACCACGTCTCGACATGGCCGCCACCACGCCCGCGCTTTCGCCGTAGTTTTGGTCGTCTATCGGGGGAGGTTTGGCCGTCGCCGTCCTTGCCGGTGGCGGAGGGGACACGACTGCCAGCGACGGACCAAGGCGGCCGAGACAGATTCCGATGAGAGCTCCAGAGCGGCCAGTAGCCGGCCGGCAACCACCCCTGCTGCGTCGAGGTGATCATCGCGGCCTCTTCGCCACCACGACCGCAAGGTGTTCGACCTTTTGCCATCAAAGGTATGGACAGTGGAGACGAGTTTTTCTTTCATCACTTCCTTTGTTCATCGGACGATTCTTCGTCGGATGATGAAGATCTTGTGGTGGCTGCACTGGTCGTTCACGACCATATTCAACGGCAGCTTCCTCGGTATAGGGGGTCACTCCCTGGCCGTGCTCCCAACCTGAACCGCAACAGGGAGAGAGGCCACGCCCTGCTCTATGCCGATTACTTTGCCAACACCCTACTCTTCAAGCCGGATAAATTTCGTCGCCGTTTTCGTATGGCAAGGCATGTGTTCAATCGTATCCGAGAGGGAGTGGTTGCTCATGACCCATACTTCGAGTGCAAGAAGGATGCCCTTGGCAAGCTTGGATTCTCCTCTTACCAGAAATGCACCGCGGCCATCCGCATGCTTGCATATGGTATTCCAGGCGATCTGGTGGACGAGTATGTGCGTATGAGTGAGACAACATGTCTGATGTCAATGTACAAGTTTTGCTAGGCTGTGATCGAGGTGTTTGGCCCAGAGTACTTGAGACAGCCAACTGCCGCTGATACAGAGAGATTGTTGGCGACCAATGCAGCTAGAGGCTTTCCACGCATGCTTGGCAGCATAGATTGTATGCATTGGGAGTGGAAGAACTGTCCATTTGCTTGGCAGAGCCAGTACAAGGGGCATGTTAACGGGTGCACTGTCATACTAGAAGCGGTGGCATCGCAAGATCTTTGGATATGGCATTCTTTTTTCGGCATGGCAGGTTCTCATAATGATATCAACGTGCTGCAGCGTTCTCCAGTCTTCGCAAGGCTTGCAGAAGGCCACTCCCCACCTGTCAACTTTGAGATCAATGGCCACCAGTACAACAAGGGATACTATCTAGCAGATGGTATATATCCTCAGTGGTCAACTTTTGTGAAGAAAATCTTGAAACCCCAAGGTGAGAAGAGAAAGAGATTTGCTCAAATGCAAGAGAGTGCTAGAAAGGATGTGGAACGTGCTTTTGGTGTGCTTCAATACCGGTGGGATATCGTTCGAAACCCTGCACTGTCATGGGATGAAAGGAAGCTTTGGGAGGTGATGACTGCTTGTGTGATCATGCACAACATGATCGTCGAGGACGAGCGTGATGAGAGTATCTTCGACCAAGGATTTGATTATCAAGGTGAAAATATTGAGCCCTCGCACCAAGACCCGCCACATTTGAACAGTTTGTCCAATTCCACCGTGAGATGCGTGATTGGCACACTCATTTGAATCTTCAAAATGACTTGGTTGAGCACGTCTGGGGTCACATTGGCAACCAATAGATGTATTGGTCCAATTTATGTTCAGTCAAGACAATTTCGATTTGGTTGTAAAACTATTTTATTAAAGACAATTTCAATTGGGTTGTAAAACTATTTTAATTTTCAGACAAATATTTGGGTTGGAAACTAGTTTCGATGCAAATTTGGGCATTTTTGGCCCTGACGGACAGGATGAGGCAAATGGATGAGGTCAAAACTTGAGTTGGAAGTTTCTATCCATAGAAAACTTTATGATGAGTGGGAACCTACTATTAAAATTAAAATTAAAGATCATGAATGCTATGCTTTGTGTGATTTGGGTGCTAGTGTTTCCACGATTCCAAAAACTTTGTGTGATTTGTTAGGTTTCCGCGAATTTGATGATTACTCTTTAAACTTACACCTTGCGGATTCCACTATCAAGAAACCTATGGGAAGAATTAATGATGTTCTTATTGTTACAAATAGGAATTATGTGCCCGCAGATTTTATTGTTCTTGATATAGATTGCAATCCGTCATGTCCTATCATTCTTGGTAGACCTTTCCTTAGAACGATTGGTGCAATTATTGATATGAAGGAAGGGAATATTAGATTCCAATTTCCATTAAGGAAATACATGGAACACTTCCCTAGAAAGAAAATTAAATTTCCATATGAATCTATTATGAGAGCCACTTATGGATTGCCTACCAAAGATGGCAATACCTAGAGCTATCCTTGCTTTTATGCCTAGCTAGGGGCGTTAAACGATAGCGCTTGTTGGGAGGCAACCCAATTTTATTTGTATTTTTTTTGCTTTTTGCTTCTGTTTAGGAATAAATCTTTGATCTAGCCTCTGGTTAAACTTTTGTGTGTGTTTTAATTAGTGTTTGTGCCAAGTTAAACCTATAGGATCTTCTTGGATGATAGTTTTTTTATCTTGCTGAAAATCCAGAAACTTTCTGTTCACGAAAACAATTGTTAAACATTACCAGAACGTGATATAATATTGATTCCTATTGCGGCAGATCAATAAACAAATTATTTAGGTCGTCCTATTTTGGAAGAATTTTTAGAGTTCCAGAAGTTTGCGTTAGTTACAGATTACTACAGACTGTTCTGTGTTTGACATATTCTGTTTTTCGTGTGTTGTTTGCTTATTTTGATGAATATATGGCTAATAAAATAGTTTATAAACCATAGAGAAGTTGGAATACAGTAGGTTTAACAACAATATAGCTAAAGAATGATTTCATTACAGTACCTTGAAGTGGTGTTTTGTTTTCTTTCGCTAACGGAGCTCATGAGATTTTCTGTTTAAGTTTTTTCTTGTGAAGTTTTCAAGTTTTGGGTAATGATTTGATGGAGCATGGAACAAGGAGTGGTAGGATCCTAAGCTTGGGGATTCCCATGGCACCCCAATATAATCTAAGGACACCAAAAAGCCAAAGCTTGGGGATGCCCCGGAAGGCATCCCCTCTTTCGTCCTCATCCATCGGTAACTTTACTTGGAGCTATATTTTTATTCACCACATGATATGTGTTTTTCTTGGAGCGTCTTCTATGATTTGAGTATTTGTTTGTTAGTTTGCCACAATCATCCTTGCTGTACACACCCTTTTGAGAGAGACACACATGATTCAGAAATTATAAGAATACTCTATGTGCTTCACTTATATCTTTTGAGCTATATAGTTTTTGCTCTAGTGCTTCACTTATATCTTTTAGAGCACGGCGGTGGTTTTGTTTTATTGAAACTATTGTTATCTCATGCTTCACTTATATTATTTTTTAGAGTCCTACAAAACAGCATGATAATTTGCTTAAATTGAGAAGGTAGTCCTAATACGATAGGCATCCAAGATTAGTAAAAACTTTCTTATAAGTGCGTTGAACACTAAGAAAAGTTGGATGCTTGATAATTGTTTTGAGATATGAAGATGGTAATATTAGAGGCATGCTAGTTGAGTAGTTATGAATTTGAGAAATACTTGTGTTAAAGTTTGTGATTCCCGTAGCATGCATGTATGGTGAACCGTTATGTGATGAAGTCGGAGCATGATTTATTTATTATTTGTCTTCCTTATGAGTGGCGGTCGGGGACGAGCGATTGTCTTTTCCTACCAATCTATCCCCCTAGGAGCATGCGTGTAATACTTCGTTTCGATAACTAATAGATTTTTGCAACAAGTATGTGAGTTCTTTATGACTAATGTTGAGTCCATGGATTATACGCACTCTCACCCTTCCACCATTGCTAGCCTCTCTAAATACCGCGCATTTTTCGCCAGTATCATACACCCACCATATACCTTCCTCAAAACAGCCACCATACCTACCTATTATGGCATTTCCATAGCCATTCCGAGATATATTGCCATGCAACTTACCACCGTTCCGTTTGCTATGACACGCTTCATCATTGTCATATTGCTTTGCATGATCATGTAGTTGACATCGTATTTGTGGCAAAGCCACCGTTCATAATTCTTTATACATGTCACTCTTGATTCATTGCATATCCCGGTACTCCGCCGGAGGCATTCACATAGAGTCATATTGTTGTTCTAAGTATTGAGTTGTAATTCTTGAGTTGTAAGTAAATAAAAGTGTGATGATCATCATTATTAGAGCGTTGTCCCAAGTGAGGAAAGGATGATGGAGACTATGATTCCCCCATAAGTCGGGATGAGACTCCAGACGAAAAAAAAGAAAAAAAAAGAGGCCATAAAAAAGGGGGGAGGCCCAAATAAAAAAAATGAGAGAAAAAGAGAGAAGGGACAATGTTACTATCCTATTACCACACTTGTGGTTCAAAAGTAGCACCATGATCTTCATGATAGAGAGTCTCCTATGTTGTCATTTTCGTATACTAGTGGGAATTTTACATTATAGAACTTGGCTTGTATATTCCAATGATGGGCTTCCTCAAAATGCCCTAGGTCTTCGTGAGCAAGCGAGTTGGATGCACACCCACTTAGTTTCTTTTGTTGAGCTTTCATACACTTATAGCTCTAGTGCATCCGTTGCATGGAAATCCCTACTCACTCACATTGATATCTATTAATGGGCATCTCCATAGCCCATTGATACGCCTAGTTGATGTGAGACTATCATCTCCCTTTTTTGTCTTCTCCACAACCACCATTCTATTCCACATATAGTGCTATGTCCATGGCTCACGCTCATGTATTGCGTGAAAATTGAAAAAGTTTGAGAACATCAAAAGTATCAAAACAATTGATTGGCTTGTCATCGGGGTTGTGCATGATACAATACTTTGTGTGATGAAGATAGAGCATAGCCAGACTATTTGATTTTGTAGGGATAACTTTCTTTGGCCATGTTATTTTGAGAAGACATGATTGCTTAGTTAGTATGCTTGAAGTATTATTATTTTTATGTCAATATTAAACTTTTATCTTGAATCTTTAGGATCTGAATATTCATACCACAAATAAGAGAATTACATTGAAAATTATGTTAAGTAACATTCCACATAAAAAATTCTGTTTTTATCATTTACCTACTCAAGGACGAGTAGGAATTAAGCTTGGGGATGCTTGATACGTCTCCAACATATCTATAATTTTTGATTATTCCATTCTATTATACATTCTGTTTGGATGTTTAATGGGCTTATTTATATACTTTTATATTATTTTTGGGACTAACCTATTAACCGGAGGCCCAGCCCAAATTGCTGTTTTTTTGCTTATTTTAGTGTTCCGCAGAAAAGGAATATCAAACGGAGTCCAAACGGAATGAAACCTTTGGGAACGTGATTTTTGGAACAAACGTGATCCAGAGGACTTGGAGTGGACGTCAAGAAATCGTCTAGGAGGCCACGAGGTAGGGGGGCGTGCCTACCCCCCAGGGCGCGCCCTCCACCCTTGTGGGCCCCTCGTGGCTCCACCGACCTACTTCTTCCTCCTATATATATGTATGTACCCCCAAACCATCAGAGGCATCCTCCTACTTCTTCCTCCTATTTTTTTGTGTAGGTGTGCGGGACTCGAGCGTGGTCTCCTACTGGATTGATACCTTGGTTCTCAAAAACTGAGGGAAATACTTACGCTACTTTACTGCATCACCCTTTCCTCTTCAAGGGAAAACCAACGCAGTGCTCAAGAGATAGCAGAAGGCAAGCTTGGCGACCGACTATGAAGATTCCTTCTTATGTAAGCGGCTCTATGTAAACCCTAGATCCTCCCGGTGTCTATATAAACCGGAGGTGTCAGTCCGGAAAGGATATACTCATTACCATAGTCATACAGGCTAGGCTTCTAGGGTTTAGCCATTACGATATCGTGGTAGATCAACTCTTGTAATACTCATATTCATCAATATCAATCAAGCAGGAAGTAGGGTATTACCTCCATAGAGAGGGCCCGAACCTGGGTAAACATCGTGTCCCCCGTCTCATGTTACCATCGACCTTGGACGCACAGTTCGGGACCCCCTACCCGAGATCCGCCGGTTTTGACACCGACATTGGTGCTTTCATTGAGAGTTCCACTGTGCCGTCGATGAAAGGTTCGATGGCCCCTTCAATCATCGATAGTGACGCTGTCCAAGGAGAAACCTTCCTCCCCGGACAGATTTTTGTGTTCGGCGGCTTCGTACTGCGGGCCAATTCGCTTGGCCATCTGGAGCAGATCGATAGCTACGCCCCTGGCCACCAGGTCAGATTTGGAAGCTTGAACTACGTACTCCCCCAAGCTTAGGCATTTAGCCTGAGTTGGTCTATTGCCAGGGATAGCTTGGCGGATACCCGTAGGTGTAGCTGGGGTCGTACTGCGATGCAGCGGCTATCGCCTCCTGAGCTGCAGCGTGGCGTCGAGCCGCCTCCGCTCTCCTCTCGTACTCATCTGCCTCCTCTCTGGTAATAACATATCTTCCTTTTGTCTCGAGAATCAAGAAGGCAGGAGCGGAAGAGTAATGGACAACATGCCGCTTGTTAAAGATTAGTCGATCTTGGAGAGGTGATTTAGTCCTCTCGACAAACTGGTGGGAAACCATAGAATCAAAATCTAAATAAGTAGGGGGCAACTCCATATCACCCTCACGAATGTCTATCTCAAGAAAATTAGCTAAGCGGGTTGCATAAATTCCTCCAAAGAAATCTCCGTTATATCTATTATGATGCAACCTACGAGCTACAATGGCTCCCATATGATAAGATTGGTCTCGTAACACAGCACTCCTGAGAATGTTGAGATCAGGGACATACATGTGACATGCTTCATCCTTAGCATTTATGCACCTACCGATGAAGAGAGCATATAAATGTATAGCAGGAAAGTGAATGCTCCCTATAGTGGCTTGCGTTATATCTCTAGATTCCCCCACAGTTATACTAGCAATAAAGTCTCTAAATTCAGATTTACGGGGATCAACAGTACTACCCCATTGTGGGAGTTTGCAAGCAAAAGTAAAATCCTCTAAGTCCATGGTATAAGATTTATCATAAAGATCAAACATGACAGAAGGAGAATTACGCGAAGATGAAAACTCAAACCTCCTCACAAATGAACTAGTGAGATCATGATACTGTGGGCATTTGTCTGCCTCAAAGTCCACAAGACCAGAGTTACGCAAATATGCGTTAAATTCTTCTTTGATTCCTGCTCGATACATAAAATTTTCCGAAGGCCATTCACAAGGCCGCACTAGAGCGTCTCTTGGTGGTTCATGGTCAGCATCACGCATAGCAAGCCTGGGACCTTGCTTCCTTGAAGAACCACCTTGGAACATCTTCCTAAACATATTGTTTTCTCTGAAAAATTTCTGAAATTTTTAGTAACTTCAAACAAAAGTGAACCAACTTCAATAAAATTGATAGCAACTACTCCTACAAGTGCCTAGAGCCTTTATCATGCATTAGAACTACTTGGAACCATATAAAATTGACATGCAAGCTCAAGAACATGGTCACCTATGCAGCACAAATTTTCAATGAATAAAGCACTAGAACAAAAACTAATTGGACCAATGGAGGAGTCACATACCATGGAACAATATCCCCAAGCAGTTTTGTGAGAGGTGCTTTGAGCAAGGAGATCGAAAATCACAGCAACGGGGGCTGGAACTCGTGTTTGAGCCAGATATTCGTGTTTGTGGGAGGAAGAAGAAGAGGATGTGTGCAGGAATAAGTGGAGGAGGGCCACCATGGGCCCACGAGGCAGGGGCTCGCCCTGGGGGGTAGGGCGCTGTCGGTGTAAAAACCGGCGGATCTTGGGTAGGGGGTCCCGAACTGTGCGTCTAGGCGGATGGTAACAGGAGACAAGGGACACGATGTTTTTACCCAGGTTCGGGCCCTCTCGATGGAGGTAATACCCTACTCCTTCTTGATTAATATTGATGATATGGGTAGTACAAGAGTAGATCTACCACGAGATCAAGGAGGCTAAACCCTAGAAGCTAGCCTATGGTATGATTGTTGTTCGCCCCACGGACTAAAACCCTCCGGTTTATATAGACACCGGATAGGTTAGGGTTACAGAGTCGGTTACAATGGTAGGAGATCTACATATCCAGATCGCCAAGCTTGCCTTCCACGCCAAGGAAAGTCCCATCCGGACATGGGACGAAGTCTTCAATCTTGTATCTTCATAGTCTTGGAGTCCGCCGTGATGATAGTTCGCTATCCGTACACCCCTAGTTCAAGACTCCTCAAGAGTCCCCTGAACCAGGCTTCAATGACGACGAGTCCCGCGCGCATATTGTCTTCGGCATTGCAAGGCGGGTTCCTCCTCTGAATACTTCATAGAAGGTTTTGAACACCAGGATAGTGTCCGGCTCTGCAAAAAAAGTTCCACATTCCACCGTAGAGAGAATAACTTTTGCACAGATCTGCTGACGTATTCCGCGGCGTGACATCACACCATGGCCAGGCCTTTATATGAATCGTTTTTTACTATTCCACCTCAGAGCGTTTAGCGAGGCGGTTTCCGTGGCACGTCTTATCAAAGCATAGATCGTGCCCCCTTATTCCGGGATTCTCATCAATACGGACGTGGGTAACCCATCCGCGCCATTGATTACGGAGCTTGGGAGATAAGCGAGTTTTACTAGGCTGGTGGGGGACGCATAACTTCGTCCGTCCATATAAGGGGATAAGGATCCACCTTTTCACCTACGCCTTCTTCCTCCTTTGCTCATCCATTTCACAAGACTCGAGCTCCAAGTGCCCAAGTCCGCACATCCCACCTCAACCTTCTCCAACCATGTCGAGCGGAGGCAGGTGGATGGCCTCCTCCGTCACGGAGGGGCACATCACAAGACTGCGGGAGGCCAGATACTTGTCCGGCGACATCGTGCACAGGCTGCCCGACGCGGGGCAACTCATTCCAACCCCCAGGCCCCATGAGAGGGTGGTGTTTCTCCCCCACTTCCTCCGCGGACTAGGTTTTCCACTTCACCCATTTGTCCGGGGGCTCATGTTCTTCTACGGCCTAGACTTCCATGACCTGGCCCCGAATTTCATCCTCAACATCTCGGCGTTCATCGTCGTGTGCGAGGCCTTCCTTTGCATCCAGCCCCACTTCGGCTTATGGCTGAAGATCTTCAACGTTAGGCCGAAGGTAGTGTGCGGCCGCCAAGCGGAGTGCGGAGGCGCCATGGTTGGCAAGATGGCCAAAGTCCTATGGCTCGAGGGCGCCTTTGTGGAGACAATAAAGGGGTGGCAATCGAGGTGGTTCTACATCACCGAGCCACGCGACCCCGAATGGGTGGCGGCCCCCGAATTCAGATCTAGCTTCCCCACACGCCTCTCGTCATGGAAAGAGACGGGCCTGGCGTGGGGGAATTCGGACGAGCTATCCGGACTCCAAACATGCGTCGAAACCTGGTGGACAAGAATCTCAGGCTTGTCGACGTAATCCAGGTGATGCTCATCCGCCGGATTCTCCCATGCCAACAACGGGCCTTTAATTTGTGGGAGTTCGATCCGGCACAGCACCGAACCTTGAGCCGGCTCTTCGACACTACGTACGAAGATGCCTGGAAGGTGCTGTTCAAGGGCGCTGAAGCCCCCGCATCCGCTAACAAAGACCGCGGATACAGCTCGTGGCGTCAAGCCGGCGAGGTAAGTTATTTTACCCTTTACGGGACTCTTTTTTCATAGATTGACTCTATGTGGGATCTAAAACTCCCTAATCTTTGACAGGACTGGCTGAAGACGTCCGGATAGATTAGCTGTCTGGTTCCTTTGCCGGAAGACCCAGCGGACGCCCGATTAACGGGGCTGCTGGCTCCGGCACCCCATGTGGTGCCGGAGAAGAAGGCCAAGAAGGAGGCCACGGGAACTCGAAGGAGTTCCCGACGCCAGGTGCTATCAGATTCTGAAGCAGAATCTTCTCCTGAGGACGAGGAGGAGGAAAAAGAAGCTTCTCCCCCATAGGGGGAGGAAAGGAAGAGGAAGGCCGCCCCAACTTGGGAGGCCGGAGGGTCCAAGAAGGGAAGAACCCTTCCTCCGGACTTCTCCACCAACGTCGACGACGATGAGGAGGATTGGCCAACAAGGGCCAAGCCCCTGGCGAGATCGTAAGTATCCGGATACCCATGGCTTTTTGATCATTGCATAGTGTTATCTAATGCCGAACAATCATGCAGCCCGCCCAAGGGCGAGTTTGCCGATTCATCGAGCGGGTCCCTGGGTTCGTCGGAAATGGAGAGTGCTTCGCTTCCGACCGCCTCCTCGCCCCACGCTGCGGACGACACCAAGGTGGTGCCCCAAGGGGGGCTTGGTCAAGAGGAGGTGGCGCAGGAGGAGCCACAAGGGAACCTCCCGGACTCCAGGCGCGTGGGGGGCAACATCCCCAGGGGCTCTAAGCCCGACCCTTGTCCGGACTCCATGCCGGAACCATCAGCGGTTCAAGTCCGCCAGCGGATCCTTCGCAAGAAGGTAAGACGCCGTGTCCTCCTCCAACCGGAGGCACCGGATAGCATCGAGGCGCTAACAGCGCTTCCATCGAGGAGGAGCACCGCACCGTTATGAGTGCGGTGATCCGGACAGTTCAGTCCGCCAAGAGCGGGCTGACCGAAGCCTGTACCAGCCTTCTAACAGGCTTTGAGGTAAGTTTAGAATATGTAAAAATAGTACCGCATAGACAGTAGCCCCTGATGCTTAGTTCGGTGTTCGGAAAGAAAAGCCGGACTAAGGATCTAAAAAAGATATACGCAGGAGTCTAACATAAGTATGTAAATATGGGAATGCAGGCTGCGCTACTGACCTCTGCCGCACTGACTGCGGAGGTCAATGCATTGAAGCAGAGCCTCGAGCGGTCCGAGGACGAGCTCGGCCAAGCCAAGAAGCAGCTCGAGGACAAGGAAGGTAAGTAGCACCTTATTAAAGAAATACCTTATAGAAAGGTTTCAGTTGCAAAAAATAACAGGAATAACATGGGTACTGCAGGGGCCACGAACGATGTGGCGACCCTGAAGGAAGCGGTGTCCGTGGCCGAAAACAAAGCGGCTACGGAACGCACCGAGCGAGAGAAGGGGGAGGCACAGCTGGCCAAGGTACGGCAAGAGCTCCAAGCTCTCGCGGAAAAACACGAGAGTTTGGAGCGTGACTCGAAGACTCGAGAGTCCGAGCTCGCCTCGGCTCTTGAGAGTGCCAAAGGTACTAAGGCCGAGGCACAAAAAGCCCTCCAAGAAATTGAATCGCTAAAGAAGATAGCGGCGGGTAAGGCATTCTTTATGCAAAGCAAGCATGTGAAAGTGAATTACCTATTACTTACCCGGATTCAAGCTCTCCAGAGCATTCGCAGATCTGCTCCAGAGTGTGTCCGATGTTGCCGCGATTCTATCGCGCCAAGGAGCGGAGCTCAACGGAGAAGGTGTTCTGGTCTCAATATGCTGAGGCCGGACATCCGGTTCCCCTAAGCGACCAGCTGAAGCAGCTGGTCGAGCTCCACAAGGTCGCCGAACAGGCCATGAAGGGCCTCATAGTTCGGCTGTGGCCATTGGAAGCCATGCCTGGGAGCTACTTTGGGCTAGTGCGGCGGCTGGTGGACGCCTGTCCACGGATTGAAGTCATCAAGCGCTCCGTCTGCATTGAAGGTGTCCGTCGGGCCCTTGCCCGTGCTAAAGTGCACTGGGGCAAGCTGGATGCGGAGAAGCTTGTGACGGACGGGCCATCGAAGGGCAAGGAGCATCGCACGCCAAATGTACTATGAGGGCCTCCTGAAGGGTGCCCGCCGAATAGGGGATGAGTGCTCCAAAGATGTAATTTTTTAATAAACTCGCATTTGTTATCATGTACGCCGAAAACTTGTTCATATGCGCTAAGCAACGCTTATTAATTTAAAATATTACCTTATGTGCGGCCGTTTATCAAATTTGAGAGATGGCAATGAAGGAAATATGCCCTAGAGGCAATAATAAAGTTATTATTTATTTCCTTATATCATGATAAATGTTTATTATTCATGCTAGAATTGTATTAACCGGAAACATAATACATGTGTGAATATATAGACAAACAAGATGTCACTAGTATGCCTCTACTTGACTAGCTTGTTAATCAAAGATGGTTATGTTTCCTAACCATGAACAAGGAGTTGTTATTTGATTAACAAGGTCACATCATTAGTTGAATGATCTGATTGACATGACCCATTCCGTTAGCTTAGCACACGATCGCTTAGTATGTTGCTATTGCTTCCTTCATGACTTATACATGTTCCTATGACTATGAGATTATGCAACTCCTGCTCACCGGAGGAACACTTTGGTACTACCAAGCGTCACAACGTAATCGGGTGATTATAAAGGAGTACTACAGGTGTCTCCAAAGGCAGATGTTGGGTTGGCGATTTCGAGATTAGGATTTGTCACTCCGAATGTCGGAGAGGTATCTCTGGGCCCTCTCGGTAATGCACATCACTTAAGCCTTGCAAGCATTGCAACTAATGAGTTAGTTGCGAGATGATGTATTACGGAACGAGTAAAGAGACTTGCGGTGACGAGATTGAACTAGGTATTGATACCGACGATCGAATCTCGGGCAAGTAACATACCGATGACAAAGGGAACAAAGTATGTTGTTATGCGGTTTGACCGATAAAGATCTTCAGAGAATATGTAGGAGCCAATATGGGCATCCAGGTTCCGCTATTGGTTATTGACCAAGAATAGTTCTAGGTCATGTCTACATAGTTCTCGAACCCGTAGGGTCCGCACGCTTAAGGTTTCGATGACAGTTTTATTATGAGTTTATGAGTTTTGATGTACCGAAGGAGTTCGGAGTCCCGGATGAGATCGGGACATGACGAGGAGTCTCGAAATGGTCGAGACGTAAAGATCGATATATTGGACGACTATATTCGGAGTTCGGAAAGGTTCCGAGTGATTCGGTATTTTGAGTACCGGAGAGTTACGGAATTCGTATTGGGCCTTAATGGGCCATACGGGAAAGGAGAAAAGGGGCCAAAGGGTGGCCGCCGCCCCCCTTGGACTAGTCCGAATTGACTAGGGAGGGGGCCCTTCCTTCCTTCTCCTTTCCCTTCCCTTACTTGTCTCCTACTCCCAATACATGGAAGGACTCCTAGTTGGACTAGGAAGGGGAATCCTACTCCGGTGGGAGTAGGACTCCCCATGGCGCCCTACTAGGGCCGGCCTCCTCCTCCCTCCCTCCTTTATATACGGGGCAGGGGGCACCCCAGGACACACAAGTTGATCTACGGATCTTTCCTTAGCCGTGCAGCGGTGCCCCTTCCACCATATTCCACTTCGTCATATCGTCATGAGCTTAGGCGAAGCCCCGCGCCGGAGAAGTCATATCGTCATGAGCTTAGGCGAAGCTCTGCGCCGGTGGAGCATCAACATCGTCACCACGCCGTCAGGTCGACGAAACTCATCCCCGACACTTTGCTGGATCGGAGTCCGGGATCGTCATCGAGCTGAACGTGTGCTGAACACGGAGGTGCCGTTACGTTCGGTACTTGGATCGGTCGGATCGTGAAGACGTACGACTACATCAACCGCGTTGTTATAACGCTTCGCCACGGTCTCACGAGGGTACGTGGACGGACACTCTCCCCTCTCGTTGCTATGCCATCACGATGATCTTGCGTGATCGTAGGAAATTTTTTGAAATTACTACGTTCCCCAACAGTGGCATCCGAGCCTGGTTTTATGCGTTGATGTCATATGCACGAGTAGAACACAAGTGAGTTGTGGGCGATACAAGTCATACTTCCTACCAGCATGTCATACTTTGGTTCAGCGGTATTGTGAGATGAAGCGGCCCGGACCGACATTACGCCAGACGCTTACGCGAGACTGGTTTCACCGCCCGAGCACTCGTTGCTTAAAGGTGACCGCGGTGTCTGCTCTCTCACTTTAGTTGAACTGAGTGGCTACGCCCGTCCTTGAGAAGGTTAAAACGGAGTCTATTTGACGAAGTATCGCTGTGGTTTTGATGCGAGGTAAGAACGGTTCTTGCTCAGCCCGTAGCAGCCACGTAAAACTTGCAACAACAAAGTAGAGGACGCCTAACTTGTTTTTGCAGGGCATGTTGTGATGTGATATGGTCAAGACGTGATGCTATATTTTATTGTATGAGATGATCATGTTTTGTAACCGAAGTTATCGGCAATCGGCAGGAGCCATATGGTTGTCGCTTATTGTATGAAATGCAACGCCATGTAATTGCTTTACTTTATCACTAAGCGTTAGCGATAGTCGAGAAGCAATAGTTGGCGAGACGACAACGATGCTACGATGGAGATCAAGGTGTCGCTACCGGTGACGATGGTGATCATGACGGTGCTTGGAGATGGAGATCACAAGCACAAGATGATGATGGCCATATCATATCACTTATATTGATTGCATGTGATGTTTATCCTTTATGCATCTTATCTTGCTTTGATTGACGGTAGCATTATAAGATGATCTCTCACTAAAATTATCAAGTAGTGTTCTCCCGAGTATGCACCGTTGCCAAAGTTCGTCGTGTCGAGACACCACGTGATGATCGGGTGTGATAAGCTCACGTCCATCTACAACGGGTGCAAGCCAGTTTTGCACACGCAGAATACTCAGGTTATACTTGACGAGCCTAGCATATACAGATATGGCCTCGAACGCGGAGACCGAAAGGTCGAACGTGAATCATATAGCAGATATGATCAACATAAGATGTTCACCATTGAAAACTACTCCATCTCACGTGATGATCGGTTATGGTTTAGTTGATTTGGATCACGTGATCACTTAGATGACTAGAGAGATGTCTATCTAAGTGGGAGTTCTTAAGTAATATGATTAATTGAACTTTAATTTATCATGAACTTAGTCCTGGTAGTATTTTGCAAATTATGTTGTAGATCAATAGCTCGCGTTGTTGCTTCCCTATGTTTTTATATGTGTTCCTAGAGAAAATTGTATTGAAAGATGTTAGTAGCAAAGATGCGGATTGGATCCGTGATCTGAGGTTTATCCTCATTGCTGCGCAGAAGAATTATGTCCTTAATGCACCGCTAGGTGACAGACCTATTGCAGGAGCAGATGCAGACGTTATGAACGTTTGGCTAGCTCAATATGAGCGATCTGACGTTATGAACGTTTGGCTAGCTCAATATGATGACTACTTGATAGTTTAGTGCACCATGCTTAACGGCTTAGAATCGGGACTTCAAAGACGTTTTGAACGTCATGGACCATATGGGATGTTCCAGAATTGAAGTTAATATTTCAAGCAAATACCGAGTTGAGAGATATGAAGTCTCCAACAAGTTCTATAGCTAAAAGATGGAGGAGAATCGCTCAACTAGTGAGCATGTGCTCAGATTGTCCGGGTACTTCAATCGCTTGAATCAAGTGGGAGTTAATCTTCCAGATAAGATAGTGATTGACAGAATTCTCTAGTCACCATCACCAAGTTAGTAGAACTCGTGATGAACTATAATATGCAAGGGATGACAAAAGTAATTCCCAAGCTCTTCGTGATGCTGAAATCGACGAAGGTAGAAATCAAGAAAAAGAGCATCAAGTGTTGATGATTGACAAGACTACTAGTTTCAAGAGAAGGTCAAAGGAAAGAAAGGAACTTCAAGTAGAAAGACAAGTAAGTTGTCACTCCTGCAAAGAAGCCCAAAGCTGGACCAAAGCCTGAAACTAAGTGCTTACATCGCAAAGGAAATGGTCACCGAAGCGGAAATGCCCTGAATATTTGGTGGATAATAAGGATGGCAAAGTGAACAAAAGTATATTTGATATACAGGTTATTGATGTGTGCTTTACTAGTGTTTATAGTAGCCCTGAGTATTTGATACTGTTAGGTTGCTAAGATTAGTAACTCAAACAGGAGTTGCAGAATGAACAGAAACTAGTTGAAGGGAAGTGACGATGAGTGTTGGAAGTAGTTCCAAGATTGATATGATCATCATCGCACACTCCCTATACTTTCGGGATTAGTGTTAAACCTAAATAAATGTTATTTGGTGTTTATGCGTTGAGCATGAATATGATTTGATCATATTTATTGCAAAATGGTTATTCATTTAAAATCAAAGAATAATTGTTGTTCTGCTTAAATGAATAAAACCTTCGATGGTTATGCACCCAATGAAAATAGTTTGTTGGATCTCGATCGTAGTGATACACATATTCATAATATTGATGCCAAAAGATGCAAAGTTAATAATGATAGTGCAACTTATTTGTGGCATCGCCGCTTAGGTCATATTGGTGTAAACGCATGAAGAAACTCCATGCTGATGGACTTTCGTAATCACTTGATTATGAATCACTTGATGCTTGCGAACCATGCCTTATGGGCAAGATGACTAAAGACTCGTTCTCCGGAACAATGGAGCGAGCAAATGACTTATTGGAAATAATACATACCGATGTATGCGGTCCGATGAGTGTTAAAGCTCACGGCAAGTATCGTTATTTTCTGACCTTCACAAGATGATTTGAGCAGATATGAGTATATCTACTTAATGAAGCACAAGTCTGAAACATTTGAAAAGTTCAAATAATTTCAGAGTGAAGTGGAGAATCATCGTAATAAGAAAATAAAGTTTCTACGATCTGATCGTGGAGGAGAATATTTGAGTTACGAGTTTGGCCTTCATATAAAACAATGTGGAATAGTTTCACAGCTCACGCCACATGGAACACCACAACATTATGGTGTGTCCGAACGTCAGAAACAGTACTTTATTTTGATATGGTGCGATCTATGATGTATCTTACCGATTTACCACTATCGCTTTGGGGTTATGCATTAAAGACAGCTGCATTCACGTTTAATAGGGCACCATCTAAACCGCTGAGATGACACCGTATGAACTATGGTTTAGCAGTAAACCTAAGCTGTCGTTTCTTAAAGTTTGAGTTGTGATGCTTATGTGAAAAAGTTTTCACCTGATAAGCTCGAACCCAAATCGGAGAAATGCGTCTTCATAGAATACCCAAAGGTAACTATTGGGTACACCTTCTATCGCAGATCCGAAAGCAAGATATTTGTTGCTAAGATGGATCCTTTCTAGAGAAGAAGTTTCTCTCGAAAGAAGTGAGTGGGAGGAAAGTGGAACTTGATGAGGTAATAGTACCAGCTCCCTTATTGGAAAGTAGTTCATCACGTAAATCAGTTTCGTAACACCTACACCAATTAGTGAGGAAGATAATGATGAAGATCATGAAACTTCAGATCAAGTTGTCACTGAACTCAGAGATCAACCAGAACAAAATCCGCACTGAGTGGTACGGTAATCCTATTCGGAAGTCATGTTACTTGACCATGGCGAACCTACGAACTATGAAGAAGCGATGGTGAGCCCAGATTCGCAAAATGGCTGGAAGCCATGAAATCTGAGATGGGATCCATGTATGAGAACAAAGTATGGACTTTGGTTGACTTGCCGATGATCGGCAAGCCATTGAAAATAAATGGATCTTTAAGAAGAAGACTGACGCCGATGGTAATGTAACTGTCTACAAAGCTCGACTTGTCGCGAAAGGTTTTCGACAAGTTCAAGGGGTTGACTACGATGAGACTTTCTCACCCGTAGCGATGCTTAAGTCTGTCCGAATCATGTTAGCAATTGCCGCATTTTATGATTATGAAATTTGGCAAATGGATGTAAAAACCGCATTCTTGAATGGATTTCTAGAAGAAGAGTTGTATATGATGCAACCAGAAGGTTTTGTCGATCCAAAAGGTGCTAACAAAGTGTGCAAGCTCCAACGATCAATTTATGGTCTGGTGCAAGCATCTCGGAGTTGGAATAAACGCTTTGATAGTGTGATCAAAGCATATAGTTTTATACAGACTTGCAGTGAAGCCTGTATTTACAAGAAAGTGAGTGGGAGCACTACAGCATTTCTGATAAGTATATGTGAATGACATATTGTAGATCGGAAATAATGTAGAATTATTCTGCAAAGCATAAAGGAGTGTTTCAAAGGAGTTTTTCAAAGAAAGACCTCGGTGAAGCTGCTTACATATTGAGCATTAAGATCTATAGAGATAGATCAAGATGCTTGATAAGTTTTTCAATGAGTACATACCTTGACAAGATTTTGAAGTAGTTCAAAATGGAGCAGTCAAAGAAAGAGTTCTTGCTGTGTTACAAAGGTGTGAAATTGAGTAAGACTCAAAACCCGCCACGGCAGAAGATAGAAAGAGAATGAAAGTCATTCCCTATGCCTTGGCCATAGGTTCTATAAAGTATGCCATGTTGTGTACCAGATCTATTGTATACCCTGCACTGAGTTTGGCAGGGAGTACAATAGTGATCTGGGAATATATCATCGACAGCGGTCAAAATTATCCTTAATGGAATAAGGATATGTTTCTCGATTATGGAAGTGATAAAGGTTCGCCGTAAAGGGTTACGCCGATGCAAGTTTTGACACCGATCTGGATGACTTTAAGTCTCGATCTAGATACATATTGATAGTGGGAGCAATTAGCTAGAGTAGCTCCGTGCAGAGCATTGTTGACATAGAGATTTGCAAAATACATACGGATCTGAATGTGGCAGACCCGCTGACTAAGATTCTCTCACAAAGCAAAACATGATCACACCTTAGTACTCTTTGGGTGTTAATCACATAGCGATGTGAACTAGATTACTGAATCTAGTAAACCCTTTGGGTCTTGGTCACATGGCGATGTGAATTATGGGTGTTAATCACATGATGATGTGAACTATCGATGTTAATCACATGGTGATGTGATCTAGATTATTGACTCTAGTGCAAGTGGGAGATCAAGGAAATATGCCCTAGAGGCAATAATAAAGTTATTATTTATTTCCTTATATCATGATAAATGTTTATTATTCATGCTAGAATTGTATTAACCGGAAACATAATACATGTGTGAATATATAGACAAACAGATGTCACTAGTATGCCTCTACTTGACTAGCTTGTTAATCAAAGATGGTTATGTTTCCTAACCATGAACAAGGAGTTGTTATTTGATTAACAAGGTCACATCATTAGTTGAATGATCTGATTGACATGACCCATTCCGTTAGCTTAGCACACGATCGCTTAGTATGTTGCTATTGCTTCCTTCATGACTTATACATGTTCCTATGACTATGAGATTATGCAACTCCGCTCACCGGAGGAACACTTTGGTACTACCAAACGTCACAACGAATCGGGTGATTATAAAGGAGTACTACAGGTGTCTCCAAAGGCAGATGTTGGGTTGGCGATTTCGAGATTAGGATTTGTCACTCCGAATGTCGGAGAGGTATCTCTGGGCCCTCTCGGTAATGCACATCACTTAAGCCTTGCAAGCATTGAAACTAATGAGTTAGTTGCGAGATGATGTATTACGGAACGAGTAAAGAGACTTGCCGGTGACGAGATTGAACTAGGTATTGGATACCGACGATCGAATCTCGGGCAAGTAACATACCGATGACAAAGGGAACAAAGTATGTTGTTATGCGGTTTGACCGATAAAGATCTTAAGAGAATATGTAGGAGCCAATATGGGCATCCAGGTTCCGCTATTGGTTATTGACCAAGAATAGTTCTAGGTCATGTCTACATAGTTCTCGAACCCGTAGGGTCCGCACGCTTAAGGTTTCGATGACAGTTTTATTATGAGTTTATGAGTTTTGATGTACCGAAGGAGTTCGGAGTCCCGGATGAGATCGGGGACATGACGAGGAGTCTCAAATGGTCGAGACGTAAAGATCGATATATTGGACGACTATATTCGAGTTCGGAAAGGTTCCGAGTGATTCGGTATTTTTCGAGTACCGAGAGTTACGGGAATTCGTATTGGGCCTTAATGGGCCATACGGGAAAGGAGAAAAGGGGCCAAAAGGGTGGCCGCCCTCCCCTTGGACTAGTCCGAATTGGACTAGGGAGGCGCCTTCCTTCCTTCTCCTTTTCCCTTCCCTTACTTGTCTCCTACTCCCAATACATGGAAGGACTCCTAGTTGACTAGGAAAGGGGAATCCTACTCCGGTGGGAGTAGGACTCCCCATGGCGCGCCCTACTAGGGCCGGCCTCCTCCTCCCTCCCTCCTTTATATACGGGGCAGGGGCACCCCAGACACACAAGTTGATCTACGGATCTTTCCTTAGCCGTGCGGTGCCCCTTCCACCATATTCCACTTCGGTCATATCGTCACGGAGCTTAGGCGAAGCCCTGCGCCGGAGAAGTCATATCGTCGTGGAGCTTAGGCGAAGCTCTGCGTCGGTGGAGCATCAACATCGTCACCACGCCGTCGTGCTGACGAAACTCATCCCCGACACTTTGCTGGATCGGAGTCCGGGATCGCCATCGAGCTGAACGTGTGCTGAACACGGAGGTGCCGACGCTCGGTACTTGGATCGGTCGGATCGTGAAGACGCACGACTACATCAACCGCGTTGTTATAACGCTTCGCCACGGTTCACGAGGGTACGGGACGGACACTCTCCCCTCTCGTTGCTATGCCATCACGATGATCTTGCGTGATCGTAGGAAAATTTTTGAAATTACTACGTTCCCCAACAGGCAAGTCGTTGGCTTCAGCCCCCATGCCACGAGTGCTGGGGTGTTCGGGATAAACTTGAGCACTCTTGTTCCCATTCTCGGGTCCATCTAGGGAGGCGCTCAACACAACGAACAAGGCAACCGGACTTATAATGCTTGAACACTCTACCTTAGCCATAGAATTCTATAATTTTAAATTTCGGCGAAGACCCTAGTATTCAGAAGACCGAGTTCGGGGCGCTATCCACGCCTTGGCCGGACAATTCTGGTTCCTCGCTCTAATTGGCATAAGTCTTTAGGGACCCAAAAAAACCTCTCGAACAGCGACCGGCTCTCGCCCTATCATGACGGTCAGTTTTAGCTTTCTCCACTGAGGTGCTCGACCCAGCTCAACTGGGGCACAATCGCAGTGGTTCTCCTGGTGCTACCTTAGCCGATATAACGGAACGTAAGGTACCAAAACATGGGAGCCGGGCAAACCCAACTATTGACCCAAGACATGATTCGGAGCCGATTCATATAATGCTATAAGTTCGGGGTGCCGCACTTGTGAAAGTGTTCGGACTTATCACACCATAATCTTGGGATACTTAAGCCCCTGGTGTATTGGCCGTACCAAAGTGTACGGTTACAACATGTCATGAAATGAACATATGTATAGATAAAGTAAGTAGTGCAATAATAAGCAAAAGCTATGTATGGTTTATTCGAAAGGGTACTGCAATGAAAGCAGGACGATACAAATAGTGCGATAAGCAAGGGATGGGACTATCTAACATGTCCCCCTCCAGGGGTAAGCTGTGGGATGGTATGTAAAACAGGTATAATGCTCGTAATAGAGACCACCTGAACACTCGACGTGGCTTTCTGCTTCCCTGGTTGTTGCATCGTGAGTTCGGCGGTTCTAGTGCCGGACAGGACTTCTGAAAGACGGAGTCCTGAAAGTAAGAAAAAGGAAGAAAAAGGAAAAAAGAAAAGAATGACACAATCGGGAGCCCCTGGTGCGGTCGAGCCGCATTCTTGGCGTGCCGTGGTCTTGCCCCTCCCCATATGCCCATGGTATCTCCAGAGCGTAATTATGTACGCGTAACACTAGCTTCGCAATTTCCCGAGGGCTGGGGCTGGGGCCGGATTGCTACGCGTGCTTGAATCGTGCTAGGCGGTCTTGTTGTAGGTTACTCCAGGCGCGCTTGACAGTGTCCGGACGCTTAGTGGCCGGACTCGAGAATTGCTGTGAGAGGCTGCTTTGTACCTCCGCCTCTAGGGCCGCCGTGTGCTCCTCCGTTCGGAGAGAGCGTTCGGTGTTTCCATTGACCGTGATTACTCCTCGAGGGCCTGGCATCTTGAGCTTGAGGTATGCGTAGTGCGGCACCGCATTGAACTTTGCAATGCGGTTCGTCCGAGCAAAGGCATGATAGCCGCTGCGGAATGGGACGATGTCAAGATTAACTCTTTGCTTTGGAAGTTATCCGGGATCCAAGACCACTTGAGTGTAATCGAGCCCGTAAAACTGGCCTCTACACCCGGTATGACGCCTTTAAAGGTCGTCTTTGTAGGTTTAATCCTTGAGGGGTCTATGCCCATTTTGCGCACTGTATCCTGATAAAGCAGGTTCCGGATGCTACCGCCGTCCATTAGGACTCTGGTGAGGTGAAATCCGTCAATTATTGGGTCAAGAACCAATGCGGCGAAACCGCCATGACGGATGCTAGTCGGGTGGTCCCTTCGATCGAAGGTGATCGGGCAGGAAGACCATGGGTTGAATTTTGGGGCGACTGGCTCCATCGCATATACGTCCCGTAGTGCACGCTTCCGCTCCCTTTTGGGTATGTGGGTTGCGTATATCATGTTCACCGTCCGCACTTGTGTGGGCAAACCCTTCTGTCCTCTATTGTTCGGCGGCCGCGGCTCTTCCTCGTCATCGCTATGCAGCCCCTTGTCATTGAGTTCGGCACTTAACTTGCCTGCTTGCTTGAACACCCAACAGTCCCTGTTGGCGTGATTGGCTAGTTTTCGGGGTGCCATGTATCCGCACAAGCGATCGAGTATTCGGTCCAAGTTGGACGGGCCCGGTATTTCTTTTGAATGGCTTCTTCCATCGACCGGTTTAGAGCCTCTGAATCCGGCATTGACGGCTGTATCTTCAGATATCGCCGCACGCGGCGCTTGTTCTTGTTATGACGCGACCTGCCATTGCAGTCCTTGGTATCCGAACTATCGTGATGTTTGGCCAAGTTGTTGCTACGAGCTAGCCAGCTGTCCTCTCCGCACAAAAGTGGGTCATGAGTGTTGTGAGGGCTGCCATGGATTTTGGCTTTTCTGTCCTAGGTGCCGGGCAAGCCACTCGTCGCGGATGTTATGTTTGAAGGCTGCAAGGGCCTCTGATCCGGACAGTCAACAATTTGATTTTTCTTTGTTAGGAACCGTGTCCGAATTGTCCGCCGATTCTTCTGGCTGCTGAATTATGTGGCTAAGGTCATCGGCGTCTGGTGGTCGCACATATGTGCCCTGGAAGTTATCAAGGAATGCGGCTTCCAGGTCCTCCCAACAACCAATTGATTCTGCTGGCAAGCTGTTGAGCCAATGCCGAGCTGGTCCTTTAAGCTTGAGTGGGAGGTATTTGATGGCATGTAGATCATCACCGCGGGCCATGTGGATATGGAGGAGATAGTCCTCTATCCAGACCGCAGGATCTGTGGTACCATCGTATGATTCGATGTTTACGGGTTTGAAACCCTCAGGGATTTGATGATCCATTACTTCATCTGTGAAGCATAGTGGGTGTGCGGCGCCTCTGTATTGGGCTATATCACGACGTAGCTCATATGAGCTTTGTCTACTGTGTTCGGCCCGGCCAGGTTTGCTGTATCCGGCGCGACGGTAATCATCCCGCGTCGTTGGGCGCCCACGCGATCCGTAGATCGATCTTGTATGTTTTGCCTTATCCTCCAATATATCTCGCAAGTCCGGCGCGTTTTCCCGTGCCTTGGTACTTTTTGAGAGGCGTCGGGGTGTGGCTTGAGCGGAGCGCCGAGAGGCTTCTCTGTCGCGGCCACGGGGTGGCCGGTCTGCCATGTCGTGCGCTGGTGACTTGGGTGCTTCCTCCTCTGATCGAGGCAACGGCCTTCGTTTGGGGTAGCTTTTGGAGGGGCGTTCAAGTTCATACTCTTCGGCTGCAAGGACTTCAGTCCATCTGTTAGCTAGCAGGTCTTGGTCAGCTCTAAGTTGTTGCTGCTTTTTCTTGAGGCTGCTTGCCGTGGCTATAAGCCTGCGTTTGAAACGCTCCTGTTCGGCGGGATCCTCAGGCACGACAAATTCGTCGTCGTCGAGGCTTGCCTCATCTTCATAGGGAGGCGCATAATTATCGTCCTCGACCTCTCTTTCTGCCGCACTGTCGTGCGGACTTGCTTCTCCCTCCTCCTGCGCTGAGTCCTGCTGGAGGGGGTTGTCTTCGGTACTATCCGGTGTTATTATCTCCGCGGAATCACCGCTTTTGCTGTGGCGGGATTTAGAGCGGCGCCACCGACGGCGGCGCTTCGTTGCTTTTTGAGGGTCATCCTCCGTTGTTCCATCGCCGTTCCCATCTTTTGGGATGTCCACCATGTATATGTCGATGACGAGGTGGCCTTCCGGTGCCTCTGTAGGCGCTGGGTCTTGGTAAATCTCCGCATCGTCGCCCATACCGCCGATGTCGCCGGAGTCGAAGTCGAGCATGTCGGTTAAATCGCCGGCGGTGGCTACAAAGTGGGTGGTGGGTGGGCGTTGAATTTCTTCGTCGTCCGCATCCCAACCTTCCTGTCCGTAGTCGTGCAGGGCTCTCCGGATAAAGAGAGACTTTAGTGAATTCAGGATGTCGCCAAAGGGCGAAAGTGAAAGATGTCTGCGTAGTGAACTCCATGACCGGCGCCCAATCGGATTCGATTGGCAGCGCGCCAAGGGTTCGGAGTCCGGAGAGGAGTCCGCACCCCGAGTCGAGGTCTTCGCAGCGACAGGGATGGAGTTCGGCTCAATCGTCAGAGATTGTAGCCCCGAGGCGGTGTCCAACCACTCGCCCTCGATCGGGAATCCGCCCGGATTAAGGGTCGGAGCGGATGTTGGTGCGGCCTGTGGCACCGCTCGGATGCAGAGCTAGATCATGCCCATCGATCTGATGTGGCACGCTTGGCTGCGGCTCGAATCCGTCAAGATCAAGTCTCCGCGGATATCGGCCGATAGTTCAAACTGCCAAATCTGACTTGATGGCGGGGCGAAGCTTCGATCTGCTCCGGATGGCTGCTTAATTGCCCGCAGCGCGGCCGCCGAATCTGAAGATCTGTCCGGGAGAAAAGTCTCACCTGGACCGCGTCGTTGTTGATGATCGGAAGGAGCCATCGGGCCTATCGGTGACGCATACGCAGGAACTCTCAATGAAAGCAGCAATGTCGGTGTCAAAACCGCGGATCTCGGTAGGGGTCCCGAACTGTGCGTCTAGGCGGATGGTAACAGGAGACAAGGTACACGATGTTTTACCCAGGTTCAGGCCCTCCCGATGGAGGTAATACCCTACCCTGCTTGATTAATATTGATGATATGGGTAGTACAAGAGTAGATCTACCACGAGATCAAGGAGGCTAAACCCTAGAAGCTAGCCTATGGTATGATTGTTGTTAGATCCCCACGGACTAAAACCCTCCGGTTTATATAGACACCGGATAGGTTAGGGTTACATGAGTCGGTTACAATGGTAGGAGATCTACATATCCAGATCGCCAAGCTTGCCTTCCACGCCAAGGAAAGTCCCATCCGGACATGGGACGAAGTCTTCAATCTTGTATCTTCATAGTCTTGGAGTCCGGCCGTGATGATAGTTCGGCTATCCAGACACCCCCTAGTCCAGGACTCCCTCAGGCGCGCCCTCCACCCTCGTGGCCAGGTGGCATCTCCCCCGTGGTAATTTTTGCACCATAAATCCTCAAATATTCCCGAAAAAATCATATTAAATTGGCATGGCATTCTGAGGACTTTTATTTTCGGGATATTTTTATATTGCATGGGTAAATCAGGAAACAGACAGAAAAATACCATTTTTACTTTATTTCAATTAAATAACAGAAAGTATAAAGAGGGTACAGAAGGTTGTGACTTCTAGTTTCATCCGTCTCATGATCATCAAAAGGAATCCACTAACAAGGTTGATCAAGTCTTGTTAACAAACTCATTCCGAATAACATGGAACCGGAGAAATTTCGGATAACACTATGTTACCTCAACGGGGATATGCACATCCCCTATAATAAGAATATCATATTTCTTCTTGACAGTAGGAAGAGGAAATTCAAAACCTCCAAATATAATCGATGGAATTTTTCCAATAGAGTTGATACTATGAACTTGAGGTTGTTTCCTTGGAAAGTGTACCGTATGCTCATTACCATTAACATGAGAAGTGACATTGCCTTTGTTGCAATCAATAACAGCCCCTGCGGTATTCAGAAAAGGTCTTCCAAGAATAATAGACATACTATCGTCCTCGGGAATATCAAGAATAACAAAGTCCGTTAAAATGGTAACGTTTGCAACCACAACAGGCACATCCTCACAAATACCGACAGGTATAGCAGTTGATTTAACAGCCATTCGCAAAGATATTTTAGTAGGTGTCAACTTATTCAAATCAAGTCTACGGTATAAAGAGAGAGGCATAACACTAACACCGGCTCCGAGATCACATAAAGCAGTTTTAACATAATTTCTTTTAATGGAGCATGGTATAGTGGGTACTCCTGGATCTCCAAGTTTCTTTGGTATTCCGCCCTTAAAAGTATAATTAGCAAGCATGGTGGAAATTTCAGCTTCCGGTATCTTTCTCTTATTGGTAATGATATCCTTCATATACTTAGCATAAGGATTTGTTTTGAGCACATCAGTTAATCGCATACGCAAAAAGATAGGTCTAATCATTTCAGCAAAGCGCTCAAAATCCTCATCATCCTTTTTCTTGGATGGTTTGGGAGTAAAAGGCATGGGTTTCTGAACCCATGGTTCTCTTTCTTTACCATGTTTCCTAGCAACAAAGTCTCTCTTATCATAACCTTGATTCTTTGATTGTGGGTTATCAAGATCAACAGCAGGTTCAACTTCTACATCATTATCATTAATAGGTTGAGAATCATCACGAACAACATCACTAACATTTTCACTAGGTTCATGTTCATTACCAGATTGTGTTTCAGCATCGAAAATAGATATATCATTTGGATTCTCAGGTAGTTCAGCAATAGGTTCACTAGAAGTTTGCAAAGTCCTATCATTTTTGTTTTTCTTCTTTTTAGAAGAACTAGGTACATCAATATTATTTCTCTGAGAATCTTGCTCAATTATCTTAGGGTGGCCTTCAGGATACAAAGGTTCCTGAGTCATTCTACCAGTTCTAGTAGCCACTCTAACAGCATAATCATTTTTCTTACTATTCATTTCATTGAGCAAATCATTTTGAACCTTAAGTACTTGTTCTACTTGAGTGGTAACCATAGAAGCATGTTTCCTAACAAGTTTAAGTTCACATCTAACATCAGCCATATAATCACCCAAGTGTTTAATCATATAGGTATTTTGTTTTAATTGTCTACCAAAATAAGCATTAAAATTTTCTTGTTTGACAATAAAATTATCAAACTGATCCAAGCATTGCCTAGCAGACTTATAGTGAGGAATATCACCTTCATCAAATCTATAGAGAGAATTTACCTTTACTACCTGTGTCGGGTTATCGGGATCAGGAGGTTCTTCAATAGGTAATGGATCAAGATCATATGTTTCTTCAACATGCGGTAAATTAAGACCATGTATTTCTTCAATAGGAGGTAAATTCTTAACATCTTCAGCTTTAATACCTTTTCTTTCATAGATTTCTTTGCCTATTGCATATCTTCAGGACTGAGAAATAGAACACCTCTCTTCTTCGGAGTTGGTTTAGGAATAGGCTCAGTAATTGGCTCAGGAGCTGGCTCGGGAAGTGCCCAATTATTTTCATTTGTCAACATATTATTCAATAGAATTTCAGCTTCATCCGGTGTTCTTTCCCTGAAAAGAGAACCAGCACAACCATCCAGGTAATCTCTAGAAGCATCAGTTAGTCCATTATAAAAGATATCAAGTATTTCATTTTTCTTAAGAGCATGATCAGGCAAAGCATTAAGTAACTTGAGAAGCCTCCCCCAAGCTTGTGGGAGACTCTCTTCTTTAATTTGCACAAAGTTGTATATTTCCTTTAAAGCAGCTTGTTTCTTATGAGCAGGGAAATATTTAGCAGAGAAGTAATAAATCATATCCTGGGGACTACGCACACAACCAGGATCTAGAGAATTAAACCATATCTTAGAATCACCCTTTAATGAGAATGGAAATATTTTAAGGATGTAAAAGTAGCGAGATCTCTAATCATTAGTGAACAGGGTGGCTATATCATTTAATTTAGTAAGATGTGCCACAACAGTTTCAGATTCATAACCATGAAAAGGATCAGATTCAACCAAAGTAATTATATCAGGATCAACAGAGAATTCATAATCCTTATCGGGAACACAAATAGGTGAAGTAGCAAAAGCAGGGTCAGGTTTCATTCTGTCTCTAAGAGATTCTTTACTCCATTTAACTAACAGCCTCTTAAGTTCGTTTCTATCTTTACAGGCAAAAATACCTGCAGAAGATTCCATATCAAAAACATAACCCTCAGGAATAGCAGGCATATCTTCATCATCACTTTCATCAACATTATCAGTTTCAATAATTTCTTTCTCTCTAGCCCTAGCAATTTGTTCATCAAGAAATTCACCAAGGGGCACAGTAGTATCAAGCATAGAAGTAGTTTCATCATAAGTATCATGCATAGCAGAAGTGGCATCATCAATAACATGCACATATCGTAACTAATAGCGAGAAGCAGGTTTAGGTGTCGCAAGCTTACTCATAATGAAGGTGAATCAAGTGCGAGCTAGATGGCAGTTCCTTACCTCCCTCGTAGTTGAGGGATAAATTTTTGTCTTAGCGTCTTTCAAATTCTTCATAGTGTCTAGCAGATATAAATCCCAAGTGACTCAAAGAATAGAGCTATGCTCCCCGGCAACGGCGCCAGAAATTAGTCTTGATAACCCACAAGTGTAGGGGATCGCAACAGCTTTCGAGGGTAAAGTATTAACCAAAATTTATTGATTCGACAGAAGGGGAGCCAAAGAATATTCTCAAGTATTAGCAACTGAGTTGTCAATTCAGCCACACCTGGATAACTTGATATCTGCAGCAAAGTATTTAGTAGCAAAGTAGTATGATAGTAGTGGTAACGGTAACAAAAGAGTAATGAAAGAAAAAGTAATAATTTTGGTATTTTGTAGTGATTGTAACAGTAGCAACGGGAAAGTAAATAAGCTAAAACCAGTAGATGGAAAGCTCGTAGGCATTGGATCGGTGATGGATAATTATGCCGGATACGGTTCATCATGTAACAGTCATAACATAGGGTGACACAGAACTAGCTCCAATTCATCAATGAATGTAGGCATGTATTCCGAATATAGTCATACGTGCTTATGGAAAAGAACTTGCATGACATCTTTTGTCCTACCCTCCCGTGGCAGCGGGGTCCTAATGGAAACTAAGGGATATTAAGGCCTCCTTTTAATAGAGAACCGGAACAAAGCATTAGCACATAGTGAATACATGAACTCCTCAAACTATGGTCATCACCGAGAAGTATCCCGATTATTGTCACTTCGGGGTTGTCGGATCATAACACATAATAGGTGACTATAGACTTGCAAGATAGGATCAAGAAATCACATATATTCATGAAAACATAATAGGTTCAGATCTGAAATCATGGCACTCGGGCCCTAGTGACAAGCATTAAGCATAGCAAAGTCATAGCAACATCAATCTCAGAACATAGTGGATACTAGGGATCAAACCCTAACAAAACTAACTCGATTACATGATAGATCTCATCCAACCCATCACTGTCCAGCAAGCCTACGATGGAATTACTCACGCACGGCGGTGAGCATCATGAAATTAGTGATGGAGGATGGTTGATGATGACGACGGCGACGAATCCCCTCTCCGAGCCCCGAACGGACTCTGTGTCAGCCTCCCGAGAGGTTTTAGGGCTTGGCGGCGGCTCCGTATCGTAAAACGCGATGATTTCTTCTCTCTTATTTTTTTATCTCCGAAAGCCAATATATAGAGTTGGAGTTGGCGTCTGAAGGTGTGCAGGGGGCCCATGAGGTAGGGGGCACGCCCCCCACCCTCGTGGACAGGGTGTGGGCCCCCTGGTCTTCATCTTTGGCGAGGATTTTTTATTATTTTTTCTAAGATGTTCTGTGGAGTTTTAGGACATTCTGAGAACTTTTTTTTTCTGCACATAAAACAACATCATGGCAATTCTGCTGAAAACAGCGTCAGTCCGGGTTAGTTCCATTCAAATCATACAAGTTAGAGTCCAAAACAAGGGCAAAAGTGTTCGGAAAAGTAGATACGGCGGAGACGTATCATGGATCAAAGATTTTATTCTCCACATCCATATGGCCCGAGGAGACGATCTCCACGCCATCAAATACCTCCCACTAAAATTAAAAGGGCCAGCTAGACACTGGCTAAATAGTCTGCCTGAAAATTCTATCGGCAGCTGGGAGGACTTGGAAGAAGCTTTCCTTGATAACTTCCAAGGAACTTATGTCCGGCCACCAGATGGCGATGACTTAAGCCACATAGTTCAACAACCTGGAGAATCAGCCAGAAAATTCTGGACTAAGTTCCTAACCAAAAAGAAACAGATCGTTGACTATCCGGATGTCGAAGCCCTAGCGGCCTTCAAACACAGCATCCGTGACGAATGGCTAGCACGCCACCTTGGCCAAGAAAAGCCAAAGTCTATGGCAGCTCTTACGGCACTCATGACCCGCTTTTGAGTGGGCGAGGATAGCTGGCTAGCTCGCAGTAAAAACACAGCCAGCAAGGCAGGCCCCTCCGAGGCCAAGAACAGCACCGTCAAGCTCTGGCGCAATAGGCACAAACGCCGAAGCAATGGCGATAACACCGATGACACCACAGTTAACGCTGAATTCAACGGCTCCAAGTCTGCCCAACGGAAAAAGGCCTACCAAAGGAACAGTGAGGGACCATCCATATTGGACCGCATACTCGATCGTCCGTGCCAGATACATGGCACCCCAGATAAACAAGTCAATCACACCAACAGAGATTGTTGGGTTTTCAAACAGGCTAGTAAGCTAAATGCCGAAAACAAAGAAAAGGGATCACAAAGTGAGGACGAGAAAGAAGAGCCCCGGCAGCCGAACACTAGGGGGCAGAAGAAATTTCCACCTCAAGTCAAAACGGTGAACATGATATACGCTACACATATTCCCAAAAGGGAGCGCAATCGAGCACTCAGGCACGTCTACGCGGTAGAGCCAGTCGCCCCAAAATTCAATCCGTGGTCGTCATTCGGGATCACCTTCGATCGTCGAGATCACCCAACTAGTATTCGCCATGGCGGTTCGGCCACACTAGTCCTTGACCCAATTATCGACGGATTTCACCTAACACGAGTCCTGATGGATGGTGGTAGCGGCCTCAACCGGCTCTATCAGGACACAGTGCGGAAGATGGGCACTAATCCCTCACGAATCAAACCCACAAAGACTACCTTTAAAGGAGTCATACCGTGCGTAGAGTCCCGTTGTATGGGCTCAATCACGCTAGAGGTAGTCTTTGGTTCTCCGGACAACTTCCGAAGCGAAGAGTTAATCTTCGATATCGTCCCCTTCCGCAGCGGCTACCACGCCCTGCTCTGACGAACCGCGTTTGCTAGATTCAACGCGGTGCCACACTATGCTTATCTCAAGCTCAAGATGCCCGGTCCGCGCGGCGTCATAACAGTCAATGGAAATACAGAACGCTCCCTCCTGACAGAGGAGCACACCGCCGCCCTAAGAGCAGAGGTACAAAGCGGCCTTCTCAAGTAGCACCATAGTCTGGCTGCCAAGCCCCTGGACATCATTAAGAGGGTCCGTACTACACTGCAACAGGACAGCGCGGCTCGTCAAGAGCTCGATTAGCAATTCGGCCTTCGTCCCAATCCCAATGAGGTAGTGGCATTTGTACCACGCGTACATAATTATGCACTCAAAATTCCATGGGCATCGACGGAGGCACAAGCTAGCCCGGGATCCACATTTCGGCTAGACCGATCCCGGACACACATATAACTTTACTATCTCCTTTTCCCTTTTTCAGGTTTCTCTTATGTGGGCCTCCTTCGACGGCCTGATTAATGGTCCTGTCAAAGGATAAACGCATCGGATTGACACGGAGCACATGCGTACATACGAAGCCCGAGAGGCCAATTCAACGATTACTCTATCCGTTTTCAGGACCCACACGCAGCCCGCCTTTGGTTGTGGCATGTCAAAATAGCTGGTTGCTTATTGCACTATTTTGTATCAATGTGCTTTGACGCATTAATCCAACTATAACGGAAACGGTTCATGGTCCAAGTTCAAGGGCCCCAGATACTATTGCTACCTCTTGAGCACTGCGTTGGTTTTTCCCTTGAAGCGGAAAGGGTGATGCAGTAAAGTAGCGTAAGTATTTCCCTCGGTTTTGAGAACCAAGGTATCAATCTAGTAGGAGACCACGCTCAAGTCCCTCGCACCTACACAAACAAATAAGAACCTCGCAACCAACGCGATAAAGGGGTTGTCAATCCCTTCACTGTCACTTACGAGAGTGAGATCTGATAGATATGATAACATATTTATTTTTTGGTATTTTTATGATAAATAGAAATAAAGATGCAAAGTAAAATAAAAGGCAATGGAAATAGCTAAGTGTTGGAAGATTAATATGATGGAGAATAGACCCGAGGGCCATAGGTTTCACTAGTGGCTTCTCTCAAGAGCATAAGTATTACGGTGGGTGAACAAATTACTGTCGAGCAATTGATAGAATTGAGCATAGTTATGAGAACATCTAGGTATGATCATGTATATAGGCATGACGTCCGTGACAAGTAGACCGACTCCTGCCTGCATCTACTACTATTACTCCACACATCAACTGCTATCTAGCATGCATCAAGAGTATTAAGTTCATAAGAACGGAGTAACGCTTTAAGAAAGATGACATGATGTAGAGGGATAAACTCATGCAATATGATATAAACCCCATCTTGTTATCCTCGATGGCAACAATACAATACGTGCCTTGCTGCACCTGCTGTCACTTGGAAAGGACACCGCAAGATTGAACCCAAAGCTAAGCACTTCTCCCATTGCAAGAAAGATCAATCTAGTAGGCCAAACCAGACCGATAATTCGAAGAGACTTGCAAAGATAACCAATTATACATAAAAGAATTCAGAGAAGATTCAAATATTGTTCATAAATAATCTTGATCATAAACCCACAATTCATCGGTCCCGACAAACACACCATAACAGAAGATTACATCGAATAGATCTCCACGAGAATCGTGGAGAACTTTGTATTGAGATCCAAAGAGAGAGAAGAAGCCATCTAGCTAATAACTATGGACCCGAAGGTCTGAGGTAAACTACTCACACATCATCGGAGAGGCTATGGTGTTGATGTAGATGCCCTCCATGATCATGCCCCCTCCGGGATGCCTAAAAGGCCCCAAGATGGGATCTCACGGCATACGAAGGTTGCGGCGGTGGAATTAGGTTTTCATGGATGCCTCTGATGGTTTCGGGGTACGTAGGTATATAGGACGAAGAAGTACGTCGGTGGAGCAACATGGGCCCCACGAGGGTTGAGGGCGCGCGTGGGGGGGTAGGCGCGCCCCCCTGCCTCGTGCTCTCCTCGTTGATTTCTTGACGTGGACTCCAAGTCCTCTGGATCACGTTTTTTCCGAAAATCACGTTCCCGAAGGTTTCATTCCGTTTGGACTCCGTTTGATATTCGTTTTCTGCGAAACACTGAAATAGGCAAAAAAACAGCAATTTGGGCTGGGCCTCCGTTTAATAAGTTAGTCCCAAAAATAATATAAAAGTGTATAATAAAGCCCATTAAACATCCACAGAAGAATATTTAATAGCATGGAACAATCAACAATTATAGATACGTTGGAGACATATCAAGCATCCCCAAGCTTAATTCCTCCTCGTCCTCGAGTAGGTAAATGATAAAAACAGAAATTTTGATGTGGAATGCTACTTGGCATAATTTTTAATGTAATTCTCTTAATTGTGGTATGAATGTTCAGATCCGAAAGATTCAAGACAAAAGTTTAATATTGACATAAAAATAATAATACTTCAAGCATACTAACTAAGCAATTATTTTTTCTCAAAATAACATGGCCAAAGAAAGTTATCCCCACGAAATCATATAGTTTGGCTATGCTCTATCTTCATCACACAAAATATTTAATCATGCACAACCCCGATGACAAGCCAAGCAATTGTTTCACACTTTTGGTGTTCTCAAACTTTTTCAATCTTCATGCAATACATGAGCGTAAGCCATGGACATAGCACTATATGTGGAATATAATGGAGGTTGTGGGGAAGACAAAAAGGGAGAAGATAATCTCACATCAACTAGGCGTATCAACGGGCTATGGAGATGCCCATCAATAGATATCAATGTGAGTGAGTAGGGATTGCCATGCAACGGAAGAACTAGAGCTATAAGTATATGAAAGCTCGACAAAAGAAACTAAGTGGGTGTGCATCCAACTCGCTTGCTCACGAAGACCTAGGACATTTTGAGGAAGCCCATCATTGGAATATACAAGCCGAGTTCTATAATGAAAATTTCTCACTAGTATATGAAAGTGACAACATAAGAGACTCTCTATCATGAAGATCATGGTGCTACTTTGAAGCACAAGTGTGGTAAAAGGATAGTAGCATTGTCCCTTCTCTCTTTTTCTGTCATTTTTTCATTGGCCTTTTCACTTTTTTTATGGCCTTCCTCTCTTTTTTATTTAGTCCGGAGTCTCATCCCGACTTTTATGGGGGAATCATAGTCTCCATCATCCTTTCCTCACTTGGGACAATGCTCTAATAATGATGATCATTACACTTTTATTTACTTACAACTCAAGATTTACAACTCAATACTAAGAACAATAATATGACTCTATGTGAATGCCTCCGGCGGAGTACCGGGATATGCAATGAATCAAGATAGACATGTATTAAAGAATTATGAATGGTGGCTTTGTCACAAATACAGTGTCAACTACATGATCATGCAAAGCAATATGACAATGATGGAGCGTGTCATAGCAAACGGAACGGTGGTAAGTTGCATGGCAATATATCTCGGAATGGCTATGAAAATGCCATGATAGGTAGGTATGGTGGCTGTTTTGAGGAATTTATATGGTGGGTTTATGATACCGGCGAAAGGTGCGCGGTATTAGAGAGGCTAGCAATGGTGGAAGAATGAGAGTGTGTATAATCCATGGACTCAACATTAGTCATAAAGAACTCATATACTTGTTGCAAAAATCTATTAGTTATCAAAAGCAAAGTATTACGCACATGCTCCTAGGGGGATAGATTGGTAGGAAAAGACCATCGCTCGTCCCCGACCGCCACTCACAAGGAAGACAATCAATAAATAAATCATGCTCCGACTTCATCACATAACGGTTCACCATACGTGCATGCTACGGGAATCACAAACTTTAACACAAGTATTTCTCAAATTCAAAACTACTCAACTAGCATGACTCTAATATTACCATCTTCATATCTCAAAACAATTATCAAGCATCAAACTTCTCATAGTATTCAACACACTCATAAGAAGTTTTTTCTTTACTAATCTTATATGCCTATCATAATTAAAGCAAATTACCCTGCTGTTTTGTGAGACTCTCAAAATAATATAAGTGAATCATGAGAGAACAATAGTTTCTATAAAATATAACAACCGCCATGCTCTAAAAGATATAAGTGAAGCTCTAGAGCAAAAACTATATAGCTCAAAAGATATAAGTGAAGCACATAGAGTATTCTAACAAATTCCGGATCAAGTGTGTCTCTCTCAAAAGGTGTGTACAGCAAGGATGCTTGTGGCAAACTAAAAAATAAAGACTCAAATCATACAAGACGCTCCAAGCAAAACACATATCATGTGGTGAATAAAAATATAGCTCCAAGTAAATTTACCGATGGATGAGGACGAAAGAGGGGATGCCTTCCGGGGCATCCCCAAGCTTTGCCTTTTTGGTGTACTTAGATTATCTTGGGGTTCCATGGGAATCCCGAAGCTTAGGCTCTTGCCACTCCTTGTTCCATACTCCATCAAATCTTTACCCAAAACTTGAAAACTTCACAACACAAAACTTAACAGAAAATCTCGTGAGCTCCGTTAGCGAAAGAAAACAAAACACCACTTCAAGGAACTGTAATGAACTTATTCTTTATTTATATTGGTGTTTGACCTACTGTATTCCAACTTCTCTATGGTTTATAATCTATTTTACTAGCCATAGATTCATCAAAATAAGCAAACAACACACGAAAAATAGAATCTGTCAAAAACAGAACAGTCTGTAATAATCTGTAACTAACACAAACTTCTGGAACTCTAAAAATTCAGATAAAATAGTAAGACCTAAATAACTTGTTTATTGATCTGCTGAAATTGGAATAAATATCATATCACGTTCTGGTAATTTTTAACAATTGTTTTCGTGAACAGAAAGTTTCTGGAATTTTCAGCAAGATCAAATAACTATCATTCAAGAAGATCATATAGGTTTAACTTGGCACAAACACTAATTAAAACATAAAAACAAATCTAACCAGAGGCTAGATCAAAGGTTTATTCCTAAACAGAAGCAAAAAGCAAAAAACTAAAAATAAAATTGGGTTGCCTCCCAACAAGCGCTATCGTTTAACGCCCCTAGCTAGGCATAAAAACAGGGATAGATCTAGGTATTGGCCATCTTTGGTTTTAGGGAAGAAAAGAGCAAACTTGTTATCTATGGAACTAATCTTTCTATTTTGATAAATCATGCCTCTATTAATGGTAGAAGAGAGATTAAGCACGTTGCAGAAATTTGCATCTAAGCTAGCTTTTATCTCTTTGATAGATTTGTTTTGGTAGGAGAGCAAAAGAGATGTAGATTCAACTTTCTCATTCATGGGGTGCCCAAATATGGTTTTCATCTTTTCATAAGTATCTACGGCATCCCCTTCAAGAAAGACTTCTTCAAATCTAGAATCTAAGACATGCTTAAACGAAGAAGGTAGGGCAACATAAAAGCTCTTCAAGTAAATTTTAATTTGGTATTGGGGTACATAGTTAGACCGGATCCTTAATAGTCTATCCCAAGCATCTTTCAAAGATTCATCTAGTAAATAACGAAAAATTCTGGAATCATCTTCATCAAAATTATTAAGACTCTCATTGACAACTCCTGCAGGTTTTTCCATAGCATTATTTATGAGTTTAGATAGAATAGAAGGATCGTCCAAAGTACTAAAACTCGGGAGAGAACCTCCAACTCTTTTTGGTTCTGACATGGCCAAGGAAAGGCGAGCGGAAAAGAGGGCGAATAAAACGATAATGGTGAAGTGGGGGAGAGGAAAACAAGAGGCAAATGGCAAATAATGTAATGAGAGGGATAAGGGTTTGTGATGGGTACTTGGTATGTTGACTTTTGCGTAGACTCCCCGGCAACGGCGCCAGAAATGGCTCGTTGTCGGAAGTTCAAATCTTGACTTGACTTTGCGTAAGCCTCCCCGGCAACGGCGCCAGAAATCCTTCTTGCTACCTCTTTGAGCACTGTGTTGGTTTTTCCCTTGAAGAGGAAAGGGTGATGCAGTAAAGTAGCGTAAGTATTTCCCTCAGTTTTGAGATCCAAGGTATCAATCCAGTAGGAGACCACGCTCAAGTCCCTCGCACCTACACAAAGAAATAAGAACCTCGCAACCAACGCGGTAAAGGGGTTGTCAATCCCTTCACGGTCACTTACGATTGTGAGATCTGATAGATATATAAGATAATATTTTTGGTATTTTTATGATAAATAGAAATAGAGATGCAAAGTAAAATAAAAGGCAATGGAAATAGCTAAGTGTTGGAAGATTAATATGATGGAGAATAGACCCGGGGGCCATAGGTTTCACTAGTGGCTTCTCTCAAGAGCATAAGTATTACGGTGGGTGAACAAATTACTGTCGAGCAATTGGTAGAATTGAGCATAGTTATGAGAATATCTATGTATGATCATGTATATAGGCATCACGTCCGTGACAAGTAGACCGACTCCTGCCTGCATTTACTACTATTACTCCACACATCGACCGCTATCTAGCATGCATCTAGAGTATTAAGTTCATAAGAACGCAGTAACGCTTTAAGCAAGATGACATGATGTAGAGGCATAAACTCATGCAATATGATATAAACCCCATCTTGTTATCCTCGATGGGAACAATTCAATACGTGCCTTGCTGCCCCTGCTGTCACTGGGAAAGGACACCGCAAGATCGAACCCAAAGCTAAGCACTTCTCCCATTGCAAGAAAGATCAATCTAGTAGGCCAAACCAAACTGATAATTCGAAGAGACTTGCAAAGATAACCAATCATACATAAATGAATTCAGAGAAGATTCAAATATTTTTCATAGATAATCTTGATCATCAACCCACAATTCATCGGTCCCGACAAACACACCGCAAAAGAAGATTACATCGAATAGATCTCCACGAGAATCGTGGAGAACTTTGTATTGAGATCCAAAGAGAGAGAAGAAGCCATCTAGCTAATAACTATGGACCCGAAGGTCTGAGGTAAACTATTCACACATCATCGGAGAGGCTATGGTATTGATGTAGAAGGCCTCCGTGATCAATGCCCCCTCCGGCAGGACACCGTAAAAGGCCCCAAGATGGGATCTCACGGGTACAGAAGGTCGCGGAGGTGGAATTAGGTTTTCGTGGATGCCCCTCATGGTCTGGGAGTACGTAGGTATATATAGGAGGAAGAAGTACGTCGGTGGAGCAATGTGGGCCCCACAAGGTGTTGGAAATATGCCCTAGAGGCAATAATAAAAGGATTATTATTATATTTCCTTGTTCATGATAATTGTCTTTTATTCATTCTATAATTTTATTATCCGGAAATCGTAATACACGTGTGAATACATAGACCACAATATGTCCCTAGTGAGCCTCTAGTTGACTAGCTCGTTGATCAATAGATAGTCATGGTTTCCTGACTATGGACATTGGATGTCAATGATAACGGGATCACATCATTAGGAGAATGATGTGATGGACAAGACCCAATCCTAAGCATAGCACAAGATCGTGTAGTTCGTTTTGCTAGAGATTTTCCAATGTCAAGTATCTCTTCCTTAGACCATGAGATCGTGTAACTCCCGGATACCGTAGGAGTGCTTTGGGTGTACCAAAGTCACAACGAATCGAGTGACTATAAAGGTGCACTACAGGTATCTCCGAAAGTGTCATTGGGTTGACACGGATCGAGGCTAGGATTTGTCACTCCGTGTTACGGAGAGGTATCACTGGGCCCACTCGGTAGTGCATCATCATAATGAGCTCAAAGTGACCAAGTGTCCGTCACGGATCATGCATTACGGTGCGAGTAAAGTGACTTGCGGTAACGAGATTGAGCGAGGTATTGGGATACCAACGATCGAATCTCGGGCAAGTAACATACGATTGACAAAGGAATTGTATACGGGTTGTTTGAATCCTCGACATCGTGGTTCATCCGATGAGATCATCGAGGAGCATGTGGGAGCCAACATGGGTATCCAGATCCGCTGTTGGTTATTGCCCGAGAGCCGTCTCGGTCATGTCTACGTGTCTCCCGAACCCGTAGGGTCTACACATAAGGTTCGGTGGCGCTTAGGGTTGTATGAATATGAGTATGCAGTAAGCGAATGTTGTTCGAGTCCGGATGAGATCCCGGATGTCACGAGGAGTTCGGAATGGTCCGGAGGTAAAGAATTATATATAGGAAGTATTGTTTCGGCCATCGGGAAAGTTTCGGGGTCACCCGGTATTGTACTGGGACCACCGGAAGGGTCCCGGGGGTCCACCGGGTGGGGCCACCCATCCCGGAGGGCCCCATGGGCTGAAGTGGGGAGGGGAACCAGCCCATAGTGCGCTGGTGCGCCCCCCTTGGCGCACCCCCTGCGCCTAGGGTTGAAACCCTAGGGTGGGGGCGCCCACTTGCCTTGGGGGGCACTCCACCCCCCTTGGCCGCCGCCCCCCTTGGGAGATTGGATCTCCAAGGGCCGGCGCCCCCCTGGGGCCTATATAAAGGGAGGGGGGAGGGGGCAGCCGCACCCTGAAGTTCTGGCGCCTCCCTCCCCCTGCTACACCTCTTCCTCCTCCGTCACGAGCTTGGCGAAGCCCTGCCGGAATACTGCTGCTCCACCACCACCACGCCGTTGTGCTGCTGCTGGAGCCATCTTCTTCAACCTCTCCTTCCCCTTGCTGGATCAAGAAGGAGGAGACGTCATCCGCTCCGTACGTGTGTTGAACGCGGAGGTGCCGTCCGTTCGGCACTCGGTCATCGGTGATTTGGATCACGGCGAGTACGACTCCATCATGAGCTAGGTCTATGCGTAGTTCTCTATTGCACGAGTAGAACACAATTTTGTTGTGGGTGTAGATCTTGTCAACTTGCTTGCCGCTACTAGTCTTATGTTGCTTCAGCGGTATTGTGGGATGAAGCGGCCCGGACCAACCTTACACGTACGCTTACGTGAGACCGGTTCCACCGACTGACATGCACTAGTTGCATAAGGTGGCTGGCGGGTGTCTGTCTCTCCCACTTTAGTTGGAGCGGATTCGATGAAAAGGGTCCTTATGAAGGGTAAATAGAAGTTGACAAAATCACGTTGTGGTTATTCGTAGGTAAGAAAACGTTCTTGCTAGAACCCAATTGCAGCCACGTAAAAGATGCAACAACAATTAGAGGACGTCTAACTTGTTTTTGCAGCAATTGTCATGTGATGTGATATGGCCAGAAGTTGTGATGAATGATGAATGATATATTGTGATGTATGAGATCATGTTCTTGTAATAGGAATCACGACTTGCATGTCGATGAGTATGACAACCGGCAGGAGCCATAGGAGTTGTCTTTATTTTTGTATGACCTGCGTGTCATTGAAGAACGCCATGTAAATTACTTTACTTTATTGCTAAACGCGTTAGCCATAGTAGTAGAAGTAATAGTTGGCAAGCAACTTCATGGAGACACGATGATGGAGATCATGATGATGGAGATCATGGTGTCATGCCGGTGACAAGATGATCATGGAGCCCCGAAGATGAAGATCAAAGGAGCTATATGATATTGGCCATATCATGTCACTACTTTATATAATTGCATGTGATGTTTATTATGTTTTATGCATCTTGTTTACTTAGAGCGACGGTAGTAAATAAGATGATCCCTTATAATAATTTCAAGAAAGTGTTCCCCTAACGTGCACCGTTGCTAAAGTTAAATGCGTTCAAGCACCACGTGATGATCGGTGTGATAGATCCTTACGTTCACATACAACGGGTGTAAGACAGTTTTACACATGCATAAACACTTAGGGTTAACTTGACGAGCCTAGCATGTACAGACATGGCCTCGGAACACAAGAGACTGAAAGGTCGAACATGAGTCGTATGGAAGATACGATCAACATGGAGATGTTCACCGATGATGACTAGTCCGTCTCACGTGATGATCGGACACGGCCTAGTCGTCTGGGATCATGTAACACTTAGATGACTAGAGGGATGTCAAATCTGAGTGGGAGTTCATTAAATAATTTGATTAGATGAACTTCATTATCATGAACATTAGTCTAAAATCTTTGCAAAATGTCTTGTAGATCAAATGGCCAACGCTCATGTCACCATGAACTTCAATGCGTTCCTAGAAAACCAAGCTGAAAGGCGATGGCAGCAACTATTCGGACTGGGTCCGGAACACGAGGATCATCCTCATATCAGCCAAGAAACAATATGTCCTAGAAGCACCGCTAGGTGATGCACCTATCGAGAGAACCAAGACATTATGAATGCTTGGCAGTCTCGTCTTGATGATTACTCCCTCGTTCGGTGCGGCATGCTTTACAGCTTAGAACCGGGCTCCAAAAGCGTTTTGAGCAACACGGAGCATATGAGATGTTCGAGGAGCTGAAAATGTTTTCCAAGCTCATGCCCGGTCGAGAGATATGAAGTCTCGACAAGTTCTATACTTGTAAGATGGAGGAAAACAGTTCTGTCGGTGAGCACATACTCAAAATGTCAGGTTGCACAACCGCTTTGTCCGGTGGACATTAACCTCCGGACGAGGCGGTCATTGACAGAATCCTTGATCGCTCCCACCAAGCTACAAGAGCTTTGTGATGAACTACAATATGCAGGGGATGGTGAAGACCATTCCGAAGTATTTTCAATGCTGAAGTCAGCAGAGGTTGAAATCAAGAAAGAACATCAAGTGTTGATGGTCAATAAAACCACTAAGTTCAAAAAGGGCAAGGGTAAGAAGAACTTCAAGAAGGACGGCAAAGATGTTGCAGCGCCCGTAAGCAAGTTGCGGGAAGAAGTCAAAGAATGGACCCAAGCACGAGACAGAGTGCTTTTATTGCAAAGGAAGGGCCTTTGGAAGCGAAACTGCCCCAAATACTTAGCGGACAAGAAGGCCGGCAACACTAAAGGTATATTTGATATACATGTAATTGATGTGTACCTCACCAGTACTCGTAGTAACTCCTGGGTATTTGATACCGGTGCCGTTGCTCATATTTGTAACTCACAGCAGGAGCTGCGGAATAAACGGAGACTAGCGAAGGACGAGGTGACGATGCACATCGGGAATGGTTCCAAGGTCGATGTGATCGCCGTCGGCACGCTACCTCTACATTTACCTATGGGATTAGTTTTGAACCTCAATAATTGTTATTTAGTGCCAAGTTTGAGCATGAACATTGTATCAGGATCTCGTTTAATGCGAGATGGCTACTCATTTAAATCCGAGAATAATGGTTGTTCTATTTATATGAGAGATATGTTTTATGGTCATGCTCCGATGGTCAATGGTTTATTCTTAATGAATCTCGAGCGTAATATTACACATGTTCATAGTGTGAATACCAAAAGATGTAAAGTTGATAATGATAGTCCCACATACTTGTGGCACTGCCGCCTTGGTCACATTGGTGTCAAGCGCATGAAGAAGCTCCATTCTGATGGACTTTTAGAGTCTCTCGATTATGAATCATTTGACACATGCGAACCATGCCTCATGGGAAAATGACCAAGACTCCATTCTCCGGGACAATGGAGCGAGCAACCAACTTATTGGAAATCATACATACCGATGTGTGTGGTCCAATGAGCGTTGAGGCTCATGGAGGATATCGTTATGTTCTCACTCTCCGATGACTTGAGTAGATATGGGTATGTCTACTTGATGAAACACAAGTCTAAGACCTTTGAAAAGTTCAAGGAATTTCAGAATGAGGTAGAGTATCAACGTGACCGAAAGATAAAATTCTTACGATCGGATCGTGGAGGAGAATATTTAAGTCACGAATTTGGTACACACTTAAAGAAATGTGGAATCGTTTCACAACTCACGCCGCCTGGAACACCTCAGCGTAATGGTGTGTCCGAACGTCGTAATCGCACTCTATTGGATATGGTGCGATCTATGATGTCTCTTACCGATTTACCGCTATCATTTTGAGGATACGCTCTAGGACAGCTACATTCACTTTAAATAGGGCACCGTCTAAATCCGTTGAGACGACACCGTATGAATTATGGTTTGGAAAGAAACCTAAGCTGTCGTTTCTAAAAGTTTGGGGATGCGATGCTTATGTCAAGAAACTTCAACCTGAAAAGCTCAAACCCAAGTCGGAAAAATGCATCTTCATAGGATACCCTAAGGAAACCATTGGGTATACCTTCTACCTTAGATCCGAAGGCAAGATCTTTGTTGCCAAGAACGGATCCTTTCTGGAAAAAAAGTTTCTCTCGAAAGGAGTAAGTGGGAGGAAAGTAGAACTCGATGAAGTTCTACCTCTTGAACCGGAAAGTAGTGCAGCTCAGGAAAATGTTCTGTGGTGCCTACACCTCTTGGAGAGGAAATTAATGATGATGATCAAAGTACTTGGATCAAGTTGCTCTTGAACTTCAGGTCCACAAGGACACGTTCCACACCAGAGTGGTATGGCAACCCTGTCACGGAAATCATGTTGTTAGACAACGGTGAACCTTGAACTATGAAGAAGCGATGGCGGCCCGGATTCCAACAAATGGCTTGAAGCCATGCAATCCGAGATAGGATCCATGTATGAAAACAAAGTATGGACTTTGACAGACTTGCCCAATGATCGGCGAGCGATAGAAAACAAATGGATCTTTAAGAAGAAGACGGACGCGGATGGTAATGTCACCATCTATAGAGCTCGACTTGTCGCTAAGGGTTATCGGCAAGTTCAAGGGATTGACTATGATGAGACTTTCTCTCCCGTAGCGAAGCTTAAGTCCGTCCGAATCATGTTAGCAATTGCCGCATACTATGATTATGAGATATGGCAGATGGACGTCAAAACAGCGTTCCTTAACGGTTATCTTAAGGAAGAGTTGTATATGATGCAGCCGGAAGGTTTTGTCGATCCTAAGAATGTTAACAAAGTATGCAAGCTCCAGCGATCCATTTATGGGCTGGTGCAAGCATCTCGGAGTTGGAACATTCGCTTTGATGAGATGATCAAAGCGTTTGGGTTTATGCAGACTTATGGAGAAGCCTGCGTTTACAAGAAAGTGAGTGGGAGCTCTGTAGCATTTCTCATATTATATGTAGATGACATACTTTTGATGGGAAATGATATAGAACTCTTGGACAGCATTAAGGCCTACTTGAATAAAAGTTTTTCAATGAAGGACCTTGGAGAAGCTGCTTATATATTAGGCATCAAGATCTATAGAGATAGATCGAGGCGCCTCATAGGTCTTTCACAAAGCACATACCTTGATAAGATTTTGAAGAAGTTCAAAATGGATCAGTCAAGAAAGGGTTCTTGCCTATCTGCAAGGTGTGAGATTGAGCTCGGCTCAATGCCCGACCACGACAAAAGATAAAGAAGAGATGAGCGTCATCCCTATACCTCGCCATAGGTTCTATTATGTATGCCATGCTGTGTACCGGACCTGATGTAAACCTTGCCGTAAGTTTGGTAGGAAGGTACCAAAGTAATCCCGCAAGGAACACTGGACAGCGGTCAAGAATATCCTGAAGTACCGAAAAGGACAAAGGACATGTTTTCGTTTATGGAGGTGACGAAGAGCTCGTCGTAAAGGGTTACGTCGACGCTTAGCTTCGACACAGATCCGATGACTCTAAGTCACAAACCGGATCGTGTATATGTTGAATGGTGGAGCAGAAGCTGGTGCAGCTGCAAGCAGAGCGTCGTGGCGGGATCTACATGTGAAGCGGAGTACATGGCAGCCTCGGAGGCAGCGCATGAAGCAATTTGGGTGAAGGAGTTCATCACCGACCTAGGAGTCATACCCAATGCGTCGGGGCCGATCAAACTCTTCTGTGACAACACTGGAGCTATTGCACTTGCCAAGGAGCCCAGGTTTCACAAGAAGACCAGGCACATCAAGCGTCGCTTCAACTCCATCCGTGAAAATGTTCAAGATGGAGACATAGAAATTTGCAAAGTGCATACGGACTTGAATGTCGTAGATCCGTTGACTAAACCCCTTCCGCGGGCAAAACATGATCAACACCAGAACTCTATGGGTGTTCGATCACAATGTAACTAGATTATTGACTCTAGTGCAAGTGGGAGACTGTTGGAAATATGCCCTAGAGGCAATAATAAAAGGATTATTATTATATTTCCTTGTTCATGATAATTGTCTTTTATTCATGCTATAATTGTATTATCTGGAAATCGTAATACACGTGTGAATACATAGACCACAATATGTCCCTAGTGAGCCTCTAGTTGACTAGCTCGTTGATCAATAGATAGTCATGGTTTCCTGACTATGGACATTGGATGTCAATGATAACGGGATCACATCATTAGGAGAATGATGTGATGGACAAGACCCAATCCTAAGCATAGCACAAGATCGTAGTTCGTTTTGCTAGAGCTTTTCCAATGTCAAGTATCTCTTCCTTAGACCATGAGATCGTGTAACTCCCGGATACCGTAGGAGTGCTTTGGGTGTACCAAACGTCACAACGTAACTCGGTGACTATAAAGGTTCACTACAGGTATCTCCGAAAGTGTCTGTTGGGTTGACACGGATCGAGACTGGGATTTGTCACTCCGTGTTACGGAGAAGTATCACTGGGCCCACTCGATAGTGCATCATCATAATGAGCTCAAAGTGACCAAGTGTCTGGTCACGGGATCATGCATTACGGATGCGAGTAAAGTGACTTGCGGTAACGAGATTGAGCGAGGTATTGGGATACCGACGATCGAATCTCGGGCAAGTAACATACCGATTGACAAAGGGAATTGTATACGGGTTGTTTGAATCCTCGACATCGTGGTTCATCCGATGAGATCATCGAGGAGCATGTAGGAGCCAACATGGGTATCCAGATCCCGCTGTTGGTTATTGCCCGAGAGCCGTCTCGGTCATGTCTACGTGTCTCCCGAACCCGTAGGGTCTACACATAAGGTTCGGTGGCGCTAGGGTTGTATGAATATGAGTATGCAGTAAACCAAATGTTGTTGAGTCCGGATGAGATCCCGTGACGTCACGAGGAGTTCGGAATGGTCCGGAGGTAAATAATTATATATATGAAGTATTGTTTGACCATCGGGAAAGTTTGGGTCACCGGTATTGTCTGGGACCACCGGAAGGGTCCCGGGGTCCACCGGCAGGGCCACCCATCCCGGAGGGCCCCATGGGCTGAAGTGGGAGGAACCAGCCCATAGTGGGCTGGTGCCCCTATGGCCCACCCTGCGCCTAGGGTTGAAACCCTAGGGGGGGGCGCCCACTGCCTTGGGGGCACTCCACCCCTTGCCGCCGCCCCATGGGAGATTGGATCTCCAGGACGGCGCCCCCTGGGGCCTATATAAAGGGAGGAGGGGCAGCCGCACCTGAGTTCTGGCGCCTCCCTCCCCTGCTACACCTCTTCCTCCTCCGTCACGAGCTTGGCGAAGCCTGCCGAATCTCGCTGCTCCACCACCACCACGCCGTTGTGCTGCTGCTGGAGCCATCTTCTTCAACCTCTCCTTCCCCCTTGCTGGATCAAGAAGGAGGAGACGTCATCCGCTCCGTACGTGTGTTGAACGCAGAGGTGTCGTCCGTTCGGCACTCGGTCATCGGTGATTTGGATCACGGCGAGTACGACTCCATCATCCACGTTCTAGTGAACGCTTCCGCACGTGATCTACAAGTGGTATGTAGATGCAATCTCTCTCCCATGACTCGTTGCTTAGATGAACTCATAGATGGATCTTGGTGAAACCGTAGGAAAATTTTTAATTTTCTGCAACGTTCCCCAACACAAGGGTGGAGGGCGCGCTTGGGGGGTAGGCGCGCCCCCCTGCCTCGTTCTCTCCTCGTTGATTTCTTGACGTGGACTCCAAGTCCTCTCGATCACGTTTGTTCTGAAAATCACGTTCCCGAAGGTTTCATTTCGTTTGGACTCCGTTTGATATTCTTTTTCTGCAAACACTGAAATAGGCAAAAAAACAGCAATTTGGGCTTGGCCTCCAGTTAATAGGTTAGTTCAAGAATAATATAATAGTGTATAATAAAGCCCATTAAACATCCAAAACAAAATATATAATAGCATGGAACAATAAAGAATTATAGATACGTTGGAGACGTATCAACTATCTCTGTTCTCCTTCTGTTTTCCTTTAAATTGCCTATTTCCTAGAACCCGTACACTTTGGTACGTTCCATATTTGCCAGGGGCTCCTCATCTCCCCATAAGACGACAACAAAGTCCGAACACTTCTTATAGAGAAGTCCGACACCCCGAATTTAGCATTATATGCATTTGCTCCGAATCATGTCTTTGGTCAATAGTTGGGTTGCCCGGCTCCTGTGCTTGCTACCCTACGTTCCGCTACATCGGCTAGGGTAGTAAAGGGAGAACTACTGCGATTGTGCCCTGGTCTAAACCGGATGAGCACCTCAATAGAGAAAGCCGAAAACTGACTGTCATGATGCGGCGAGAGCCGGTCAGCTGTTCGAGGGTTATAAATCAATAGAGATATTTTCGCATTATGCAAAGGATCGGTACTTCCCGATCAGACGCTGACAGCACCCTGGTTCATATACCAGGGGCTGCGCCCATGTTTTATTATAAAACTCCTATGCTAAGTGAGGGCGTTTAAGCCACATAGTCTGATTGTCTGGTTCGTTGCGCTAAACAACTCCTTCAAGGACCATATAATTAGATCAAGATTGTTTAGATTTCATCCCGAACACCTCCGTACTACCTACGTGAGGGCAGAACTGACGACTGGCCAACCCTCAAATTCCGTACACCACGGCCGCACAGGAGGAAACAATCAAAACATAACAAATATTATATTACAAACCGACTTTGTTTCAATAATACAAAGCAAAGACAACACGAATGTATTCATTCGAAAATGATGTCCTGCCCGCACTGCGCTGCCACAAGTCGAGAGCCTTCTAGGACATCTGCAAAATACCGCTCGGGTGTGCGGTGCTCCTTGCCCTCTGGCGGCCCTCTGGCCACTTCGACGGCGTTCATCTTCGCCCACCACATCTTGCAATGGGCGAAGGCCATGCGGGCACCTTCAATACAGACTGATCGCTTGACGGTGTCCAGCCGCAGACAGGCTTCTACCAGCCGCTTCACGAGTCCGAAGTAGCTGCCGGACATAGCTTCGGCTGGCCATAGCCGGATTATCAAATCCTTCATGGCTAGTTCGGTCACCCTATGCAGCTCCACCAACTGTTTCAGCTGGTCGGTAAAAGGCACCGGATGCTCTGGCACAGCGTACTGCGACCAGAACAGCTTCTCCATGGAACTCCCTTCCCTGGCTCGAAAGAACTCCGCAGCATCGGACACGCTGCGTGGTAAATCCACAAACGCCCCTGGGAAACTTCGAATGAGGGTTAGTAAAAGGTACTTCCTCTCCACATACTTGCTTTGCATGTTAAACGCCTTACCCACTACGATCTTCTTGGCCTCCTGGATCTCCTGGAGAGCGTCCCGGGCCACATTCCGTGCGGCCTTCGCACCCTGGCGAACCTTGGCAAGTTCGGTCTCTTGGACCGACGCCTCGCACTCCAAGGCTTCGCACTTCTTCACCGCGTCCTGGAGCTCCTGCTGGACCTCCTTGACCCGGGCATTGAGATTTTTACGGGCGGCTTGCTGCTGGACAGCCTTCCCCTCGGCTTCACTCAGGGCCTTATTCAGGGCCTCGACCTCGGTTGCGGATCCTGCACATATTACGACACTACGGTCAATATGTAGAGCGTACTCTTTCCGAACACACAGCAAGTCGTCACTCACCTTGTTTCTCCTAGAGCCGAATCTTAACCTTGCCGAGCTCGTTCTTGGTCCGCTCCAGCCTCTGCTTCAGTTCAGAGACTTCGGCAGCATGCGAGGTTGTTGCCAACAGCGACGCCTGCTTATTCACACATATTTAGTCAGTCTCCTATAACAAAGGATTGATCCTCTGTCCGGTTCTTCTCGCCGAACACCGGACAGTGTCTCAGGGGCTACTATCTACTTGGGTTTTTTTTTCTCTTTCTTACCTCGAAACGTGTCAACAGGTTGCTGCAGGCTTCATTCAGTCCACTCTTGGCGGACTGAACCTTCTCGATCACCGCACCCATAAGGACACGGTGCTCTTCTACAACGGAGGCGCCTTGTAGCGCCTCCATCAGGTTATCCGGTGCCCCTGGATACAGAGGGGCCACCGGTGGAATCAGCACACCCCCCCCCCCTCCTTTAAAGGGGGCTGCTCGCCCGACTCCGGAGCTATATGGGTCTCCGGAATCGTATTCGGCTGAGGGCCGAATTGAATACGGCCCTCTTCGCCAGCCTCCATGGGGATCTGCTCCCCCATGTGTCCGGCAGTGGAGGTCTCGCCTTGTGGCGCCTCCTGGAGAGCGTCTTGGGCTCCTCCTCGGCTCGGAGCGGTCCTCCGGGACAACACTTCGGTGTCGTCCCTGGCCCGGGGGGATTAAGCGGGCGGCGGCGACATGCTCGCCATCTCTGGCGGATCCAACGAACCTCCAGATGAGGATCGCTGGATGAGGTCGCGGGCCGAACTACAATAGTACAGTTAACTATATCAAGATAATGAAGAGAAAGGGTCGGATGTGCGCATGTGCGAGCCATGTCACTTGCGATGCGGCCTGGGGCTTAGTGCGGGGACGTCGTTCCGGACTGTTGTCAACATCCCACGCGGTGTTGACCGCTGGGACGCCCTTCCCCTTCTTGGGTGTCTCCGCCTCCAGATGCGAGGAAGCCGCCCTCTTCTTCTTTCTCTCCTCAGGGGGAGGGTTGTTTTCCTCCTCTTCCTCCTCTTCCTCGTCATTATCCTCAGGGACAGAGGAATGGGCTTCATCGTCTTCGGATGTCACGTGCGAAGTGCCCTTGCGACGGGGGCCACTCTTGGACCCCTTGGCCTTCTTCTTGGCCTTCTTCTCTGGCGCCTTATAGGGCACCGGCACCAGCATCTTCGCCAGACGCGGGATGACCGGTTCTTCGGGCAGCGGAGACGGACACTGGATCCGCTTCACCCTCTCCATCCAGTCCTGAAAAAGCAATAATAAAAGCTTAGGCATCATCCTTGAAATAAACAAGTAGGGGATAGAAATGACATACCTCGCTTGCGAGGTGTTTAACGTCGTGCCCGCGGTCTGAATCCGCGGCCGGCGGTTTCTCGTTGCCCTTAAAGAGCAACTTCCATGCACCTTCATGAGTAGTCTCGAAGAGCCTCAGCAGGGTCTGGTGCTTCTTCGGATTGAACTCCCACAAGGGGCGGCTTCGGCGCTGGCACGGGAGAATCCGGCGAATTAGCATCACCTAGATTACATCGACGAGTTTGACGTTCTTGGTTACCATTCTTTGAACGCGCGTCTGCAACGCTATCAGCTCATCAGGCGAACACCAGTCCAGACTCTTCTCGAACCAGGAGGTGAGTCGCATGGGAGCACTGGAGCGGAATTCGGCAGTTGCGGCCCAGGTGGTGCCGCGAGGTTCTGTGATGTAGAACCACTGCTTCTGCCACTCCTTTACTGTGTCCACAAAAGTTCCTTTGGGCCAGGAGACGTTGGACAGCTTACTCACCATGGCTCCTCTGCACTCCGCGTACTGGCCATCCACCACCTTCGGCTTCACGTTGAAGGCTTTGAGCCCCACAGCCCGAAGTGGGGTTGGATGCGGAGGAAGGCCTCACACACGATGATTAACGCCGAGATGTTGAGGAAGGAATTCGAGGACAGATCATGGAAATATATCCCGTAATAATACATCAGCCCGCGGACGAAAGGGTGAAGTGGATGCTACCTCTTGAGCACTGCTTTGGTTTTTCCCTTGAAGAGGAAAGGGTGATGCAGTAAAGTAGCACAAGTATTTCCCTCAGTTTTTAATAACCAAGGTATTAATCCAGTAGGAGGCTATGCTCGAGTCCTACGCACCTACACAAAACAAATAAGAACCTCGCAACCAACGCGATAAAGGGGTTGTCAATCCCTTCACGGTCACTTACGAGAGTGAGATCTGATAGATATGATAAGATAATATTTTTGATATTTTTATAATAAAGACTAAATGTGAAGAAAGCAAAATAAACGGCGCCAGAAATAGCTTGTTGACGGGAAATTAATATGATGGAAAATAGACCCGGGGGCCATAGGTTTCACTAGTGGCTTCTCTCAAGAGCATAAATATTACGGTGGGTGAACAAATTACTGTCGAGCAATTCATAGAATTGAGCATAGTTATGAGAATATCTAGGTATGATGATGTATATAGGCATCACGTCCGTGACAAGTAGACCGACTCCTGCCTAAATCTACTACTATTACTCCACACATCGACCGCTATCCAGCATGCATCTAGAGTATTAAGTTCATGAGAACAGAGTAACGCTTTAAGTATGATGAAATGATGTAGAGGGATAAACTCATGCAATATGATATAAACCCCATCTTGTTATCCTCGATGGCAACAATACAATATGTGCCTTGCTGCCCCTCACATCCACCGGGAAAGGACACGCAAGATTGAACCCAAAGCTAAGCACTTCTCCCATTGCAAGAAAGATCAATCTAGTAGGCCAAACCAAACTGATAATTCGAAGAGACTTGCAAAGATAACCAATCAAACATAAAAGAATTCAGAGAAGATTCAAATATTGTTCATAGATAAACTTGATCATAAACCCACAATTCATCGGCCCCGACAAACACACCGCAAAACAAGATTACATCGAATAGATCTCCACGAAAATCATGGAGAACTTTGTATTGAGATCCAAAGAGAGAGAAGAAGCCATCTAGCTAATAACTATGGACCCGAAGGTCTGAGGTAAACTACTCACACATCATCAGAGAGGCTATGGTGTTGATGTAGAAGCCCTCCGTGATCAATGCCCCCTTCGGCAGGACGCCGGAAAAAGACCCAAGATGGGATCTCACCGGTACAGAAGGTTGCAGTGGTGGAATTATGTTTTCGTGGATGCCCCTGATGGTTTGGGGGTACGTAGGTATATATAGGAGGAAGAAGTACGTCGGTGGAGCAACGTGGGCCCCATGAGGGTGGAGGGCGCGCCTGGGGGGGTGGTTGGCGCCCCCCCTGCCTCGTGCTCTCCTCGTTGATTTCTTGACGTGGAATCCAAGTCCTCTCGATCACGTTTGTTCCGAAAATCACGTTCCCGAAGGTTTCATTCCGTTTGGATTCCGTTTAATATTCTTTTTCTACGGAACACTGAAATAGGAAAAAACAGCAATTTGGGATGGGCCTCCGGTTAATAGGTTAGTTCCAAAAATAATATAAAAGTGTATAATAAATCCCATTAAACATCCAAAACGTAATATAATATAGCATGGAACAAACAAAAATTATAGATACGTTGGAGACGTATCAAGCACCCCCAAGCTTAATTCCTGCTCGTCCTCGAGTAGGTAAATGATAAAAACAGAATTTTTGATGTGGAATGCTTCTTGGCATAATTTTCAATGTATTCTCTTAATTGTGGTATGAATGTTCAGATACGAAAGATTCAAGACAAAAGTTTAATATTGACATAAAAATAATAATACTTCAAGCATACTAACTAAGCAATTATGTCTTCTCAAAATAACATGGCCAAAGAAAGTTATCCCTACAAAATCATATAGTCTGGCTATGCTCTATCTTCATCACACAAAGTATTTAATCATGCACAACCCCGATGACAAGCCAAGCAATTGTTTCATACTTTTGGTGTTCTCAAACTTTTTCAATCTTCACGCAATACATGAGTGTGAGCCATGGACATAGCACTATATGTGGAATAGAATGGTGGTTGTAGAGAAGACAAAAAGGGAGAAGATAGTCTCACATCAACTAGGCGTATCAACGGGCTATGGAGATGCCCATCAATAGATATTAATGAGAGTGAGTAGGGATTTCCATGCAACGGATGCACTAGAGCTATAAGTATATGAAATCTCAACAAAATAAACTAAGTGGGTCTGCATCCAACTCACTTGCTCACGAAGACCTAGGGCATTTTGAGGAAGCCCATCATTGGAATATAGAAGCCAAGTTCTATAATGAAAATTTCCCACTAGTATATGAAAGTGACAACATAAGAGACTCTCTATCATGAAGATCATGGTGCTACTTTGAAGCACGAGTGTGGTAAAAGGATAGTAGCATTGTCCCTTCTCTCTTTTTCTCTCATATTTTTTTCATTGGCCTTTCTCTTTTTTTTAGTCCGCAGTCTCATCCCGACTTATGGGGGAATCATAGTCTCCATCATCCTTTCCTCACTTGGGACAATGCTCTAATAATGATGATCATCACACTTTTATTTACTTACAACTCAAGATTTACAACTCAATACTTAGACCAATAATATGACTCTATGTGAATGCCTCCGGCGGAGTACCAGGATATGCAATGAATCAAGAGTGACATGTATGAAAGAATTATGAATGGTGGCTTTGCCACAAATACAATGCCAACTACATGATCATGCAAAGCAATATGACAATGATGGAGCGTGTCATAGCAAACGGAACGGTGGTAAGTTGCATGGCAATATATCTCAGAATGGCTATGGAAATGCCATGATAGGTAGGTATGGTGGCTGTTTTGAGGAAGGTATATGGTAGGTTTATGATACTGGCGAAAGGCGCGCGGTATTAGAGAGGCTAGCAATGGTGGACGGATGAGAGTGTGTATAATCCATGGACTCAACATTAGTCATAAAGAACTCATATACTTGTTGCAAAAATCTATTAGTTATCAAAGCAAAGTATTACATGCATGCTCCTAGGGGGATAGATTGGTAGGAAAAGACCATCGCTCGTCCCCGACCGCCACTCATAAGGAAGACAATCAATAAATAAATCATGCTCCGACTTCATCAAATAACGGTTCACCATTCGTGCATGCTACGGGAATCACAAACTTTAACACAAGTATTTCTCAAATTCAAAACTACTCAACTAGCATGACTCTAATATTACCATCTTCATAGCTCAAAACAATTATCAAGCATCAAACTTCTCATAGTGTTCAACACACTCATAAGAAAAATTTTTCTTTACTAATATTATATGCCTATCATAATTAAAGCAAATTACCATGCTATTTTTTAGGACTCTCAAAATAATCTAAGTGAAGCATGAGAGATCAATAGTTTCTATAAAACAAATCCACCACCGTGCTCTAAAAGATATAAGTGAAGCACTAGAGCAAAAACTATATAGCTCAAAAGATATAAGTGAAGCACATAGAGTATTCTAACAAATTCCGAATCAAGTGTGTCTCTCTCAAAAGGTGTGTACAGCAAGGATAATTTTGGCAAACTAATAAATACAGACTCAAATCATACATGACGCTCCAAGCAAAACACATATCATGTGGTGAATAAAAATATAGCTCCGAGTAAATTTACCGATGGATGAGGACGAAAGAGGGGATGCCTTCCGGGGCACCCCCAAGCTTTGGCTTTTTGTTGTCCTTAGATTATCTTGGGGTGCCATGGGCATCCCCAAGCTTAGGCTCTTGCCACTCCTTGTTCCATACTCAATCAAATCTTTACCCAAAACTTGAAAACTTCACAACACAAAACTTAACAGAAAATCTTGTGAGCTCCGTTAGCGAAAGAAAACAAAACACCACTTCAAGGTACTTTAATGAACTCATTCTTTATTTATATTGATGTTAAACCTACTGTATTCCAACTTCTCTATGGTTTATAAACTATTTTACTAGCCATAGATTCATCAAAATAAGCAAACAACACATGAAAAATAGAATCTGTCAAAAACAGAACAGTCTGTAGTAATCTGTAACTAACGCAAACTTCTGGAACCTTAAAATTTTAGCCAAAATAGAACAACCTAAATAATTTTTTATTGATCTTCTGCAATTGGAATCAATATCATATCACGTTCTGGTAATTTTTAACAATTGTTTTCGTGAACAGAAAGTTTATGGAATTTTCAGCAAGATCAAATAACTATCATCCAGGAAGATCCTATTGGTTTAACTTGGCAAAAATACTAATTAAAACATAAAAACAAATCTAACCAGAGGCTAGATCAAAGATTTATTCCTAAACAGAAGCAAAAGGCAAAAAAACTAAAAATAAAATTGGGTTGCCTCCCAACAAGCGCTATCGTTTAACGCCCCTAGCTAGGCACAAAAACAAGGATAGATCTAGGTATTGCCATCTTTGGTAGGAAATTCTTCAATAAGACATCTATAAACCTTAGGAGTTTCTTTCTTTCTATTAATTATCAAACTTCTAGGCGCGAAATCAAAAAAATCATTTTTAGCAAATGGTTCCTTAATGATAGCAAAAAGATTGGGATGAACACTTATTGATTTGAGATCCGCAGTTTCCTTATTAGAGGATTCACCCTTATTTTTAGGAACATACATAAGATTGGAAATTTTGGTAGGAGGATTTGAAGTGTTCTTTACGGAAGAAAAGGTAGTCCCCAAGTTGGTAATGATACCCTCAAGTTTATCGATTCTAGTAGAATCTTGATTTATTCTTTCATTAACCATGGGTTCCTTTTCTTTAAAAAAATTCAAAGTGACTCCTACCTTAGATCCATATTGGGTAATTTTGTTGTGGATCTTTTTATCCAAATTTTCAATTAACTCTATGGTAACAACTTTTTTTCAATAATTTCAAGTCTTTGCATCACATGCTCCAAAGTTAACATAGTTCCATTAACCAAAAGAGGTGGTGGGCCAAACAAATCTATCATAGCATTATAAGAATCAAAAGTATGGCTACCCAAGAAATTTCCTCCAGTAATGGTATCAAGAATGTATCTATTCCAAGGAGTGATTCCTACATAAAAATCGCGAAGAAGAACGGAAGTAGATTGCTTCCTAGTAGATCTATTTTGCGCATTGCAAATTATGTACCAAGCATCTTTTAGATTTTCTCCCTCCCTTTGTTTAAAATTAAGAACTTCATTCTCGGGAGATAAAGGAGTAGATAAAGGACTAGCCATAACGACAAAGCAAGCGAAAAAGAGGCAAACGGAAAGGAGAGGGCGAATAAAACGGCAAGGGTGAAGTGAGGGAGAGGAAAACGAGAGGCAAATGGCAAATAATGTAATGTGAGGGATAAGGGTTTGTGATGGGTACTTGGTATGTTGACTTTTGCGTAGACTCCCCGGCAACGGCGCCAGAAATCCTTCTTGCTACCTCTTGAGCATTGCATTGGTTTTTCCCTTGAAGAGGAAAGGGTGATGCAGTAAAGTAGCGTAAGTATTTCCCTCAGTTTTTGAGAACCAAGGTATCAATCCAGTAGGAGGCTAAGCTCGAGTCCCACGCACCTACACAAAACAAATAAGAACCTCGCAACCAATGCGATAAAGGGGTTGTCAATCCCTTCACGGTCACTTACGAGAGTGAGATCTGATAGATATGATAAGATAATATTTTTGGTATTTTTATAGTAAAGACTAAAATTGAAGAAAACAAAATAAACGGCGCCAGAAATAGCTTGTCGACGGGAAATTAATATGATGGAAAATAGATCCGGGGGCCATAGGTTTCACTAGTGGCTTCTCTCAAGAGCATAAGTATTACGGTGGGTGAACAAATTACTGTCGAGCAATTGATAGAATTGAGCATAGTTATGAGAATATCTAGGTATGATCATGTATATAGGCATCACGTCCGTGACAAGTAGACCGACTCCTGCCTGCATTTACTACTATTACTCCACACATCGATCGCTATCCAGCATGCATCAAGAGTATTAAGTTCATGAGAACATAGTAACGCTTTAAGTATGATGACATGATGTAGAGGGATAAACTCATGCAATATGATATAAACCCCATCTTGTTATCCTCGATGGCAACAATACAATACGTGCCTTGCTGCCCCTGCTGTCACTGGGAAAGGACACCGCAAGATTGAACCCAAAGCTAAGCACTTCTCCCATTGCAAGAAAGATCAATCTAGTAGGTCAAACCAAACTGATAATTCGAAGAGACTTGCAAAGATAACCAATCATACATAAAAGAATTCAGAGAAGATTCAAATATTGTTCATAGATAAACTTGATCATAAACCCACAATTCATCGGTCCCGACAAACACACCGCAAAAGAAGATTACATCGAATAGATCTCCATGAAAATCATGGAGAACTTTGTATTGAGATCCAAAGAGAGAGAAGAAGCCATCTAGCTAACAACTATGGACCCGAAGGTCTGAGGTAAACTACTCACACATCATCGGAGAGGCTATGGTGTTGATGTAGAAGCCCTCCGTGATCAATGCCCCTCCGACAGGACGCCGGAAAAGGCCCCAGGATGGGATCTCACGGGTACAGAGGGTTGCGGCGGTGGAATTAGGTTTTCATGGATGCCCCTGATGGTTTGGGGGTACATAGTTATAAATAGGAGGAAGAAGTACGTCGGTGGAGGAACATGGGCCCCACGAGGGTGGAGGGCGCGCCTGGGGGGATAGGCGCGCCCCCTACCTCATGCTCTCCTTGTTGATTTCTTGACGTGGACTCCCATGTCCTCTGGATCACGTTTGTTCCAAAAATCACGTTCCCGAAGGTTTCATTCCGTTTGGACTCCGTTTAATATTCTTTTTCTGCAAAACACTGAAATAGGCGAAAACAGCAATTTGGGATGGGCCTCCGGTTAATAGGTTAGTCCCAAGAATAATATAAAAGTGTATAATAAAGCCCATTAAACATCCAAAACAGAATATAATATAGCATGGAACAATAAAAAATTATAGATACGTTGGAGACGTATCAGTGGAAACCCTAGCCCGCGGAAGAAATGGGGGATGAATACTACCCTCTCGATGGGCTTCGGCGTGGGGACGACTTGTCCCTCGGCCGGAAGACGGTGAGCGATATCCTTCGCTAAATATCCGGCCACCCGAAGCTCAGTAATGTCCTCCTCCTTGACGGATGAGACCATCCACTTGCCCTGACCTCCGGACATGGTTGCTTGAGTGGAAATTAAGGAGATGAGAACTTGGGCGCTGGAGCTCGAGATTGGAAAGGTGGAGACAGAGAGAGGGTATGAGAGAGGAAGAGGGAATCCTTATCCCCTTATAAAGGCAGCGAATATTAAACGCCTCCTCACTCGCCTTAAGATTCGCCTATTCCCAAGAGTTGTATGAACGGCACGGTTGGGTTACCCATGCCTGCATTGATGAGAATCCCGCGATAAGGGGACACGATCTCTGCTTTGACAAGACGTGCCAATGGCAACAACGTCTCGGTACATGGGGCGTCGAGCACGCAAGCGGCTTGGAATTATGACCGGTCAGAAGCCATGTCGTGCTGCAAAAAGATTGTCAGCGGATGGAACTCGTGTAAAAATATACTCTCTCTGTGGTTGTGTATGGTGTGTGTGACAGGTCCGGATACTATCATTGCATCCGAAGACTATCTTGAACTTCGGATATAAGGGAACCCGCCTTGCAATGCCGAAGACAATCTGCGCGTCGGACTCCTCGTCATTGAAGCCAGGTTCAGGGGCTACTGAGGGAGTCCTGGACTAAGGGGTCCTCGGGCGTCCGGGCCGTTATCCATGGGCCGGACTGATGGGCTGTGAAGACATGAAGGCCGAAGACTGTACCCGTGTCCGGGTTGGACTCTCCTTGGCGTGGAACGAAAGCTTGGTGACCGACTATGAAGATTCGTTCTTATGTAACCGACTCTATATAAACCCTAGATCTTCCCAGTGTCTATATAAACCGGAGGGGTTAGTCCGGAAAGGATATACTCATTACCATAGTCATACAGGCTAGGCTTCTAGGGTTTAGCCATTACGATCTCGTGGTAGATCAACTCTTGTAATACTCATATTCATCAAGATCAATCAAGCAGGAAGTAGGGTATTACCTCCATAGAGAGGGCCCGAACCTGGGTAAACATCGTGTCCCTCGTCTCCTATTACCATCGACCTTAGACGCACAGTTCGGGACCCCCAACCCGAGATTCGCCGGTTTTGACACCGATAGAGGCCACGAGGCAGGGGGCGTGCCTACCCCCCTGGGCGTGCCCTCCACCCTCGTGGGCCCCTCGTGGCTCCACCGACCTTCTTCTTCCTCCTATATATACCTACGTACCCCCAAACCATCGGAGAGCACCACGAAAACCTAATTCCACTGCCGCAACCTTCTGTACCCGTGAGATCCCATCTTGGGGCCTTTTCCGGCGCTCCGCAGGAGGGGGCATTGATCACGGAGGGCTTCTACATCAACACCAGAGCCTCTCCGATGATGTGTGAGTAGTTTACCTCAGACCTTCGGGTCCATAGTTATTAGCTAGATGGCTTCTTCTTTCTCTTTGGATCTCAATACAAAGTTTCCTCGATTCTCTTGGAGATCTATTCGATGTAATCTTCTTTTGCAGTGTGTTTGTCGAGATCCGATGAATTATGGGTTTATGATTAAGATTATCTATGAACAATATTTGAATCTTCTCTGAATTCTTTTATGTATGATTGGTTATCTTTGCAAGTCTCTTCGAATTATCAGTTTGGTTTGGCCTACTAGATTGATCTTTCTTGCAATGGGAGAAGTGCTTAGCTTTGGGTTCAATCATGCGGTGCTCGATCCCAGTGACAGTAGGGGAAATGACACATATTGTATTGTTGCCATCGAGGATACAAAGATGGGGTTTATATCATATTGCATGAGTTTATCCCTCTACATTATTTCATCATACTTAAAGCGTTACTCTGTTCTCATGAACTTAATACTCTAGATGCATGCTGGATAGCGGTCGATGTGTGGAGTAATAGTAGTAGATGCAGGCGGGAGTCGGTCTACTTGTCACGGACGTGATGCCTATATACATCATCATACCTAGATATTCTCATAACTATGCTCAATTCTATCAATTGCTCGACAGTAATTTATTCACCCACTGTAATACTTATGCTATCTTGAGAGAAGCCACTAGTGAAACCTATGGCCCCCGGGTCTATTCTCCATCATATTAATCTCCCGTCAACAAACTATCTCTATTACCGTTTATTTTGCTTTCTTTACTTTTAATCTTTATCATAAAAATACCAAAAATATTATCTTATCATCTCTATCAGATCTCACTTTTGCAAGTGGCCGTGAAGGGATTGACAACCCCTTTATCGCGTTGGTTGCAAGGTTCTTATTTGTTTGTGTAGGTGCAAGGGACCTGAGCGTGGCCTCCTACTGGATTGATACCTTGGTTCTCAAAAACTGAGGGAAATACTTGTGCTACTTTGCTGCATCACCCTTTCCTCTTCAAGGGAAAAACCAACGCATGCTCAAGAGGTAGCAGTGTCTCGGTCATGTCTACATAGTTCTCGAACCCGTAGGGTCTGCACGCTTAATGTTCAATGACGATATAGTATTATATGAGTTATGTGATTTGATGACCGAATGTTGTTCGGAGTCTCGGATGAGATCACGGACATGATGAGGTGTCTCAAAATGATCGAGAGGTAAAGATTGATATATAGTACGATGGTATTCGAACACCGGAAGTGTTTCGGGGGGTACCGGGTACTTATCGGGTCACCGGAAGGGGTTCCAGGCACCCCTGTCAAAGATATGGGCCTTATGGGACAAGAGGGGAAACGCACCAGCCACAAGGAGCTGGTGCGCCCCCATATGGGCCGGCCTAGGAGAAGGGAAGAGGGGAAGGGAAAGGAAAGAGAGGGATAGGATTCCCCCTTCCTTCCCTCTCGCTCACTCTTTCCTTCCCCCTCCGACAAACATGGCAGGGGGCGTGGCCAAGAGGACCCCAAGTAGGATTCGGCCTACTTGGGGCGCCTCCTGGCAGCCTCCCCTCTCCCTCCCACCTATATATATGTGGGGTGGCACCCTAGCATACTCCAGACAATTGCGTAGCCGTGTGCGCCGCCCCCTTCATCGTTTACAGCCCCGGTCATGTTTTCGTAGTGCTTAGGCGAAGCCCTGCGGAGATCACTTCATCATCACCGTCACCACGCCGTCGTGCTGACAGAACTCATCTACTACCTCGATGTCTTGTTGGATCAAGAAGGTGAGGGACGTCACCGAGCTGAACATGTGCAAAACACGAAGGTGCCGTGCGTTCGATAGTTGATCGGTTGAAGCGTGAAGAAGTTCACTACATCAACCGCGTTGTGAAACGCTTCTGCTTATGGTCTACGAACGCGGGATGGGTCGAAAGCGAACCGAAAACGGACATTTGCCTACTGCGCCTGCGCGTTAAGCCGCGGTTTGTGTCTGTTTACCCCCAAACAAACGCGGGCGGACAATTTGGGTTCATGCGTTGGAATTGGCCTTACAGGTGTTCCACGATGAAATCGTAGTCATCTGCTCGAGGAGAAGTGACAACGATTCATGACATTACTGGCAACCTCCACGGAGTCATCTCCTCGAGGGTGTGCGTGGTATTGTGGGTGTCCGGTCAGTCAGAGTGCCCTATTTTTGTGTACGTTTCGTGATGGATTTTTGACCGGGCTTTCGTTAATTAACCGGATAACTTCCTTCTACCTTTCTTATAATGAACTGGAGCCTATAAAAAGGAGTAAGGGATCACGTTTCCGAAAAAAAAAAGTTTCACATGACCAAACACACCGGCGTACGTATACGATGCAAGTCAAATGTTTTTTTAGAAAAGGAGGATGACCCCGGTTTCTGCATCTGGGCGATGCATATGGCCATTTTATTAATTATTCTCACAAGATCTTATAAAGCCATACAATAGCAAGACTAAAGCCACTGTCTAAGCAGCAACTATCGCTACACCTATCCAAATAATAAAGGGGCGCGGATAGTCTGGCTCTAATACCAAACAGACATCGCAGCCAAACCTAAACATCTAAGACCTGAGGTCCGAACCAGGACGCCTGCCGGGTATGGGGCACCTATCAGTCCGGCGCACTCCTCAACCAGGACATCTGCCGGGTATGAGGCCGCCGCAGCCACCTGCCACCAATCCATCTTCAAAGCTGTATTGTTGCATGTACCGTGCCAGGTCTCTCTGCCATCGACGCCACCACGACACCCGACAAGGTCGTCCTCTTGCGCGAGTCCATCCTCCCGCAGCAAACTCCGAATCTGCATTGCGCCACGCCGTCAAGATCCGTCACCATCAGTGTGTAGGATGAATCACCGCTCCACCAAAGAATCCGTCCTCTGGTCCTTCGATCACGTGTGTACCTCCAAGAATGACGCCCCCAAGAGAGGAACGACACCAGAGCGCCGCCGTCATCCGATCATCCGATCATCCGATCTTAGGGTTTCCCCCGGAGGTAGCAGAGAGTGGCCTTGAATTTCTCCACGGCGATGCCTTCAAGAAGGGAACGACGCAGATAGCGCCGCCACCGCCGGCCTTAGCAGACGCCGAAGGCAAGTTTTCACTCAGATCAGTTCGAAGGGATCCAACTCTCGTACACGGGCCGCCGTCACCACCAGCACCACCAGGCAGAACCCTGGAGCACCGGCAGATCAATCAATCGAATTCGACTGGTTGGTTCCCCTTATTAGTCAATTGCTTTTGACGACGAGCCGCCGGCACCACCGCATTCAGATCGCCGGCCTCGCCGGGCCGCCGCCATCCCCCGCGCCGTCCGGGTCAGAGACGGAGCCGCCGACCGCGCACAGGTACCACCGCCGCGCACACGCCAAGCGCCCGCCACCGCTTGCCGAGGGCCACCGCCCGGCGCCCGAGCGGACTCCCACGCACACCAGGGGAAACCGTGAGCGTGAGCCCTGCCGTCGCCGCCAAGCCCGCGCCGACGCGCCTCGCCTCCAGCGCGTCGCCAACAACCGCCGCGATCCGCCCACGCAAGATCCAACGAGTCATGGGAGAAGAGATCCCGCCGCCGCCGACGCCGACCAGGCTTTGCCCGGCGGCGCGCCACGGCGGCAGCGAGGAGGAAAGGTCGGAGGAGGGACGAGGATGCAGCTGCGCTTAGGTCCCCCCCGCTCGCGCGAGGGAGACACGGGAGGAGTCAGGCCGTGCAAGCGTCTCTCCAAGAGCTGCAACCTGTGTGGATGATCGATTCCAGATGAGCAGTTAGGAATCCGTGGCATGCAGTTTACTTAAACCAATCGATCTCCAGTCGAGCGATTAGAGTAGCAATTTTCTAACTCAATGGTGTACAGTCTACCTAACCCGTCGGCCCATGTCTATCCATGTCTCGCCCGTCTTAGCATAAAGAAAGCTTTCTCTTGCAAGCCCTTGTGCTACCATTGGCTGCACCAGAGGCAAACAAGTTTGTATACACCAAATATCGTAGTCTTGGCATGCATGGGACAGCACCGTACCGTATATATAAACCGCTTGCTTGCTGTAGATGCCAAGCCAAAATGGTAAACGAGGGCGCAGCCTGCTGGTCGACGGGCATGCATGCATGCTCGGTCCAATTAAGGCAACAACTTTGACCACTCGAAGTTGCTGCGCGCATTGCAAGCCGATCCACTTGAACACAGCCCCTCTTCGGTAAAACGTATAAAAGGCAATATGGATTTTTGACAATCATACTCACTTTCGTATGTATGATGGCTTGTCTACGAAATACGTTAACTCCCCCCACGTCATGGGCCGGCCCACTTACACCTTGTTTTTCTCTTATGTAATAAGTGTTCAAAAAATATGTAAAAGGCAAGCGTCGAACTCGAGACCTCCGTCAATCAAATGTACCGCGGTACCAACCGATAAACTTAGCAGTTGTGACAGATTATGGTATGACTGCACTATTAGTACTTTCATCTGGGTGGCCGCTGGATTAACATTTCGTCCTATCTGACATGATGGTTAGGCACTGAATTTTTCCTTCCTAAATCAGTGCTTCTTGTAATCACTCCCACGTATATAGCATCTCCTCCCGCCAATCTCTCCATCGATAATTAATTTTGTGCTTCTAGTAACTGGTTCCAGAAATTACGCTAATTGTTTTGGTTAGTTGTGATTGCTTCCAACAAACAAACACAAAAAATAATGCTTCCCAAAAATTACATATTTGCTTCCGAGGTTTTTTCACGGGACAGATTTGCTTCCGATAAATAAACAAATAAATAAAATTAATTGCTTCTGGATGTTCTTTCTTACCAACGCAAACGCCATGGAAACAAATTTTTTTTCCGACGGAAGCACATGGAATGGAAACATATTATTTAGAAAAAATTGCTTTCAAAATAAAGGTACTCCATAAATTCGTTCCAGATGTATATATTCTCAACTAAAAAAACAAGTGTATATATTCTCGATTGAAACTAGGACGTCTATGCTAAAACATTGGATTGTAGACAACATGTAATTCCTTGAAGCAGCAGGCAGTAATGGTGGAAGCATACATGATTAGTGTGTAAGAGGTTCATTATTTGGATGCATAGGAAGCCTAATGTGTTGTTGTTTGAAGCATGATTAGTGTCTAACCGGAACTTTGTTGAACACTTGAACTGTGTAGGAAGCATAAATGTTTCGTGAAAACCTACACCTCTTGGTTATTGTGTAACCAAAGCTTCATTATTTTGGGCAGGAAGCAAAATAGAGACATGTACCATAAAAAAATAGTAAGATGGTGCAGCATACATGCGCGACCAACAAATACATCTGCTTCAAACAAAATGAGCATATGCTTCCTATGATGTTGATTTTTTTTTCAATGGCCAACTTTCTAATTGATGTATGCTTCCATCGACATTTTACTTATAAATGACATCATAATTTTCTTCCAAAGAAAACAAAATTTTCTTCCAATATATATTAGACTTTGCTACCATACAACAAGACATAAACAACGAAGCACAACAGGACGAGACCCCTACTAGAACATGAGCACCGTCCAAAGATGGATGTCTTCGAGGAGTAGCGTCGATTAGATCAGAGCGACAATGATGAGATTGAAATGACGTAGCTGGAGTGTGGTGGCTAGTCTGGGCCACAAGAACCAAATGGAGAAAAAAAACTCCACACACTGGCATCACCATGGAAGACATGCATGCCATGTTTTTTGCTTTCTCACATTATATGCATTCTCTAGTGTTTTCCCACTCAAAACCCTAAAATACTGCCCGCACATGACGCAACATGTGTTCGGTGTTCGAATTCATTCAAGTTTTGCGTGGGTGACTACCTTGGGCATGCCCATACACTGGCAACATTTGGTGCCATTTCATGCACGACAGAACCTACACCATGTTTAACCGGGTTCGTTCAGGTTTGCTGGTACGACAAGTCTAAAAGCAGTTTTTTTTCAGGTCCATAAGCTGGAACCAATTTATTTCCACACACTGGCATCACCATGGAAGGCATGCATGCCAAGTTTCATTGCTTTCTTACATTCTATGCATATTCTATGGTTTTCCCCGTGATAAAGCCCTAAAATATTGCCTGCATGTGACCCAACGTGCGTTTAGTGTCCGAATTCGTTCAAATTTTGCATTGAGGCCTTCCATGTGCGTGCCCACACGCTGGCAAAATTTGGTGTCATTTCATGCACGACAGGACCTACACCATGGTTGATCGGGATCGTTTGGGTCTGCCGGTAGGGTAAGTCTTGAACCAGTTTTTTCACATTAACCAAATGGAACCAAAAAAAATCCACACACTAGCATCACCATGGAAGCATGCATGCCAGGATTTGTTGATTTCTGACATTATATGCATTTTCTAGAGTTTTCCGAGTGAAAAAACCCTAAAATACTACCCGCACGTGACGCAACATGCATTTGGTGTCCGAATGGAGGCCCTCAACGGGCATGCCCAAACGCTGGCAAAAATTGATGTCATTTCATGCACGACAGGACCAAATGGAGCCAAAAAAAATTCACACACTGGCATCTCCATGGAAGGCATGCATGATATGTTTCATTGCTTTCTGATATTATATGCATTTTCTATGGTTTTCCCAGCGAAAACCTCTAAAATACTGCCCGCACGTGACGTAGCGTGCGTTCAGGTGTCTGAATTCGTTTAAATTTTACGTTGGGGACTACCTTGGGCATGCCCACACGCTAGCAAAAGTTGTTGTCATTTATCCATGGTCCAAAAAAAATACTATTTTTAGGAGTGTGCTAGACTAGGCGAGACGGGTGCATCTGTGAGCATGTAGTTTTCTCTAATTTGAATAACTATATTATTTGCAATTTCCGTCATTATCAATCAACAAATTGCAAACCACATGGTTTTTTTTAAATAATCAAAATTGTAACGCAAACATTTGTTAAATTTGTGAACAAACATTTTTCAAAAGAGGAACGGTTTTTTCAAATTCCCAAATAATTTTCAAAACTGTAAACAATATTTGAAAACAACAATATTTTATGGCATTCCAAAAATATTTCAATTTTTAACAGGTTTCAAAATGAATAGTAAATTTAAAAATGATAAAAATGAATTAATGAAAAAATAAAAGAAAACGAAAAAATAGAAAATAATAAAATATTCTCAGCCTTGGTTCAACTAGGTGACAACATCGCTCTCGTCCGGTTTCTGTTGGGCCAACACAATCGTTCGCGGATTTAAAAAAAGTTCATCAATTTTTAAAACACATTTTCACGAATTTGAAAAAGAAATTGCAGGCTTTGACAAATGTTAGTAAAATTTAAAAAGGGTTCATGGATTGAAAAAAGTTCACATATTTGAAAACAAAGTTCATGAATTTAATAAAATATTCATGAATTTGAAAATTTCACGGTTTTAAGAAAAAGGTTGATGATTTAAAATAGTTTATAAATTTTAATAAAGAAAAGAAAATGAAAAGGAAAAAAATAAAAAATATGAGGAAAACGGAACAAACAAAAACCGAAAAAGAAAACCACAACATGTTTCTGAAGATGTTCGGAAAAGTTTTGATTTTTTTCAGAAAATATTTCTTATATATTAACGCTCTTGTGTTTCATTATATATTTGGCGCTCGAAATTACCACAAATACTGGTTGGATGAAGTGGTTAGCAGCGCTTGCCTTTAGGTGGGAGGTCTTGAGTTCAAGTCCTATATTGAACGTGATAGGAGGGACATGGCTTAATGGGCCGGCCCAGTCGCGAGGTGCAATTCTTATACGAGCTCTCGCGACGTACTTTCAAAAAAGACAATCTTGCCCTTTATTATGAAGGGGTATGGGCTAATCTCAACCGTTGATGTGTTTATGGAAGGAGGGGGTGTACCGAAGCAGAAGTGATAAAAAAAACTATGAGTAAAATTGTGCAACTTGCAGGGTTTTGTATATATACGGCTGAGCTAGGATTGGATGGACACAAAACGAACACCGTGCACGCTCTATGTGTGTTGCCAAAGGCGACCTGACCAAATTCGTCAAAGGGAATGCCTTGATTAGTTGTATGCATACGTAAGGGCATCTCCAGCCGCGCCCCCAAGAAGACCTCCTCAGACGATTTTTTTCACGGCGCTAAAAACGCCCAATCGCGCGTCAGAGCCCGATTTTTGGCGGCTTGGGCGAAACAGCGCCGGCGGACCCAGCCCGAAACTGGCGCTTTTGGGGCGCCGGGCGCCGGGCGAGCTGTTTTGGCGCGAAAAAGACGCGGGCCAGCCGCGTCAGCGACTCGGCGCCTCGTCTTCCCCCAACGGCCTCGGTTCCCGCGGGGAATCAATAGCAAGGCGACGCGGCCGCGATGAAGACGGGGTCGTCGTCCTATGCGACGACGACGCGCCGCCGCCAATCCGCCATGGCGACGCTGGGTCCAGCAGGGGCGTCCGCGTTAAGGAGGAGAAGGCCGACGACGACGATGGCGGCGACGACTTCAGCCCCGTTCTTTTTTAGATTAGGTTAATGTAATGAAAATGCGCGAATTTCGCCGAAATTTGCCATGTTTAGCCGAAATTTAACTACGCGCCTGGGGACCGACTCGCCCCCAGGACCATTTTTTGCGTCGGCTCACCCCCAGGCGACGCTTTTAGACGCCCTTAGGGGGCCAACGGCTGAAGATGCCCTAATGTGTCATGTGTGTATGGGTCGATCGATCTTCTGTTGTCATGGAGTACGCTGAGCTGACGGATGCATGGACGTTATGTCGATGCATGCATGGGACTTGCACCTTTTGCACACCCAACCGATTGAACAGTAATCATAATGTGTGCAGGCATGGCCGATCCACCATGTGATCCATCGATGCGTACCAAAAGCATGCGTCCCGATCTATGTTTGCAAGCCTGCAGGTGTGGTAGTATGTCGACGCGACGAGAGGCAACTTGCATGCGAGGTTCATAGAGTAGTACGTCGAGCGAGCATTTGGGTGGACAGAGAGCGAACACCATGCTCTATATATTGCCAAGAGCAACTTGATCGAGCAAAACAAAGGAAACTGCTTACATGGGCCCTGACGGATGCATGGGGAGCTTTGTCATGGGACTTGCACCTTTAATTTTGCCCACTCAACCGATTTGGTTATTGTTATCTGCTTGTGTATGCGGGTATGTTGTCTTCGATATGGTGTCTATCCACATCTGTTCTGATCTTATTTACTCTACAAACAAACAAAAAAATATCCACACAACATGCACGAGCTTTGTGTTTTCGTAGTCCTTGATCGCGCCTTGGGGCTTATAAGCAAATATCCTACTCTAGTTATTCTTTCTTTTGCTCAGCCACTGCGATTTGATTAGCTGCGGCCCGGCCATTCTGAACAAGCAGCTAGCCCATGGATGCATGCGACAGCAGCTTACTGCTGCTGCAGGTACATCCAAGAACGGATTGGAAAAACGACGTAACGCCCGGACGAGCTCAAGCAAGTCAATTCAGACGATCAGGGTAGAGAGACCGGCCAGGCCAATAATGTGACTGACTGAATGAATGCACACATATGCAGAAAGAAAAAGGCACGGCCTCCCGATGAGCTCAAACAGATGGATCAAGATAACAGTACGGTCAGCGAAGCTAGCACACCGAGCCTTAAATTGTCAAGAGACCGGCCTGGTTGCCAATGACATGCCTGAATGAACTGCACATAACCTGACGACCCCATGGACGACCCATCATGTCATGGATGCTGTACTACGCCGTACATTGGGGCCACTGCTTCTTCCTTCGCTGCCTGCGCTTGCTTGGTGCTAGCTGCACGCATGGCCGTCAGCGTATCCCTCCCCGAGTCCGAGTGTACTAGTCCGTCTCATTTTAAGCTGCTGGACTCTTTCTTCTCGTGGCTGCACCATTTCCTTGTACCCCCCAAAAAAAAGAGCGCGCAACATTTCATCATCACTCGTCGTCAGGCAAGCCAGAGAGTGAACAAGAGAAAAAAAGAGAGATGCACCAGCCGGGAATCGAACCCGGGTCTGTACCGTGGCAGGGTACTATTCTACCACTAGACCACTGGTGCTTGCTGATTGAGATTTACTTGGAAGGTTTAGTATATGATTGGTCCTCAATGAAGAAGTGCCGACGAACCACAGATCGTAGTTTCAGTACACTGCCTGACCTTTAAAAGCAAACATGTAGTTGCTACACGTACGACAGTATTTGTATGATTTCTATACGAAGTAGCAGGGCCAACTTTGATCAACGCTGGCTCAAGGTGGGTTCACGGTGGATTGCACTATTGTACCAAATCGGACATCGTATGTGAGGCAATTCCGATCGGCAACTGAAGCACGTGGTAAGTGTCGGAAGGAACGATAACAATCCGCGAATGCTTGCTCACCAGCTACTGACGGGGCGCGTGAATCGTCCTGGTAACTGAAGCTCAATGTCAGCAAGACAGCAATCAGTGGCGGAGCTTCAACGCGATTCGAGAGGGGACTAAATGAGTCTTAAATAGAGCTGAGGGGCCCATCTAGTGTATTCTATTAAAGTTTGTTCAAATATTATTAAATATTACTATGTGTTTGTACAAAAAAATAAATTTGGTAGGGGGGCCATTGCCCCCTTTGGCCTTCCCTAAGCTCCGCCACTGGCAGCAACCACGAGGAAAATCCATGTATCAAAAGTGCAACTAATAAGATTCAGCATCAACGTTCTGAGAGAAACAAATCAATATGCAAGACTACAGATAGTCTATAACTTATCAATATTTAACATTGTTAAAAGCCCATCCTAGAGTCTTTCTCCCTGCCTGCTAGCTTCAGCTTCTCTGTCGCGCGCCGAAATGGGGAAATGTTAGACATGAATCATGGGAGGGACTGAGTATAGCCGATGGTTTGAGTTTCAAAATCGAGGAAGCCCACTTTATTAAAAATCTGCAGGAAGCCTGTGGATCTTTGAACAGGCAGTGGTTTCTTTCGCTGATTATTTGTTGAGCACAGATAACGAGGAACTTGCAGATCTACCTGCTTCATTCACCACCAATTTTCCCTTGTGCTTTTCAATTGCCTCTGTGCAAACTTTGGTTGCATTCGTCAGAACTGTTATCCCCTGGTCCTGTTCACAACAATAATGCACAAAATAAGCATTATTTATGCCATGACATTACACTCTACTCAGTTTTTTTCCGAGAAAAACTTTCGATCAATTCATCATACGTCAAGGCAGTACAAAGAATACTAGAAGGGCATTCAGCTCCGTAGACCACCTAGCAACGACTACAAGTACTCGAGCGAGCCAAAGGCGTGACGTCATCATCGCCCCCCACTCATTGGAGTCGAACAAACCTTGTTGTAGTAGTTTGTCGGGAAGTCATTTTGTTAAGTGTTGGGGAACGTAATAATTTCAAAAAAAAAATCCTATGCACGCGCAAGATCATGGTGATGCATAGCAACGAGAGGGGAGAGTGCCGTCCACGTACCCTCGTAGACTGTAAGCGGAAGCGTTATGACAACGCGGTTGATATAGTCGTACATCTTCACGATCGACCGATCCTAGTACCGAACGTACGACACCTCCGCGATCTGCACACATTCAGCTCGGTGACGTCCCACGAACTCACGGTCCAGTAGAGCTTCGAGGGAGAGTTCCGTCAGCACGACGGCGTGATGACGGTGATGATGAAGCTACCGACGCAGGGCTTCGTCTAAGCACCACTACGATATGACCGAGGTGGATTATGGTGGAGGGGGGCACCGCACACGGCTAAGAGATCAATGATCAACTTGTGTGTCCATGGGGTGCCCACCTCCCCCGTATATAAAGGAGTGGAGGAGGGGGAGGAGGCCGGCCTCCTAGGTGCGCCCCAAGGGAAGTCCTACTCCCACCGGGAGTAGGATTCCACCCCTTCCATGAGTAGGAGTAGGAGGGAAGGAAGGAGGAGAGAGGGGGAAGGAAAAAAGGGGGGCGCTGCCCCCCTCCCCCCCTTCCTTGTCCAATACGTACTAGAGGGGGAGGTGGGCGCGGCCTGCCCTGGCCGCCCCTTCCTCTCTCCACCAAGGCCCGTGAGGCCCATTGCACTCCCCGGGGGTTCCGGTAAACCCCCGGTACTCCGGTATTCGTCCAAACTCACTCGGAAACCTTCCGAAGTCCAAACATAGTCATCCAATATATCGATCTTTATGTCTCGACCATTTCGTAACTCCTCATCATGTCTGTGATCATATCCGGGACTCCGAACTACCTTCGGTACATCAAAACACATAAACTCATATTACCGATCGTCACCGAACGTTAAGCGTGCAGACCCTACGGGTTCGAGAACTATGTAGACATGACCGAGACATGTCTCCGGTCAATAACCAACAGCGGAACCTGGATGCTCATATTGGCTCCCACATATTCTACGAAGATCTTTATCGGTCAAACTGCATAACAACATACGTTGTTCCCTTTGTCATCGGTATGTTACTTGCCCGAGATTCGATCGTCGGCATCTCAATACCTAGTTCAATCTCATTACCGGCAAGTCTCTTTACTCGTTCTGTAATGCATCATCCCGCAACTAACTCATTAGTTACAGTGCTTGCAAGGCTTATAGTGATGTGCATTACCGAGAGGGCCCAGAGATACCTCTCCGATACTCGGAGTGACAAATCATAATCTCGATCTATGCCAACCCAAAAAACACCTTCGGAGACACCTGTGGAGAATCTTTATAATCACCAAGTTACGTTGTGATGTTTGATAGCACACAAGGTGTTCCTCCGGTATTCGGGAGTTGCATAATCTCATAGTCATAGGAACATGTATAAGTCATGAAGAAAGCAATAGCAACATACTAAACGATCAAGTGCTAAGCTAACGAAATGGGTCAAGTCAATCACATCATTCTCTAATGATGTGATCCCGTTAATCAAATGACAACTCATGTCTATGGCTAGGAAACTTAACCATCTTTGATTCAACGAGCCAGTCAAGTAGAGGCATACTAGTGACACTCTGTTTGTCTATGTATTCACACATGTACTAAGTTTCCGGTTAATACAATTCTAGCATGAATAATAAACATTTATCATGATATAAGGAAATATAAATACTTTATTATTGCCTCTAGGGCATATTTCGTTCAGTCACCCACTTGCACTAGAGTCAATAATCTAGTTCACATCGCCATGTGATTTAACACCAATAGTTCACATCACCATGTGGCCAACACTCAAAGGGTTTAGTAGAGTCAGTAATCTAGTTCACATCGCCATGTGATTAACACCCAAAGAGTACTAAGGTGTGATCATGTTTTGCTTGTGAGAGAAGTTTAGTCAACGGGTCTGCCAAATTCAGATCCGTATGTATTTTGTAAATTTCTATATCTACAATGCTCTGCACGGAGCTACTTTAGCTAATTGCTCCCACTTTCAATATGCATCCAGATTGAGAGTTAGAGTCATATGGATCATTGTCAAAACTTGCGTCAACGTAACCCTTTACGACGAACCTTTTGTCACCTCCATAATCGAGAAACATATCCTTATTCCACTAAGGATAATTTTGACCGTTGTTCAGTGATATACTCCTAGATCACTATTGTACTCCCTTGCCAAACTCAGTGCAGGGTATACAATAGATTTGGTACACAACATGGCATACTTTATAGAACCTATGGCTGAGGCATAGGGAATGGCTTTCATTCTCTTTCTATCTTTTGCCGTGGTCGGGCTTTGAGTCTTACTCAATTTCACGCCTTGTAACACATGCAAGAACTCTTTCTTTGACTGTTCCATTTTGAACTACTTCAAAATCTTGTGAAGGTATGTACTCATTGAAAAAACTTATCAAGCGTCTCGATCTATCTCTATAGATCTTGATGCTCAATATGTAAGCAGCTTCACCGAGGTCTTTCTTTGAAAAAACTCCTTTCAAATACTCCTTTATGCTTTCCAGAAAATTCTACATTATTTCCGATCAACAATATGTCATTCACATATACCTATCAGAAATGATGTAGTGCTCCCACTCACTTTCTTGTAAATACAGGCTTCACCGCAAGTCTGTATAAAACTATATGCTTTGATCAACTCATCAAAGCGTATATTCCAACTCTGAGATGCTTGCACTAGTCCATAGATGGATCGCTGGAGCTTGCACATTTTGTTAGCACCTTTAGGATCGACAAAACCTTCTGGTTGCATCATATACAACTCTTCCTTAAGAAATCCATTAAGGAATGTAGTTTTGACATCCATTTGCCAGATTTCATAAAATGTGGCAATTTGCTAACATGATTCGGACAGACTTAAGCATCGCTACGAGTGAGAAAATCTCATCGTAGTCAACACCTTGAAATTTGTCAAAAACCTTTTTCGACAAGTCTAGCTTTGTAGATAGTAACACTACTATCAGCGTCCGTCTTCCTCTTAAAGATCCATTTATTTTCTATGGCTTGCCGATCATTGGGCAAGTCAACCAAAGTCCACACTTTGTTCTCATACATGGATCCCATCTCAGATTTCATGGCCTCAAGCCATTTCACGGAATCTGGGCTCATCATCGCTTCCTCATAGTTTGTAGGTTCGTCATGGTCAAGTAACATGACCTCCAGAACAGGATTACCGTACCACTCTGGTGCGGATCTCACTCTGGTTGACCTACGAAGTTCGGTAGTAACTTGATCTGAAGTTACATGATCATCATCATTAGCTTCTCACTAATTGGTGTAGGAGTCACAGGAACAGATTCCTGTGATGAACTACTTTCCAATAAGGGAGCAGGTACAGTTACCTCATCAAGTTCTACTTTCCTCCCACTCACTTCTTTCAAGAGAAACTCCTTTTCTAGAAAGGATCTATTCTTAGCAACGAATGTCTTGCCTTCGGATCTGTGATAGAAGGTGTACCCAACTGTCTCCTTTGGATATCCTATGAAGACACATTTCTCCGATTTGGGTTTGAGCTTATCAGGATGAAACTCTTTCACAAAAGCATCGAACCCGAAACTTTAAGAAATGAAAAGTTTGGTTTCTTGCCAAACCACAGTTCATATGGTGTCGTCTCAACGGATTTAGATGGTGCCCCATTTAACGTGAATGCAGCTGTCTCTAATGCATAACCCAAAAAGATAGTGGTAAATTAGTAAGAGACATCATAGATTGCACCATATCTAATAAAGTACGGTTACGATGTTCGGACACACCATTATGCTATGGTGTTCCAGGTGGTGTGAGTTGTGAAACTATTCCGCATTGTTTTAAATGAAGACCAAACTCGTAAATCAAATATTCTCCTCCACGATTAGATCGTAGAAACTTTATTTTCTTGTTACGATGATTTTCCACTTCACTCTAAAATTATTTGAACTTTTCAAATGTTTCAGATTTATGTTTCGTCAAGTAGATATACCCATATCTGCTCAAATCATCTATGAAGGTCAGAAAATAACGATACCTGCCGCGAGCCTCAATACTCATCGGACTGCATACATCAGTATGTATTATTTCCAACAAGTCTGTTGCTCGCTCCATTGTTCCGGAGAATGGAGTCTTAGTCATCTTGCCCATGAGGCATGGTTCGCAAGCATCAACTAATTCATAATCAAGTGATTCCAAAATCCCATCAGCATGGATTTTCTTCATGCGCTTTACACCAATATGACCTAAACGGTAGTGCCACAAATAAGTTGCACTATCATTATTAACTTTGCATCTTTTGGCTTCAATATTATGAATATGTGTATCACTACGATCAAAATTCAATAAACCATTCACCTTGGGTGTATGACCATTGAAGGTTTTATTCATGTAAACAGAACAGCAGTTATTCTCTGACTTTAAATGAATAACCGTGTTGCAATAAACATGATCAAATCATATTCATGCTTAACGCAAACATCAAATAACATTTATTTAGGTTCAACACTAATCCCGAAAGTATAGGGAGTGTGCGATGATGATCGTATCAATCTTGGAACCACTTCCCACACACACCGTCACTTCACCCTTAACTAGTTTTTGTTTCATTCTGCAACTCCCGTTTCGAGCTACTACTCTTAGCAACTGAACCAGTATCAAATGCCGAGGGGTTGCTATAAACACTAGTAAAGTACACATCAATAACATGTATATCCAATATACCTTTGTTCACTTTGCCATCCTTCTTATCCGCCAAGTATCTAGGGCAGTTCCACTTCCAGTGACCATTTCCTCAGTTTCAGGCTTGGGTCTAGCTTTGGGCTTCTTCACGGGAGCAGCAACTTGCTTGCCATTCTTTTTGAAGTTCCCCTTCTTCCCTTTGCCCTTTTCTTGAAACTAGTGGTCTTGTCAAACATCAACACTTGATGCTTTTCTTGATTTCTACCTTCGTCGATTTCAGCATCACGAAGAGATTGTGAATCGTTTCCGTTATCCCTTGCATATTATAGTTCATCACGAAGTTCTAGTAACTCGGTGATAGTGACTAGGGAACTCTTTGAATCACTATCTTATCTGGAAGATTAACTCCCACTTGATTCAAGTGATTGTAGTACTCAGACATTCTGAGCACATGCTCACTAGCTGAGCTATTCTCCTCCATCTTGTAGGCAAAGTACTTGTCAAAGGTCTCATACCTTTTGACATGGGCATGAGTCTGAAATACTAGTTTCAACTCTTGGAACATCTCATATGCTCCGTGGCGTTTCAAAAACGTATTTGAAGCCCTGATTCTAAGCCGTAAAACATGGTGCACTAAACTATCAAGTAGTTATCATATCGAGCTTGCCAAACGTTCATAACGTCTGCATTTGCTCCTGCAATCGGTCTGTCACCTAGCGGTGCATCAAGGACATAATTCTTCTGTATAGCAATGAGGATAATCCTCAGATCACGGATCCAATCTGTATCATTGCTACTAACATCTTTCAACTTAGTTTTCTCTAGGAACATATCAAAAATAAAACAGGTGAGCTAAACGCGAGCTATTGATCTACAACATAGATATGCTAATACTACCAGGACTAAGTTCATGATAAATTAAAGTTCAATTAATCATATTACTAAAGAACTCCCACTTATATAGACATTTCTCTAATCATCTAAGTGATCACGTGATCCATATCAACTAAACCATGTCCGATCATCACGTGAGATGGAGTAGTTTTCAATGGTGAACATCACTATGTTGATCATATCTACTATATGATTCACGCTCAACCTTTCGGTCTCAGTGTTCCGAGGCCATATCTGCATATGCTAGGCTCGTCAAGTTTAACTTGAGTATTATGCGTGTGCAAAACTGGCTTGCACCCGTTGTATGTGAACGTAGAGCTTATCTCACCCGATCATCACGTGGTGTCTCGGCACGACGAACTTTCGCAACGGTGCATACCCAGGGAGAACACTTATACCTTGAAATTTAGTGAGAGATCATCTTATAATGCTACTGTCGATCTAAGCAAAATAAGATGCATAAAAGATAAACATCACATGCAATCAATATAAGTGATATGATATGGTCATCATCTTGTGCCTTTGATCTCCATCTCCAAAGCACCGTCATGATCACCATCGTCACCGGTGTGACACCTTGATCTCCATCGTAGCATCATTGTCGTCTCGCCAACTATTGCTTCTACGACTATCGCTACCGCTTAGTGATAAAGTAAAGCAATTACATGGCGATTGCATTTCATACAATAAAGCGACAACCATATGGCTCCTGCCAGTTGCCGATAACTTCGTTACAAAACATAATCATCTCATAAATATAATTTAGCATCATGTCTTGACCATATCACATCACAACATGCCCTGCAAAAACAAGTTAGACGTCCTCTACTTTGTTGTTGCAAGTTTTACGTGGCTGCTACGGGCTGAGCAAGAACCGTTCTTACCTACGCATCAAAACCACAACGATATTTCGTCAAGTATGTGATGTTTTACCCTTCACAAAGACCGGGTGTAGCCACACTCGATTCAACTAAAGTTGGAGAAAGTGACAACCGCCAGCCACCTGTGTGTGAAGCATGTCGGTAGAACCAGTCTCGCGTAAGCGTACGCGTAATGTCGGTCCGGGCCGCTTCATCCAACAATACCGCCGAATCAAAAGTATGACATGCTGGTAAGTAGTATGACTAGTATCGCCCACAACTCACTTGTGTTCTACTCGTGCATATAACATCTACGCATAAACCTGGCTCGGATGCCACAGTTGGGGAACGTAGTAATTTCAAAAAAATTCCTACGCACACGCAAGATCATGGTGATGCATAGCAACGAGAGGGGAGAGTGTCGTCCACGTACCCTCGTAGACCGTAAGCGGAAGCGTTATGACGACACGGTTGATGTAGTTGTACGTCTTCACGATCGACCGATCCTAGTACCGAATGTACGGCACCTCCGCGATCTGCACACGTGCAGCTCGGTGACGTCCCACGAACTCACAACCAGTAGAGCTTCAAGGGAGAGTTCCGTCAGCACGACGGCGTGATGACAGTGATGATGAAGCTACCGACGCAGGGCTTCACCTAAGCACCTCTACATATTGACCGAGGTGGATTATGGTGGAGGGGGGCACCGCACACGGCTAAGAGATCAATGATCAACTTGCGTGTCTATGGGGTGCCCCCCTCCCCCGTATATAAAGGAGTGGAGGAGGGGGAGGAGGCCGGCCTCCTAGGTGCGCCCCAAGGGGAGTCCTACTCCCACCGCGAGTAGGATTCCACCCCTTCCATGAGTAGGAGTAGGAGAGAAGGAAGGAGGAGACAGGGGGAAGGAAAAAAGGGGGGCGCCGCCCCCCTTCCTTGTCCAATTCGGACTAGAGGGGGAGGGGGCGCGTGGCCTGCCCTGGCCACCCCTTCCTCTCTCCACCAAGGCCCATGAGGCCCATTACACTCCCCGGGGTTCCGTAACCCCTGCATACTCGGTATTCGTCCAAACTCACTCGGAACCCTTCCGAAGTCCAAACATAGTCATCCAATATATCGATCTTTATGTCTCGACCATTTCGAGACTCCTCGTCATGTACATGTTCATATGCAGGACTCCAAACTACCTTCAGTACATCAAAACACATAAACTCATATTATCGGTCGTCACCGAACGTTAAGCATGCGGACCCTACGGGTTTGAGAACTATGTAGACATGACCGAGACATGTCTCCGGTCAATAACCAATAGCAGAACCTGGATGCTCATATTGGATCCCACATATTCTACGAAGATCTTTATCGGTCAAACCGCATAACAACATACGTTGTTCCCCTTGTCATCGGTATGTTACTTGCCCGAGATTCGATCGTCGGTATCTCAATACCTAGTTCAATCTCGTTACCGGCAAGTCTCTTTACTCGTTCCGTAATGCATCATCCCGCAACTAACTCATTAGTTACAGTGCTTGCAAGGCTTATAGTGATGTGCATTACCGAGTGGGCCCAGAGATACCTCTTCGATACTAGGAGTGACAAATCCTAATATCGATCTATGCCAACCCAACAAACACCTTTGGAGACACCTGTAGAGCATCTTTATAATCATCCAGTTACGTTGTGACGTTTGATAGCACACAAGGTGTTCCTGCGGTATTCGGGAGTTGCATAATCTCATAGTCATAGGAACATGTATAAGTCATGAAGAAAGCAATAGCAACATACTAAACGATCAAGTGCTAAGCTAACAGAATGGGTCAAGTAAATCACATCATTCTCTAATGATGTGATCCCATTAATCAAATGACAACTCATGTCTATGGCTAGGAAACTTAACCATCTTTGATTCAACGAGCTAGTCAAGTAGAGGCATACTAGTGACACTCTGTTTGTCTATGTATTCACACATGTACTAAGTTTCGCGTTAATACAATTCTAGCATGAATAATAAACGTTTATCATGATATAAGGAAATATAAATAACAACTTTATTATTGCCTCTAGGGCATATATCCTTCACTAAGTCCTAATAGAACCAGCGCACAGCTATCGCCGTCGACGAAGGGAAGCCTAGATCGGAAGGATCCAACCTAAAGGCACACGAGCACAAACGAACGAAGACTGGATCCAAGTGGATCCACCAAAGATAAACTCCGAACGAATACCGCGAGATCCGTTGAAGACACACCTCCGCACGCCCCCTGATGGCACTAGACGCACCGCCATAATGGAGGCTAGGAGGGGAGAACCATATTTCAGCTTCAAGGAGCTGCCGCCATCTCGTCTTCCTGAGAAGGACACGAGCCCTAAACGAACACAAAAGAACACCAAAAAACATAGTAGGATCCCTCCCGTCGGCAAGGGTCGGGATCCACCAGGCCTCATACCCTAAGGCCATGGAAGACGAAGCCAATATGTTGCGGTGCCGATGGGAGGCGCAAAATGCCTATTCACCTCGTGCAAGAGACGCGGGAAGTGGAGGTCGAGAGGTACTTCGACTACCCACAGTGGGAGTAACATAGGTAGTAACATCACACATATCTAGATAAAATAGATGATGTGGCAAGCAATAAATGAAGAAAGAGAGGAAAGTGGTAACATAGCTAGTTACTGGTAAGATGAGTAACATCACACATATCAAGGCAAGATGAGTCTATAGCCTAATAAATGAAGTATTGCATGTTACCACACATATGTTACTCCCCACTATAGATGTAGTAACATAGACTAGTAACATAGGCATGTTACTAGTCTATGTTACTACCCAATGTGGCTAGTCTTCTACAAACTACTCAGTTTGACTAGCGTGATGCATGTGTATAGTCAGCCCGCTGATGACCCACAAGTATAGGGGATCCATCGTAGTCCTTCTGATAAGTAAGAGTGTCGAACCCAACGAGGAGCAGAAGGAAATGATAAGCAGTTTTCAGTAAGGTATTCTCTGCAAGTACTGAAATAAGTGGTAATAGATAGTTTTGTGATAGGATAATTTGTAACGAGCAACAAGTAACAAAACTAAATAAAGTGCAGCAAGGTGGCCCAATCCTTTTTGTAGCAATGGACAAGCCTGGACAAACTCTTATAATAGGAAAAGCGCTCCCGAGGACACATGGGAATATCATCAAGCTAGTCTTCATCATGTTCATACGATTCACGTTCGTTACTTTGATAATTTGATATGTGGGTGGACCGGTGCTTGGGTGTTGTTCTTACTTGAACAAACATCCCACTTATGATTAACCTCTATTACAAGCATCCGCAACTACAACAAAAGTATTAAGGTAAACCTAACCATAGCATGAAACATATGGATCCAAATCAGCCCCTTATGAAGCAACGCATAAACTAGGGTTTAAGCTTCTGTCACTCTAGCAACCCATCATCTACTTATTACTTCCCAATGCCTTCCTCTAGGCCCAAATAATGGTGAAGTGTTATGTAGTCGATGTTCACATAACACCACTAGAGGCTATACAATATATATCTCATCAAAATATCAAACGAATACCAAATTCACATGACTACTAATAGCAAGACTTCTCCCATGTCCTCAGGAACAAACGTAACTACTCACAAAGCATATTCATGTTCATAATCAGAGGGGTATTAATATGCATAAAGGATATGAACATATGATCTTCCACCAAATAAACCAACTAGCATCAACTACAAGGAGTAATCAACACTACTAGCAATCTACTAGTACCAATCCTGGACTTGGAGACAAGAATTGAATACAAGAGATGAACTAGGGTTTTGAGACGAGATGGTGTTGATGAAGATGTTGATGGAGATTGCCCTCTCCTGACGAGAGGAGCGCTGGTGATGACATTGGTGATGATTTCTCCCTCCCGGAGGGAAGTGTCTCTGGCAGAACAGCTCTGCCAGAGCCCTAGATTGATTCCGCCAAGGTTCCGCCTCGTGGCGGCGGAGTTTCGTCCCGAAAGGTTGCTTCTGATTTTTTTCTCGACGAAAGACCTCATATTGCAGAAGATGGGCATCGGAGGGCCACCAGGGGCCCACGAGGTAGGGGCGCGCCTAGAGGGGGGGCGCCCCACCCTCGTGGACAGTGTGGGCCCCTGGCCTTCATCTTTGGCGAGGATTTTTATTATTTATTATAAGATATTCTGTGGAGTTTTGGGACTTTTGGAGTTGTGCGAATAGGTCTCTAATATTTGCTCCTTTTCCGGCCCGAATTCCGGTATCGGCATTCTCCCTCCTTATGTAAACCTTGTAAAATAAGAGAGAATAGGCATAAGTATTGTGAAATAACGTGTAATAACAGCCCATAATGCAATAAATATCGATATAAAAGCATGATGCCAAGTGGACGTATCACCCGCCATCGTTCGAACACCCCCCTCCCCAACCCACGCTCATATAATCAGGGAACCTTGCCCCAATTCCACCTCCTTCCGTTCATAGTTATAGATAGACCCAGTATGACTTATTAATAGAAACAAATTAGTGTAAGTAATTAAAACTAACTAGTGTAACTAGTTGCAACCACGGCCACCATGGCGACGGAACATGGAATGTTCGGCACCAGCGGGGCTGCGGTTGGCGAGGAACGCATTGACTGAGGGAGTCCTTGATTACGGGGTCCTTGATCGTCCGGGCTATATGGCATGGGCCGGACTCATGGGCCGTGAAGATACAAGATGGAAGGATTTCCCCCATATCCGGATTGGACTCTCCTTGGCGTGGAAGGCAAGCTTGGCATGCGGATATGAAGATTCCTTTCTCTGTAAACCAACTATGTACAACCCTAGCCCCCTCCGGTGTCTATATAAACCGGAGGGTTTAGTCCGTAGAGATAATCATAATCATACAGGCTAGACATCAAGGGTTTAGCCATTACGATCTCGAGGTAGATCAACTCTTGTAACCCCTATACTCATCAAAGTCAATCAAGCAGGAAGTAGGGTATTACCTCCATCAAGAGGGCCCAAACCTGGGTAAACATTGTGTCCCCTGCCTCCTGTTACCTTCGATCCTTAGACGCACAGTTCGGGACCCCCTACCCGAGATCTGCCGGTTTTGACACCGACATTGGTGCTTTCATCGAGAGTTCCACTGTGCCATCGTCGAAAGGCTTGATGGCTCCATCGATCATATGAAACAATGTTGCCAGGAAGGAGATCTTTCTCCCCAGCCAGATCTTCGTATTCGGTGGCTTCGCACTGCGTGCCAACTCGGTTGGCCACTTAGAGCAGATCGACAGCTACGCCCCTTGTCACCAGATCGGTTTTAGAAATCTGAACTATGTCGCTGATATCCAAGGAGACTTGATCTTCCAAGGGTTCGCGGCCCCAACCACCGCCCCGGCCTTAGATCCGGATCGCATCCTCAGGTCCGAAGACGGGAGTCTAGAGCCCGTCGGACTCTCTATGGCTATAGAGCCCAACACCGGAGAACCGAAGAGAATAGTGTCACCGGTAGTCATCACAAAGCCAGACTCTCGTCCGGACACTAGCTCCGAACCCTCGAAGTCCGTGTTATGCGAGCTCGGCTAGGGAACTTCTATCCCCATCCAAACCTCGCTCTTAAACAAGGCTTTGGACTTAATGCGCTCCCTCACCATCACAGAGGAATCGCTTCCGAATTGTGCCCACCCTGGACTAGGGGCTGAAAATAGGGAATTTTACTTCCCACCCACCACCCACTTCATAGCCACTATCGAGGATCTAACCGACATGCTCGATTACGCCTCCGAAGACATCGACGGTATGGACGACGATGTCGGAGAGGAGCAGGCCCAAAACTCGTCGTTCATCAGACACTGGACGGCCACTTCCTCATACGACGTGTACATGGTGGGCACACCTAAAGAAGGTGACGGCGATGATGAGAAGGATCCAGTCGAGGAAGAACCTCCTGAGATACCACCAAAGCGTCGACGTCAGCGGCGCCACTCTAAATCGCGTCGCGAAAAAGACAACAATACCGGCACCGGAGACAATAATACTCCAGAGAACGCCGAAGACCAAGAAGACCCCATCGAACCAACATCCGAACAGGATGATCGGGAGGACGGGCAAGTTGACCCTAACGAGCAAGCAGGGAACGAAGACTCGGAGGATAGTAACTATCTACCACTCTCCGAGGAAGACTTGAGCGTCGGCGACGAAGATTTTACCATGCCAGAGGAACCCCTCAAACAAGAGCACTTTAAATGCCGGCTAATAGCCACTGCAAGAAGCCTAAAGAAGAAGCAGCAGCAGCTTCAAGCTGACCAAGATCTGCTTAACTTCAGATGGAAAAACATCCTGGCAGCCAAAGAATACAGCCTCAAACGCCCAACAAAGAGTTACCCGAAGCGTAAGCTGCTACCCCAATTCAACAATGAGGCGCTGGAGCCCATACCACCCGCGCGTAACGCGGCTGACGGACCTGACCGACCACCACGTGGCCGGGACAGAACGGCAGCAAAATCCAAACATCAGCCTGCACCACCTCGCCGTAAAAGCAGAGAAACAACAGCTCGGGGATACACTTATGACCTACATAAGGACCTGGAAACTAGAACCGGTCAGACCATGTCAATCTACGGATCAAGGGGGCATGCCCAAGTGAAACGTCTCCAACGTATCTACAAATTTTTTATTGTTCCATGCTATTATATTATCTATTTTGGATGTTAATGGGCTTTATTAAACACTTTTATATTATTTTTGGGACTAACCTATTAACCCAGAGCCCAGTGCCAGTTTCTGTTTTTCCCTTGTTTCAGTGTCGCAGAAAAGGAATATCAAACAGAGTCCAAACGGAATGAAACCTTCGGGAAAGTTATTTTTGGAACGTAAGCAATCCAGGGGACTTGGAGTGCACGTCAGGGAATCAACGAGGAAGGCACGAGGCAGGGGGGTGCCCACCCCCCTGGGCACGCCCTCCACCCTCGTGGGCCCCTCGTGGCTCCCCTGACGTATTTCTTCCTCCTATATATATATATATATATATATATATATATATATATATATATATATATATATATATATATATATATATACCAATATACCCTAATACCATCAGGAACAGAATAGATCGGGAGTTCCGCCACGCAAGCCTCTGTAGCCACAAAAACCAATCGGGACCTGTTAGGCACCTCCGGAGGGGGAACCCTCACCGTGGCCATCTTCATCATCCCGCGATCTCCATGACGAGGAGGAGTAGTTCACCCTCGGGGCTGAGGGTATGTACCAGTAGCTATGTGTTTGATCTCTCTCTCTCTCTCTCTCTCTCTCTCTCTCTCTCTCTCTCTCTCGTGTTCTTGAGGTGATACGATCTTGATGTATCGCGAGCTTTGCTGTTATAGTTGGATCTTATGATGTTTCTCCCCCTCTACTCTCTTGTAATGGATTGAGTTTTCCCTTTGAAGTTATCTTACCAGATTGAGTCTTTAAGGATTTGAGAACACTTGGTGTATGTCTTGCATGTGCGTATCTGTGGTGACAATGGGATATCACATGATCCGCTTGATGTATGTTTTGGTGATCAACTTGCGGGTTTCGCCCATGAACCTATGCATAGGGGTTGGCACATGTTTTTGTCTTGACTCTCCGGTAGAAACTTTGGGGTACTCTTTGAAGTACTTTGTGTTGGTTTGAATAGATGAATCTGAGATTGTGTGATGCATATCGTATAATCATGCCCACAGATACTTGAGGTGACATTGGAGTATCTAGGTGACATTAGGGTTTTGGTTGATTTGTGTCTTAAGGTGTTATTTTAGTACGAACTCTTGAATAGATCGATCTGAAAGAATAACTTTGAGGTGGTTTCGTACCCTACCATAATCTCTTCGTTTGTTCTCCGCTATTAGTGGATTTGGAGTGACTCTTTGTTGCATGTTGAGGGATAATTATATGATCCAATTATGTTATTATTGTTGAGAGAACTTGCACTAGTGAAAGTATGAACCTTAGGCCTTGTTTCAACGCATTGCAATACCGTTTACGCTCAATTTTATCGCTTGTTACCTTGCTGTTTTTATAATTTCAGATTACAAAAATCTTTATCTACCATCCATATTGCACTTGTATCACCATCTCTTTGCTGAACTAGTGCACCTATACAATTTACCATTGTATTGGGTGTGTTGGGGACACAAGAGACTCTTTTTTATTTGGTTGCAGGGTTGCTTGAGAGAGACCATCTTCATCCTACACCTCCCACGGATTGATAAACCTTAGGTCATCCACTTGAGGGAAATTTGCTACTGATCTACAAACCTCTGCAGTTGGAGGCCCAACAACGTCTACAAGAAGAAGGTTGCCTAGTAGACATCAAGCAGTTTCTAGCGCCGTTGCCGGGGAGGTGAGTGCTTGAAGGTATATCTTTAGATCTTGCAATCGAATCTTTTAGTTTCTTGTTTTATCACTAGTTTAGTTTATAGTAGAAAACTACAAAAAAAAGGAATTGAGTTTGTCTCATACGCTTCATCTTTTTAATGTCTTCCGTAAGTATGAAAAAAAAATTGTGCTCAAGTGCTAGAAGAAGAAGTCTATAAAATGTTTGGCACTAAATCTTTGAACGATGAGCATGATTGCAATTTTGTTAGTATGAATTCCTTGAATATCCACAGTACTAATGATGATTGCACTAGTCATGATGAAAATATCTCTTATAAGCATGTCAATTTTTGTGGAGTGTATTGGGTTTGCAAGTACGCACCAAGGGAGGATAGATATTGCAAGAGGCATAAGCATTTAGAAACTAAATGCTTGCAAGAAAGGCTAAATGTTAGTGCTGAAAATTTAAAATATCTTAGTCGTACTTGTGAACTTTGCAATGAATATGGTCATTTAAATATCAAATGCAAATTGTTTCATGATCGAATCGTGTCCAAAAATTGTGATGACTTGATTTTCCTTGCACATTATAATGAACTTAGTTTGATTTTGGGTTATGAAGAAATGAAACGTCAAACTAAGCATATTCCAGAAGACAACCTCGAGAAATTCGTCGATATTGATCTAGAAGAAATTTATATGTATTGTGCGGTGAATTGCATTGAAAATCCTTATATTGCCAATTACATAAAGAAAGAGAACAAATAGAAGATGAAGAGAATACTAATGAAAGGGAAGAGACTTCCCAATATCCTCCTATTATTTCTTATGATGAATCATATAATGAGGAGGAGCTTTCTATTCAACCAATCTCATCAATAAGGAGCTCAAAAAAGAGGGATAAACCCGCACATGATGTGAAGAAGAAAAAGAAAAAACGGAGAAGCAAAGGTAAAAAGGTATCCTTCCCAAATGATGTTGCTCCTACTACTCATTGTGATGATGATAATTGCTATACTATTGGTGCTATCCATACTATTAATGATGAGAGTGATTATGCTTATCATATGAAAAGGCCCAAGCTTGGGGAAGCTATGATTGATGAGAATGACATATTTGAGAATATATTTGCTGCAATTAATGTTTGTCCCAAGCTTGGGGATGCTACGTTTCATGAAGATGATATTTTTAGCCTCCCATGTTTTGATATGCAAAGTTGTTATAATAATAGCATGCCTTCTACCTATGATGATTATAGTGATGAAAGTGGGTTTGGAAGAGTGTCAACTTTAGGAAGTAATGATCCCACTATTTTGGAGGATGTTGAATCTTATAATATTTATGAAAGTGGATTTGGAGAGGTCATGACTTTATTTAGTGATGAGTCCACTATCTTGGAAGAGGTTTCAATCGATTATGATGAGAACAAAGTTGCTACTTATGATGATTATTGTGATGAAACTTATGCTATAACAAGTAGTGATGATTATATTTATAAAACTTGTCATGATTGTGATTACCCTTTTTTGAACATTACTCTTTTAATATGGAAACAATTTATAGTATTCGAGTTTCTTATGATATTCCCACTATTCCGAATAAGAAGAATTTTTCTTATGTAGAGAGTAGTAAATTTTCTATGCTTGTAGATCATGAAAGAATGCTTTAGGTGATGGTTATATTGTTGAATTCATTCATGATGCTACTGAAAATTATTATGAGGGAGGAATATATGCTTATAGGAATTGCAATAATATCAAGTTTCCCTAGCTAGGCATGATGATTTTAATGATGCTCACATAAAAGATAAGAATCGAAACATAAAGAGAGAATCATGAAGAATATGACTAGCACATTTAAGTCTAACCCACTTCCTATGCATAGGGATTTTGTGAGCAAACAACTTATGGGAACAATAATCTAGCGCTTGTTCGGAGGCAACCCAACTTTATTTTAGTTTCTTGATTTTTGGTTCTGTTTAGTAATAATTAATCCATCTAGCCTCAGGTTAGATGTGGTTTTATGTTTTATTTAGTGTTTGTGCCAAGTAAGACCTATAGGATCTTCTTGGATGATAGTTATCTGATCTTGCTGAAAATTCCAGAAACTTTCTGTTCACGAAAACAATTGTTTAAAATCACCAGAATGTGATAAAATACTGATTCCAATTGCAGAAGATCAATAATAAAATTATCTATGTCTTCCTATTTTGGTAGAATATTTTGAGTTCCAGAAGTATACGTTTGATACAAATTACTACAGACTGTTTTGTTTTTTGACAGATTCTGTTTTCTATGTGTTGTTTGCTTATTTTGATGAATCTATGAGGAGTATCGGAGGGAATGAACCATAGATAAGTTGTAATAAATTAGATATTACACCAATATGAATTTAGAATTAGTTCACAACAGTACCTAAGTGGTGATTTATTTTCTTATACTAACGGAGCTTACGAGTTTTCTGTTGAGTTTTGTGTTGTGAAGTTTTCATGTTTTGGGTAAAGATTCGATGGACTATGGAATAAGGAGTGGCAAGATCCTAAGCTTGGGGATTCCCAAGGAACCCGAAGGTAATATTCAAGGACAACCAAGAGCCTAAGCTTGGGGATGCCCCGGATGGCATCCCCTCTTTCGTCTTCGTTCATCGGTAACTTTACTTGGAGCTATATTTTTATTCACCACATGATATCTTGGAGCGTCATGTCATTTTATTTTGTTTTTGCTTGCTGTTTGAATAAAATACTAAGATCTGAAATTCTTAAACGGGAGAGTCTTCACATAGTTTTATAATTATTCGACTACTCATTGATTTTCACTTATATCTTTCGGAATAGTTTGTTGTTTGCTCTAGTGCTTCACTTATATGTTTTAGAGCACGGCGGGGGATTTATTTTGAAGAAATATTTGATCTCTCATGCTTCACTTATATTATTTGGAGAGTCCTAAACAGCATGGTAATTTGCTTTGGTTATGAATTTAGTCCTAATATGATGGGCATCCAAGAGGGATATAATAAAAACTTTCATATAGAGTGCATGGAATACTAAGAGAAGTTTGATACTTGATGATTGTTTTGAGATATGAAGATAGTGATATTAAAGTTGTGCTAGTAGAGTAGTCGTGAATTTGAGAAATACTTGTGTTGAAGTTTGCAAGTCCCGTAGCATGCACGTATGGTAAACGTTATGTAACAAATTTGAAACATGAGGTGTTCTTTGATTGTCTTCCTTATGAGTGGCGGTCGGGGACGAGCGATGGTCTTTTCCTACCAATCCATCCCCCTAGGAGCATGCGCGTAATGCTTGGTTTTTGATGACTTGTAGATTTTTGCAATAAGTATGTGAGTTCTTTATGACTAATGTTGAGTCCATGGATTATCGCACTCTTACCCTTCCATCATTGCTAGCCTCTTGGTGCGTGCATTGCCCTTTCTCACCTTGAGAGTTGGTGCAAACTTCGCCGGTGCATCCAAACCTCGTGATATGATACACTCTATCACACATAAACCCCCTTATATCTTCCTCAAAACAACCACCATACCTACCTATTATGGCATTTCCATAGCCATTCCGAGATATATTGCCATGCAACTTTCCACCATTCCGTTTATTATGACACGCTTCATCATTGTCATATTACCTTGCATGATCATGTAGTTGACATCGTATTTGTGGCAAAGCCACCGTTCATAATTCTTTCATACATGTCACTCATGATTCATTTCCCATCCCGGTACACCGCCGGAGGCACAAATATAGAGTCATATTTTGTTCTAGTATCGAGTTGTAATCATTGAGTTGTAAATAAATAGAAGTGTGATGATCATCGTTAATAGAGCATTGTCCCAAAAAAAGAGGAAGGCCAAAAATAAAAAAATAAAAAGAAAGGCCAAATAAAAAAGGAAGGCCCAAAAAAAGAAATAAAAAGGGACAATGCTACTATCCTTTTTCCACACTTGTGCTTCAAAGTAGCACCATGATCTTCATGATACAGAGTCTCTTGTTTTGTCACTTTCATATACTAGTGGGAATTTTCCATTACAGAACTTGGCTTGTATATTCCAGCGATGGGCTTCCTCACATGCCTAGGTATTCATGAGCAAGCAAGTTGGATGCACACCCACTTAGTTTCTTTTGTTGAGCTTTCAATAATTTATAGCTCTAGTGCATCCGTTGCATGGCAATCCCTACTCCTTGCATTGATATCAATTGATGGGAATCTCCCTAGCCCATTGATTAGCCGCGTCAATGTGAGACTTTCTCCTTTTTTGTCTTCTCCACACAACCCCCATCATTATATTCTATTCCACCCATAGTGCTATATCCATGGCTCACGCTCATGTATTGCGTGAAGGTTGAAAATGTTTGAGATTACTAAAGTATGGAACAATTGCTTGGCTTGTCATCAGGGTTGTGCATGATGAGAGCATTCTTGTGTGATGAAAATGGAGCATGACTAAACTATATGATTTTGTAGGGATGAACTTTCTTTGGTCATGTTATTTTGAGAAGACATGATTGCTTAGTTAGTATGCTTGAAGTGTTATTATTTTTATGTCAATATTAAACTTTTGTCTTGAATCTTATGGATCTAAATATTCTTGCCACATTAAAGAAGATTAAATTGATAAATATGTTAGGTAGCATTCCACATCAAAAATTATGTTTTTATCATTTACCTACTTGGGGACGAGCAGGAATTAAGCTTGGGGATGCTGATACGTCTCCAACGTATCTATAATTTTTTATTGTTCCATGCTATTATATTATCTGTTTTGGATGTTAATGGGCTTTATTAAACACTTTTATATTATTTTTGGGACTAACCTATTAATCCACAGCCCAGTGCCAGTTTCTGTTTTTCCCTTATTTCAGTGTTTCGCAGAAAAGGAATATCAAACGGAGTCCAAACGGAATGAAACCTTCGGGAAAGTCATTTTTGGAACATAAGCAATCCAGGGGACTTGGAGTGCACGTCAGGGAATCAACGAGGAAGGCATGAGGAAGGGGGGCGCGCCCACCCCCCTGGGCGCGCCCTCCACCCTCATGGGCCCCTCGTGGCTCCCCTGACGTATTTTGTTCCTCCTATATATACCAATATACCCTAAAACCTTCAGGGAACAGAATAGATCGGGAGTTCCACCGCCGCAAGCCTCTGTAGCCACCAAAAACCAATCGGGACCCTGTTCTGGAATCCTGCCGGGGGGGGGAACCCTCACCGATGGCCATCTTCATCATCCCGGCGATCTCCATGACGAGGAGGGAGTAGTTCACCCTCGGGGCTGAGGGTATGTACTAGTAGCTATGTGTTTGATCTCTCTCTCTCGTGTTCTTGAGGTGATACGATCTTGATGTATCGCGAGCTTTGTTGTTATAGTTGGATCTTGTGATGTTTCTCCCCCTCTACTCTCTTGTAATGGATTGAGTTTTCCCTTTGAAGTTATCTTATCGGATTGAGTCTTTAAGGATTTGAGAACACTTGATGTATGTCTTGCATGTGCGTATCTGTGGTGACAATGGGATATCACGTGATCCACTTGATGTATGTTTTGGTGATCAACTTGCGGGTTCCTCCCATGAACCTATGCATAGGGGTTGGCACATGTTTTTGTCTTGACTCTCCGGTAGAAACTTTGGGGCACTCTTTGAAGTACTTTGTGTTGGTTTGAATAGATGAATCTGAGATTGTGTGATGCATATCGTATAATCATGCCCACGGATACTTGAGGTGACATTGGAGTATCTAGGTGACATTAGGGTTTTGGTTGATTTGTGTCTTAAGGTGTTATTCTAGTACGAACTCTTGAATAGATCGATCCGAAAGAATAACTTTGAGGTGGTTTCGTACCCTACCATAATCTCTTCGTTTCTTCTCCGCTATTAGTGGCTTTGGAGTGACTCTTTGTTGCATGTTGAGGGATAATTATATGATCCAATTATGTTATTATTGTTGATAGAACTTGCACTAGTGAAAGTATGAACCTTAGGCCTTGTTTCAATGCATTGCAATACCGTTTACGCTCACTTTTATCGCTTGTAACCTTGCTGTTTTTATAATTTCAGATTACAAAAACCTTTATCTACCATCCATATTGCACTTGTATCACCATCTCTTCGCCGAACTAGTGCACCTATACAATTTACCATTGTATTGGGTGTGTTGGGGACACTAGAGACTCTTTTTTATTTGGTTGCAGGGTTGCTTGAGAGAGACCATCTTCATCCTACGCCTCCCACGGATTGATAAACCTTAGGCCATCCACTTGAGGGAAATTTGCTACTGATCTACAAACCTCTGCGCTTGGAGGCCCAACAACGTCTACAAGAAGAAGGTTGTGTAGTAGACATCACCAAGCGCGAGAACACGGCTATCAGGCCTGGCGCGACAAACACAACCTCACCAGGGCCGAAAACCGCATACAGATTTCATCCGAACTGCGTCGCAACGTTGCCCGATACAGAGGCGCCGCACACCCCCTATGCTTCACCGATGAGGTAATAGAGCACCAGTTCCCAGAAGGGTTTAAACCCGTGAACATCGAATCATACGATGGCACAACAGATCCCGCAGTATGGATTGAAGATTTTCTTCTCCACATTCACATGGCACGTGATGACGATCTACATGCCATCAAATACCTTCCCCTAAAACTTAAGGGGCCAGCTCGGCACTGCTTAAACAACCTCCCAGAAAACTCTATCGAAAGCTGTGAAGACTTGGATGATGCCTTCAGAGACAACTTCCAGGGCACTTATATCCGGCCACCGGACACCGATGACCTCAGTCACATAGTCCAACAGCCCGGAGAGTCAGCCAGAAAATTCTGGACCAGGTTCCTAATTAAAAAGAACCAAATTGTCGACTGTCCGGACGCCGAAGCCTTAGCGGCCTTTAAACACAGCATCCGTGACAAATGGCTCGCCCGACACCTTGGCCAAGAGAAGCCGAAGTCCATGGCAGCCCTTACAACACTCATGACCCGCTTTTGCACAGGCGAAGATAGCTTGCTAGCCCGTAGCAGCAACAGTACCAGCGACCCTGGCACTTCTGAAGCCAGAAATGGCAACGGCAGGCCCCGACGCAAAAAAACAAGCGTCGAAACAACAATGACAATACCGAAGACATAGCGGTCAACGCTGATTCAGTGGCTCCAAATCCGGTCAGCGAAAGAAGCCATTCAAGAGAAAAAAGGACGGTTCATCCAGCTTGGAGCGAATAGTTGATCGACCTTGCCAGATTCATGGCACCCCCGACAAGCCTGCCAACCATACCAACAGAAGTTGTTGGGTCTTTAAACAGGCCGGTAAGTTAAATACCGAACACAAGTGGAAAGGGCTACCCGGCAAGGACGACGATGAAGAACCTCGCCCACCAAACACAGGGGGACAGAAGAAATTTCCCCCTGAGGTCAAAATGGTGAACGTGATATACGTTACTCACATCCCCAAGAGGGAGCGCAAGCGCACGCTAAGGAACGTCTATGCGATAGAGCTACTCGCCACGAAGTTCAACCCATGGTCGGCCTGTCTGATCACTTTTGATCGTAGAGACCATCCGACCAGTATCCGTCATGGAGGTTCGGCTGCACTGGTCCTCGACCCAATCATCGATGGATTCCACCTTACGCGAGTCCTCATGGACGGCGGCAGCTGAGGGAGTCCTGGATTAGGGGGTCCTCGGACAGCCGGACTATATCCTTTGGCTGGACTGTTGGACTATGAAGATACAAGATTGAAGAGTTCGTCCCGTGTCCGGATGGGACTCTCCTTGGCATGGAAGGCAAGCTTGGCAATACGAATATGTAGATCTCATCCCTTGTAACCGACTCTGTGTAACCCTAGCCCCCTGATACGTCTCCAACGTATCTATAATTTTTGACTGCTCGATGCTATATTATCTATTGTTTTGGACTATATTGGGCTTTATTTTCCACTTTTATATTACTTTTGGGACTAACCTATTAACTGGAGGCCCAGCCCAGAATTGCTGTTTTTTGCCTATTTCAGTATTTTGAAGAAACGGAATATCAAACGAAGTCCAAACGGAATGAAATCTTCGGGAATGTGATTTTCTCATCAGATAAGACCCAGGAGACTTGGACCCTCCGTCAAGAAAGCCACGAGGCGGCCACGAGGGTGGAGGCCCCCCCCCTAGGGCGCGACCCCTGCCTCATGGGCCCCCGAAGCTCCACCGACGTACTCCTTCCTCCTATATATACCTACGTACCCCCAACAGATCAGATACGGAGCCCAAAACCTAATTCCACCGCCGCAAATTTCTGTATCCACGAGATCCCATCTTGGGGCCTGTTCCGGAGCTCCGCCGGAAGGGGATTCCACCACGGAGGGCTTCTACATCAACATCATAGCCTCTTCGATGAAGTGTGAGTTGTTTACCTCAGACCTTCGGGTCCATAGTTAGTAGCTAGATGGCTTCTTCTCTCTTTTTGGATCTCAATACAATGTTCTCCCCCTCTCTCGTGGAGATCTATTCGATGTAATCTTCTTTTTGCGGTGTGTTTGTTGAGATCGATGAATTGTGGGTTTATGATCAAGATTATCTACGAGCAATATTTGAATCTTCTCTGAATTCTTTTATGTATGATTGAGTTATCTTTGTAAGTCTCTTCGAATTATCCGTTTGGTTTGGCCAACTAGATTGGTAGTTCTTGCAATGGGAGAAGTGCTTAGCTTTGGGTTCAATCTTGCGGAGTCCTTACCCAGTGACAGAAAGGGTTGCAAGGCACGTATTGTATTGTTGCCATCAAGGATAACAAGATGGGGTATTTATCATATTGCATGAATTTATTCCTCTACATCATGTCATCTTGCTTAAGGCGTTACTCTGTTTTGTTAACTTAATACTCTAGATGCATGCTCGATAGCGGTCGATGAGTGGAGTAATAGTAGTAGATGCAGGCATGAGTCGGTCTACTTGTCTCAGACGTGATGCCTATATACATGATCATACCTAGATACTCTCATAACTCTGCTCAATTCTGTCAATTGCTCAACACTAATTCGTTCACCCACCGTAAAATACTTATGCTCTTGAGAGAAGCCACTAGTGAAATCTATGGCCCTCGGGTCTATTTTCATCATATTAATCTTCCTACGCTTTATTATTGCTTTGCTTTTTTACTTTGCCTTTTTATTTTACTTTGCATCTTCATACCAAAAATACCAAAAATATTATCTATCATCTCTATTAGATCTCACTCTCGTAAGTGATTGTGAAGGGATGGACAACCCTGATTCGCGTTGGTTGCGAGGAGTTATTGTTTTGTGTAGGTACGAGGGACTTGCGCGTGGCCTCCTACTGGATTGATACCTTGGTTCTCAAAAACTGAGGGAAATACTTACGCTACTCTGCTGCATCATGGGGGAAACCAACGCAAGCTCAAGACGTAGCACCCCCTCCGGTGTCTATATAAACTGGAGGGTTTAGTCCATAGGACAACAACAATCATACCATAGGCTAGCTTCTTGGGTTTAGCCTCTATGATCTCGTGGTAGATCAACTCTTGTAATACTCATATCATCAAGATCAATCAAGCAGGAAGTAGGGTATTACCTCCATCAAGAGGGCCCGAACCTGGGTAAACATCGTGTCCCCCGCCTCCTGTTACCATCCGCCTTAGACGCACAGTTCTGGACCCCCTACCCGAGATCCGCCGATTTTGACACCGACATTGGTGCTTTCATTGAGATTTCCACTGTGCCGTCACCGTAAGGTTGGATGGCTCGTCTCGTTGTCAAGGACAATATCACCTCTGGGGGAGCCCTGGCTATATGGCAAACTCTCCGGCTAGGCAGTTTCGTCATGACCGCCCGTTCGGCCGCTGCGCCGACGATGACTTCTCGGGTCATCGAAAACAGTCTCCACGTCGGCTCGGAATTCGCCGAGCAGTTGGATCCAATGGAGCTCTCTTCCTTGAACGAGCTCTTGGATCGCATCGCCGCCTTGGGAGTCGCTACAGACTATGATCAGATCGGGTTTAAACCCGACCAAAGGGAGATTAACTCCCCGCCGGTCACCCATCAGATAGCGGTGGTAGAGGAGCAATGCAGTGATTCTTCCTCTATCTTGAGGACAAACTATGTCCGGATTTCCGAGCTCTCCGAGCCGGATACCCGTCCACAGGAGGACATGGCCCAAACCTTGAACCTAGAATCATGCAGTGGGCCAGACCTGTTGAGCAACATCCGGAGCCCGAACTGCCAAGCTTGGAAACTCCTCCGCCCCTGGGTCTCGGATCGGGTCAGGGTTCAGACTTAAATCCACCCACCCACCCAGATATAAGCGATCTTTCCCACATTAGACAAGAGCCCCAAGAGATAGTAAACCACTATTGGGCCAGATTCCTCCTTGTAATGAGCAAGGTTAAGGACTGTCGCGAGGAAGACGCAATCTCATTCTTTTCCAATAATTGCACGGACAAGGCAATCCTCAACGCCATAAGTCGCCATGACATAGCACACTTCGCTGACTTGGCGGCCATAGTACGGAAATACTGTGCGATGGAAAGCGCCTGGAAAACCCAAACAAAATTTTGGGATCCTCCGGCTCTCACAAAACCCCCCGTCCGAACTAAAAGGGTGTACACTCGTAAGTCACCCGAACCAATTACAAAGAAACAAAAGCCCACTACAAGGCGCGGAACCGTATTGGAGGGATGGCTTAACGGGCCATGCAAAATTCACAGTACAGCGGATACCATCCCAACACACAGCCTTAGAGCATGTTGGGTACTCCGGCAGGTGGCCAAGAGCGGTGAGGATCTCCTCATCAGCAACACCGCAGAGCACAATCCCAGGGAAAATAGCAATACAATATTGACAGTCTTCGAGACCTTCGCCTCAAATAATAGGCGTAAGCGAGCACTCCGCAGCCTAGCCGAAGTCTTCCACGTAGCAGCAATAAATCCATGGAGCGATACAGCTATCACCTTCAATGCCAGTGACGAACCTAAATTCCGAACAGCCCGAGCACCAGCCGCCTTGGTCCTTAGTCCAATTGTGGACGACTTCCGGCTTACTAAAGTGCTCATGGACGGCGGCAGCGGATTAAACTTCATCTATGAAGAAACTCTTAGCAAAATGGAAATAGACAGGAGCCGCATTGAGCAAAGCAGCACGACCTTCAGAGGAATCATCCCTAGTCGGGAGGCACGCTGCGCTGGAAAAATCACACTAGACGTGGTATTCGGCACGCCGAAGAATTATAGGTCCGAAGAAATCACATTCCAAGTGGCCCCGTTCAGTAGCGGATACCACGCCCTTTTAGGGCGGGAGGCGTTCATGATCTTCGAAGCTATACCCCATTACGGGTACATGAAGCTCAAAATGCCCGGGCCCAATGGAATCATCACTCTAGCTAGTGATCCGGACATAGCAATCTGCGCCGAGAATAAAACCGCCGCACTAGCCCTTGAGGCTTTATCCAAAGCCCTCGCGGCCGAAGAACTGACGGCGCTGCGCTCCACAGTGGACAGGGACGATGTGATACTCGACAGAAGATCCAAATCCACCTCTTTTAAACCAGCGGATGAAATAGTCAAATTCCAGGTCCACCCAACGGACCCTACCAAAACAACATCCATCAGGGCACAATTAAACCCCATAGTAGACATCGCACTACGGGAGTTCTTGCACGAAAATTTGGACATATTCGCCTGGCATCCTTCAGACATGCCAGGAATCCCACGCAGGCTGGCCGAGCATAGCCTTAACATTCTAAAGGGGTTCAAGCCAGTCAAGCAGACTCTTCGGCATTTCTCTGAACCTAAGCGACAAGCCATGGGAGAAGAGCTAGCCAAGTTACTGGAGGCCGGATTCATCCGAGAAATAAAACATCCGGGCTGGCTAGCAAACCTGGTAATGGTACCAAAGAAGGATAAATCCTGGCGCCTATGTGTCGACTTCAAGGACCTTAATAAGGCTTGCCCCAAGGATCCCTTCCCCCTCCCTCGCATTGATCAAATTATCGACGCTACCGCATGACATGACTCATTGTGTTTCCTCAACGCATACTCCGGATACCATCAAATTAAGATGGTGGAGTCCGATCAAGCCGCAACAACATTTATCACTCCATACGGCCCCTTCTGTTTCAACACCATGCCTTTCGGGCTAAAAAACGCCGGTGCAACCTATTAACGCATGATTCAGACATGCTTGGAGACACAGATCGGCAAAACAGTGGAGGCATACGTAGACGATGTGGTCGTTAAAACCAGACACGTCGAATCCTTAATAGACGACTTGAGGCTCACGTTCGATAATCTCCGAACATACGACATTAAGCTCAATCCAGAAAAATGCGTCTTCGGCGTGCCCGCCGGAAAGCTCTTAGGCTTCATCGTCTCCAACAGAGGAATCGAAGCAAATCCGGCTAAAATCAGAGCTCTGTCACAGTTGTTCATCCCAACAGACCTCAAGCAAATCCAGAAACTAACTGGATGCGTGGCTGCCTTAAGCCGCTTCATCTCCCGATTAGGGGAAAAGGCACTGCCTCTTTATCGCCTTCTTCGACGCACCAAACACTTCGAGTGGATGGATGCGGCCACGGCCGGGCTAGAGGAAATAAAAGTCGTTTTGGCCACAAACCCAATCTTGGCCGCGCCAAATGTAGGCGAACCAATGTTGTTGTATATAGCAGCAACACACCAAGTTGTAAGTGCAGTGCTCGTCGTCGAACGAGAGACGGACGGACATAAGTTCCCGCTTCAAAAGCCGATATACTATGTATCCACTGTCCTCACTCCATGCAAATCACGGTACCCACATTATCAAAAGATAACATACGCGGTCTTCATGGCATCCCGGAAACTACGACACTACTTTCAAGAGTGTTCAATTACGGTGGCCTCTGAAGTACCACTCAACGACATAATAAACAACCGCGAAGCCACGGGCCAGATTGCTAAATGGGCTATTGAGCTCCTCCTGTTTGACATAATATACAAACCACAGCGAGCCATTAAGTCACAAGTACTGGCCGATTTCTTCGCTGAATGGACAGAAACCGAACTCCCTAAAGAGTACGGCGCATACTCCAATTGGATCATGCACTTTGACGGCTCTAAAATGCTGGCGGTCTGGGGGCTGGTGTCATCCTGACATCCCCCACCAGAGATACAGTACAGTACGTACTCCAAATATTATACACAGACTCCAACAATGCAGCAGAATACGAGGCCCTGTTACACGGCCTCTGGATGGCAGTCTCCATGGGCATTCAACGCCTAGAGGTGCGGGGGGATTCCAACCTCACAATATCTCAAATAAATGGATACTTTGACGCCAAGGATCCAAAAATGGCAGCTTATCGCAACGCCGTCCTCAAAATGCCAGCTCGGTTCGAGGGGCTTGAATTCCACCATGTGGTCCGGGAAAACAATCAGGCGGCAGATATCCTTGCCCGCATCGGCGCTAAGCGCGACCCAGTCCCACCTAATATCTTTTTGGAAAGGCTGTTTAAGCCATCTATGGTATGGGAAGGAGAGACCGGAAATAATAGTCCGGACCCGGACACAACGCCAGATCCCGAAGACCCTGACGTAATCGGAGGCTCTACCACCGAAATAACACCTTCCGCCCACGTGATTATGGTTGTCATTGCCCCGTGGACAGAGCCCTTCTTGGCCTACCTAACTAGGCAGAAACTACCTAACGACCCAAACAAGGCACGTTGCATTGTGCGACGGTCTAAAGCCTACAAGGTCCACGAGGAGAGCTTTATAAGAAAAGCGCTACCGGAGTCCTTCAAAGGTGCATCTCCGAAGAAGAAGGACGGCAACTTTTGGCAGAAATTCATGCTGGACTTGGCGGCCACCACGCCGCAGCCCGGGCCCTGGTAAGCAAGGCCTTTCGTACAGGTTTTACTTGGCCGGCGGCCCGAGCGAGCCTACGGGATCTCGTTCAACGATGCGTCGGTTGCCAGCTTTTTGCAAACCAAAGCCATATGCCGCTTACCGCTCTCTGAACAATCCCCATCACTTGGCCCTTTGCGGTCTGGGGGCTTGATATGGTTGGACCCCTCAAAGGGGGAAGCCATAAGAAAAAATACTTATTGGTCATGGTGGATAAATTCACCAAATGGATAGAAGCCAAACCAGTTAAAACGGCCGAGTCCGGACCAATGATAGACTTCATATCCGGGGTTGTACACCGTTACGGCATCCCCCACAGCATCATCACCGATAACGGCTCGAACTTTACAGCCGACGAGGTAAAAATTTGGTGCAGCAACATGGGCATTAAGCTCGATTATGCTTCTGTCTATCACCCGCAACTAATGGTCAAGTCGAGCGAGCAAATGGTCTTATCATGAGCGGCATTAAACCCATATTAGTGTGATCCTTAAAGGAACCAGATACGCACTGGGTAGAGGAGCTCGACTCCGTACTATGGGGGTTGCGGACCACGCCGCATCGCACTACCGGATACACACCATTTTTCATGGTGTACGGTGTAGAGGCGGTACTGCCCTGTGACATAATTCATGACTCACCTCGAGTGCACATGTACGAAGAGAAAGAAGCCGAGCTTGATCGGCAGGATAGTTTGGACGCCTTGGAGGAGGAGCGTGATGCAGCAAAAGCCCTTTCTGCATTTTATCAGCAACAGGCTCGAAGGTATCAAAGCAGAGAAGTACGGGCCAAAACTTATAACGTCGGCGAACTCGTGCTATGCCTACCGGAGAAGAAAAAGAAAAAGCTCAAGCCCAAATTGGAAGTTCCCTTTATTATTGACCAAGTTCTAACTGGTGGAGTGTATCGCCTGCGGGATGCATCGGACAATCGACTCGATCCAAACCCATGGAACGCAGCCAGACTCCAAAGGTTCTACGCCTAGTGCCGGACTCTATGTTCGTCTCCTTACCTCCGTCAACTTTTATACATCCGTTATCTGTCTTTTATTTCTTTCTTTCTTCCCTTGTTCTTCAAGGCCTTAAAAGGCTAAAATGTGTCTTGACTACACAATCTTGACGTGCTAGCCGTGCTCATTATACTTGGGGGCTTCTCATATAGAAGCTTAATATAACTATTTTCCAGGCTCTATGCCCCACACATGTGTCATTCTTCCACATGTACCTTTTTCGCCATTATATGCATTGATATGTCTTAAGTTTTGGCCAAGCTGGGTTGCCTGGCTCTTGTGTTATTCCCTACGTTCTCGTTAATTCGGCTAGGGCATAAGGGGAGCACCTCTGTGATTGTTACTGCCGGGTCAGCCGGATGTGTACCTCAGACTGGGTGAAGCCGGAAGCTAGCGTTCTTAAGGGAATGCTCGGTCGGTGAACAAAAGATGACCTTTATTTTTTGTAATACATGCCCCCAGATGTTTATATCCTGCGTCTCTTTTCGCAGTTCAGACATGCACATTAGGGCATGCATACCCAGGGAAAGGAACCCTTAACGGAACTATTCTCCCTGGAAGATGTTTCTTACTATACATGTAATATAACATAGCTAGTTGGGTACTTATGCATTCAAGCACTTATGACCCCTACGCTTTGGTTTCCACAGCGTGCCGGTTTTTTTATAACGGCGGGTATTCGGATACACTCTGGACTGTCGGGTCCAGAGGTCGAAGTGAAAAGGTCCGCCATGACAAATGATTTACAATACGGCTAGGGACAATACATGTCACTTGAAGTACACATTCACTTAGACTGAATAAATTCTTCTTCTATACCATCCAACAGGCTTTCTAGCCTACAATCCTGTTGGGAATACTTTGCAGCTAATTCTACTTGGTCATACACCAAACTGACGGGGATCTCTTTCCCATCGGGCCCCACAGGCCCGACCTCGGCCATGTGGTTCGGGTCAGCCTTGGTATATCGCGTCTTCACCATGGCCCAGGCTTCCCTTGCACCTTGTCGGCAGGCGATATCTTCCATAATCGGAGCGCGCGCGCTCCTTGAGCTTCTCTATAAGCTCCCCATGCCTCTGGCGGGGGGCGGATGCCACAAGGCTTGGGCAATGCCTGCATCACCTGCCGAACTTGTTGATGCAGTTGTGAGAGCTCTGGCGAAGATCACCCAGACCGGGCATCTCCTCCATGGGACGACCCGTCAGCATACCTGCAGACATAACTTTGTTAGCCGGTTTCTTCACCGAACTCTTTAAAAGTTCGTTCAAGCACTTACTGGAAATGTCGCGTCGAAGCCGCTTATTCTCCTTTACGGAGTCAGCAAGCTGGGCTCGAACATCTTTTAGTTCCACGCCCAGCTGGATATTGGCATCTTGGAGATCGTTTTTCTCCCGCCAAACCCGTGTAAGCATGCGCTCGCCAGCCTTTAGCTGTCGTTGAGCATGCGGCTCATCCCCTATCACGACCTCCAGATTCATTCCAGAGTCATCTGCAGAATCTATTGTTAGATCTGCATGCATGCCGTATACTAACTCGTACTTGTCATTCTTTGTAATAAGTGTTACCAGATGGGGCCTTCTCGGACTCCTTTACTGCGGCAATTGCGGCCTGAAGCTGGGCTTTGCACTCCTCCAGCTCTAGAGATAACTGGGTATTCTTCTCCGTAAGAACCTATGCAAACAATGATCCTTAAATCAGTTGTGCCAACTGTTTCAAGTCTCAGGGGCTACTGATATACATAATTATTAGATTTTCCTACCCGTATATCCTTTACATCTTTGGTCCGTGGCTCTGGCAAGACCATTTTGAGCAGCTTCGGATGTCGCGTCTCCTGAGTTGAAGGCATCGAACGCCTCTTGGGAGAAACAAGCGTCACGGAGTACGGCCCGGCGACGCCTGTGATTCATGACGCTCTCCACTTCGGAATTTGTAGCGGATAGCCTATCCGCATCCTCTGTAGGAGGAACCTCTGGCGTTGGCCCCATGTTAGTGTCCGCCTTTATGTCCGGCTCTGGAGCCCGACTGGTGGAGGCGTGACCGGCAACCTCTCCGGATACAGTCCGGCGAGCGTTTTTTCAGAAGACGACCACCATGGAGCGGGGTTCTCTTTCGTACCTCTGCGATGGCGTCTCAGTCCTGACCGCCTTCCTTTTAAGCCTACCCGGCTTTGGTGCCCCTTGTTGGTGAGTCACTGCGGGTTCGGCATGGCGTCCCGAGGGCCTTCCTTGTAAGACACCATATGTGTGCGGTAGGTGAAGTGCAGAAAAAGGGATCCTTCTCAGAAGTTGGGACTCCGATTTTACTTACATGCGATGCAGGGAGTAGTCAAGGATAATCGGCTATGATGGCCACCATGGCATCATCGCAGCTCAATTGATAGAACGTCATGTCAATCAGCTCCACAAATATGTCCGGATCCTCTTCGAGTCTAGGGTCGAGGACCCGGTCAGGGTCCTCTGGTTGTGGAGGCGGGCTGTGGACCTCCCTCACAGCTTTTCGCAGCTCCTGCTATGAAGTAGCAAGGTAAGTATTTATGACAAAGAATGCGGGAAGGTCTGGAGGAAAAAGTAGCAGCTCACCCAGCTTGGAGGGTTGTACATGGAGAATCCATCCCGTGGCTTGATGCGGATGAACTCCTCTTCCTTTCCTTTGTACAAATCAGACATAATTTTTGCTAGAGCAGCGACTGAGTCCGGTCCCTTACGACCGCAGTGGGTGGCATCGTCTTCCCCGTTGAAGTGCCACATGGGTTGCCCCCGATATTGAAGTGGCTGCACCCCCCGCATTATACATATTGACATAACCCGATTCTGTCAATCCGACTAAACCAGCATCGTATCCGACCCATCGGTATAGGACTTCCCGTTATCTTCCTCCCGAGGGCTCGAGGGCGCCAGCTCTGGCGTTTCTTGAGGCGTTGTTGAACTCAGGAAGGCCCATCCGAATGGGGTCCAAAGGGGCGTCCTCCATATAAAACCACTCCGAAGGCCAGTCTTGGATGTCTTCTTCGAGTGCGGACAAGTATCCGGTCGGTGATCGCCATATTTGGCTCTGCCCACTTGGTATATTGACCCCTCACGTATGCAAGTGTAAGGCAGAATAGCCTCTTCCATAGCTCGAAATGAGCTTCGCAGCCCAGAAACAGCTCGCAAAGGGTGACATAGCCAGCGATGTGTAATATGGAGGCGGGGGTAAAAATATGCAGCTGGAGGCCGTAGAACTCCAGGAGCCCGTGGAGGAACGGATGAATTAGAAATCCAAGCCCTCTTAATAAGTAAGGGACAAGGCATACCCGCTCCCCCATGGATGGGTTGGGAAAGCTCTCCGCTTGTTCCCCGCGATTGTAGGTGGCGAGCCCGGCTCGAACGGGGACCATATACGCTGGAGGGAGAAATCCCTGGGTCTGTAACTCTACTAATTGGCTGTGGGGGATGGAACACTTCTTCCAATTGCCGGGCTTAGGGATACGGGAGCGAGAGGGGGAGCTGCGATGGCCGGCCATGTTGGAATGGATTTTTCCTGGTGCGCTCTGATGGATACTCGCTGTGGGAGGATGGTGTGATCTGGATCTGAGAATCCCCGTCTCTTTAATAGACGATTTACTCACACGGCTAGGGTGGCAAATGTAAAATCTCCCCGGCTTCTTGCATTCGCTTGACATGTGGAAGATAGCCATTATTAGGCGCGGAAGCCAAGGAGTGCAACATTTATGGGAGGCCGGACACTACTCAACAGGTACTCAAATTTGGAGAAGAACCCGCCTTGCAATGCCGAAGACAATATGCGCGCCGGACTCATCGTCACTGACGCCTGGTTCAGGGACTACTGAGGGAGTCCTGGATTAGGGGGTCCTCAGACAGCCGGACTATATCCTTTTGCCGCACTGTTGGACTATGAAGATACAAGATTGAAGACTCCGGCCCGTGTCCGGATGGGACTTTCCTTGGCGTGGAAGGCAAGCTTGGCAATACGGATATGTAGATCTCCTCCCTTGTAACCGACTCTGTGTAACCCTAGCCCCCTCCGGTGTCTATATAAATCGGAGGGTTTAGTCCGTAGGACAACAACAATCGTACCATAGGCTAGCTTCTAGGGTTTAGCCTCTACGATCTCGTGGTAGATCAACTCTTGTAATACTCATATCATCAAGATCAATCAAGCAGGAAGTAGGGTATTACCTTCATCAAGAGGGCCCGAACCTGGGTAAACATCGTGTCCCCCACCTCATGTTACCATCCGCCTTAGACACACAGTTCGGGACCCCGTACCCGAGATCCGCCGGTTTTGACACCGACAGCAGCAGCCTTAACCTGCTCTATCAGGATACAGTCCACAAGATGGGTATTGATCCGTCAAGAATCAAGCCCACCAAAACTACCTTTAAAGGAGTAATACCTGGTGTAGAGGCCCACTGTACGGGCTCAATCACATTGGAGGTCGTCTTTGGTTCGCCGGATAATTTCCAAAGCGAAGACCTGATCTTCGACATCATCCCCTTCCTTAGTGGCTATCATGCACTGCTCGGACGAACCGCGTTCGCTCGCTTCAATGCGCTCCTGCACTATGCCTATCTCGAACTCAAGATGCCCGGACCGCGCGGTGTCATAACAGTCAATGGAAACATGGAACGCTCCCTCCGTACTGAGGAGCACACCGCAGCCCTGGCAGCGGAAATACAGGGCGGCCTTATCAAGCCAAATACTACATCGGTGGCCAAGCCCCTGGAAACTATTAAACGAGTCCGGACTACACCGCAGAGCGACAGCCCAGCTCGTCAGGAGCGAGATTAGCAATTCGGCCTCCATCTCAGCCCCTACCAAATTGTGGCATATGTACCACGCGTACATAATTACGCACTAAAGATACCATGGGAAAGGATGGAGGCATAATAAAAATAAAGTCCACAATACGGCTAGACCCTATCCAGACACTCATATTTACTTTTCCTTTTCTTTTTCCAGGTTCCTTACAACCCACGTCACCTTTTCAACGGTGCCTAGGCCTCTTTTCGAGGCCTATCATGACAACGCCGAGCGATGATCCTCTCGAAGGACAATAGACCAAGGAGAAAAGTAGCATAGAAGCATGTCAGAGTATCTAAAGGGTCTTTAAAGACCACCTCGTCCGTTCGCAGGACCCGCACACAGCTTTCCCTTGTACTCAGCATGTAAAATAGCCTTGTTGCTTACCGCACTACTTGTACAAATACATTTTGACGTATCAATCAGACTATAATGGAAGCAGTTCTAGCCCAACCTATGTGGTACTAACCTATCTCTTAACCTGTATTTCCCTGTTTTCATCTGATTGTCATGTACACCTTGGTACGACTTAAATTGCCAGGGGCTCTATTGAGCCACGTACATTTCTTAAATACTAAAGAAAGTCCGAACACTTTTCTAGTACAATTCGGCGTCCCGAATGTAGCATTATATGCATCGGCTCCGAATCATGTCTTTGGTCAATAGTTGGGTTGCCCGGCTCCTGTGGTTACTGCCTTACATTCCGCTTGTTCAGCTAAGGTAGTAAAGGGAGAACTACTCCGATTGTGTTTCTGGTTCATCCGGACAAACACCTCAGTAGAGAAAGCCGAAAACTGACTGTCATGATGCGGCGAGAGCTGGTCAGCTATACGGTGACTAAGTACAAAATCTCTTGATATTTTTTCCGCATTATGCGACAGGCCGGCTTTAACCCGGTCGGACACCCAACAGCACCTAAGTTTGGATAATCGAAAAATACTAGGGGCTGCACCTACACTCCCATTATAAAACTCCTATTGTTAAGTGAGAGTGATAAAGCCACATAGTCCGATTACCTGGTTCACCGCACTAACACCTCCTTCACGGACCAGATCGCTTGGTCAAGTGTGTTTAGGTGCTATCCCGAACACCCCCGTACTTCCTACGTGGGGGCTCAAGCCTGATACGTCTCCAACGTATCTATAATTTTTCATTGCTCCATGCTATATTATCTATTGTTTTGGGCAATATTGGGCTTTATTATCCGCTTTTATATTACTTTTGGGACTAACCTATTAACCGGAGGCCCAGCCTAGATTTGTTGTTTTTTGCCTATTGCAGTATTTCGAAGAAAATGAATATCAAACGGAGTCAAAACGGAACGAAATCAAGCTGGAGAAGTTATTTTGGAAGGAAAACTACCGGATGGACTTGGACCCCGTCGGGAGCAAAGGAGGTGCCCACGAGGGTGGGGGGCGCCCACCCCCTAGGGCGCCCCTGCCGTGGGGCCCCAACTCCACCGGCGTACTTCCTGCACCCATATATACTCACGCACAGTAAAACTTCCGAGCAGAGAATAGATATGGAGTTACGCCGCCAAAACCTCGAGCCACCAAAACCAATCGGGACCCTATTAGGCACCACTGAGGGGAGAACTCTCACTGTGGCCATCTTCATCATCCGGCGCTCTCCATGACAAGGAGGGAGTAGTTCACCCTCGGGGCTGAGGTATGTACCAGTAGCTATGTGTTTGATCTCTCTCTCTCGTGTTCTTGATTTGGCACGATCTTGATGTATCATGAGCTTTGCTATTATAGTTGGATCTTATGTTTCTTCTCCCTCTACTCTCTTGTAATGAATTGAGTTTTCCCTTGAAGTAATCTTATCGGATTGAGTCTTTAAAGATTTGAGAACACTTGATGTATGTCTTGCCGTGTGTATCTGTGGTGACAATGGGATATCATGTGATTCACTTGCTGTATGTTTTGGTGATCAACTTGCGGGTTCCGCCCATGAACCTATGCATAGGGGTTGGCACGTTTTTCGTCGTGATTCTCCGGTAGAAACTTTGGGGCACTCTTTGAGGTTCTATGTGTTGGTTGAATAGATGAATCTGAGATTGTGTGATGCATATCGTATAATCATACCCATGGATACTTGAGGTGACATTGGAGTATCTAGGTGACATTAGGGTTTTGGTTGATTTGTGTCTTAAGGTGTTATTCTAGTAGGAACTCTAGGGCTGTTTGTGACACTTATAGGAATAGCCCAACGGATTGATTGGAAAGAATAACTTTGAGGTGGTTTCGTACCCTACCATAATCTCTTCGTTTGTTCTCCATTATTAGTGACTTTGGAGTGACCCTTTGTTGCATGTTGAGGGATAGTTATATGATCCAATTATGTTATTATTGTTGAGAGAAATTGCACTAGTGAAAGTATGAACCCTAGGCCTTGTTTCCTAGCATTGCAATACCGTTTACGCTCACTTTTACCACTTGTTACCTTGCTGTTTTTATATTTTTCAGATTACAAAAACCTATATCTACCATCCATATTGCACTTGTATCACCATCTCTTCGCCGAACTAGTGCACCTATACAATTTACCATTGTATTGGGTGTGTTGGGGACACAAGAGACTCTTTGTTATTTGGTTGCAGGGTTGCTTGAGAGAGACTGTCGGTGTCAAAACCGGCGGATATCGGGTAGGGGGTCCCGAACTGTGCGTCTAGGCGGATGGTAACAGGAGACAAGGGACACGATGTTTTTACCCAGGTTCGGGCCCTCTCGATGGAGGTAAAACACTACTCCTGCTTGATTAATATTGATGATATGGGTAGTACAAGAGTAGATCTACCACGAGATCAGAGAGGCTAAACCCTAGAAGCTAGCCTATGGTATGATTGTTGTTCATCCTATGGACTAAAACCCTCCGGTTTATATAGACACCGGAGAGGGTTAGGGTTACACAGAGTCGGCTACAATGGGAGGAGATCTACATATCCGTATCGCCAAGCTTGCCATCCACGCAAAGGAAAGCCCCATCCGGACACGGGACGATGTCTTCAATCTTGTATCTTCATAGTCCAGGAGTCCGGCCAAAGGTCATAGTCCGGCCATCCAGACACCCCCTAATTCAGGACTCCTCGGTAGCCCTAACCAGGCTTCAATGACAGCGAGTCCGGTAGCATGATTGTCTTGGCATTGCAAGGCGGATTCCTCCTCTGAATACTTCATAGAAGATTTTGAACACAAGGATAGTGTCCGGCTCTGCAAAATAATTTCCACATACCACCGTAGAGAGAATAATATTTGCACAAATCCAATCTGCTGACGTATTCCGCAGTGTGACATCACACCACGGCCAAGCCTTTATTCGAATCATTTTTACTGTCCCACCTTAGCGCGTTTAGCGAGGCGGTTTCCTTGGCACGTCTTGTCAAAGCAGAGATCGTGTCCCCTTATTCCGGGATTCTCATTAATACGGGCGTGGGTAACCCAATTGTGCCCGTTGGTTCGTCTCCTCTATCGAAGGCGAGTCTCAAACGGTCACGGGGAGGGCTCTTGGTATTCAACCTCTTTATAAAGAGACCAAGGCTCAACTCCTTTCTTTTAATCTCAATCGAATCCGCCCCTCGCCTCGAGTTCCAACACCCAAAGCTCCAGATTCAGGCGCTTCGGACCTTCAATGATGTCCGGCTCCGGCCTTCAAGGCCGGTGGATGCCTTCCTCCGTTACGGAAGAAGACGTGCTAAAGCTAAGAGATGCCAGGTATTTAACCAGCGAAATTTCGCATAGGTTGCTTGCTCAAGGGCAGGTTATTCCTACTCCCAAGCCTGGTGAGAGCGTGGTGTTCGCGTCTCACTTCCTTCGGGGGCTAGGCTTCCCGACGGACCCCTTCGTGAGGGGGCTCATGTTTTATTATGGGTTGGAATTTCACGACTTGGATCCGGAGTCCATCCTCCACATCTCATCGTTCATTGCCGTGTCTGAAGCCTTCCTCCGCATTACCCTCACTTGGATTGTGGCTTAAGACCTTCAAAGTGGAGCCGAAGATGATCAAGGGGCAGCAAGCGGAGTGCGGAGGGGCTGTTATAAGCAAGAATGCTGACACTCCATGGCCCTAGGGCTCTTTGCAAGAGGAGTTCAACTTATGGCAACGAGAGTGGTTTTATATCACAGCTCCTAGGGGCACCAAGTGGGTGGCGCCACCTGCCTTTTGCTCGGGTCCTCCCCATGGTGGCGTCGTGGGTCAATAAAGGGCTCGACTGGGGCCGCCAAGGACATGCCCTTGTTGCGGGCCGCATTCAAGATCTCTGAGAGAGACATCAACCTGGCCGAGTGGCGCAGGTCATGTTGATTCGCCGCACTTTGCCCTGCTGCGCTGCCCCCTCCGCTTGTGGGAGTTTAATCCGGAGGGACCACGAGCTCTCCAACACTTCGGCGCGACGCCCATGGAGATGTACAAATTGTTCTTTGGATCACAAGCAATGTGTCCGGACTCGTCGAGGATGCATGTACGAGCTGCAATCGCCTACGATACTCAAGTAAGTAGCCTGTGCCGGACCGCTATCCATATATTTACCATAAAATTGCCCTTAAAGAGTTGTCCCTTAAACAGGTGGATAGCGAAAGCAAAGCTGATCAGGTGTCCGGCCCCCCTCCCTGAGACCACGCCGGATCCCGTGTTAACCAGGATGCTGGAAGTTGCGCCTTTGGAAGAAGGCGAAGGGGGGACAAGGAATCTATCGCCTCCCCGAAGGAGGCTGTCATGAAAGGAGGAATTGAGAATCCCTCCATCCAGGGGAAGAAGAGGACCGCCTCTGAAGACCCAGAGACCATGGTCTCAAAGCGGGGGAAGAAATCTTCGTCAGAGGGTCTTGCGCCGGGAGGTGCCTCGGCCGCACTTTGCCCTCAAGGGGACCAGCCCTCCAGCGAGCCGTAAGTAGAGGGAGTTTTAAAATAAGAGACATCCTATTCTATTCACGAGAAAGATAACTGAATTTTTACCTTGTAGTTGGGATCTCAGCCCTTCTCGCAGAGCTCATCTTGAGGATCTTCGTCCGGGAGATGATGGAGAGCGGAACGCCTCCCCTGCCGTGCCGCCTTTGGTAGGCGGGCGACCCTGAGGTGTAAATCACGGAGGTTTCTCCGAATCCGGCAGGGCCGGAAAGCAGCCATATGGCTCCCCAAAGCCCTCCGTGCCCAGCCTTCGAAAAAGGCCATCGGATGAGTCCGACACCATCTGGTGCGCGGTCGGAGGAGCTGAAGAATCTGCTCGGGTGAGCGTCTATCTCAGAAGAACACCGTGCATTGATGGGCACGGTGATTGAAAGGATTTCATCTGCGGAGAGCGGGTTGCACGAGGCCGTCAGGAGTTTACTGACAGGTTTTGAGGTACGCGAAATGATGCACCTTTTGACAGTTCCGCATATAAAAGATGCGCCCTGTATAGATAGTAGCCCCTGAGACTCGGTGCGTTGTCAAAAATGACGGCGGGCCGAGGATCATAGTCCCAGGTATAATATGTCGCTCTTCCTATGTAGGTGGCGAAGTGTCCGGTGGCTGGCCGGACTGATGAATTTGCCGAGCTAAAGCGGCAACTTGACGTGGCGGATGCCGACATCGCGCTTGTCAACAAGCGGCTTGACGAGTCACAAGGTATGCAATTTCTCCGCGGACACCTGATAAGGGGGCTTGATGCCCGTGCCTTACAACATGTATGCTTAACGCAGATGGTGCCGCTGCCATGGAGAACCTTCGGGCGGAACTCGCCAGAGCCAAGGAGCAAGCCAGAAAAAGTGATGCGGCTGCCTTAAAGGCGGCCGAGGAGCTGAAAGCTGAACAGGCTGCTCACTGCCGAAGCAGGAAGGAAATGGCCGAGATGGCTGTGAAGTTAAAGGATGCTGCCGACCGCTGCAAGTTTCTTGAAAAAGAAGATCGGGCGGAGCAGAAGGACCTGGAGAAGGCCACTACCAAGGCCAAGGATGCTCGCTCTGCAATGAGAGCCATGAAGCAGGAGCTACGTCAGGCCGGAGATATCGCGGCTGGAAAGCCCTTTATGCTGCGGATGAAGTTCGGGGATCCTAAATATGCTCAGTTGGACCGGCTGTGGAGTGCGGCGGATACTTATCTGGATTTGGCGGCAAGTGTCGCAGACGCCAGTGGCGGATTTACCGTACGGGCACCCTGGGCACGTGCCCGGGCTCGATCCCGTCGGTTTTCTCAACTATAGCGATCTTTCATAGCCATCACATGCCTAAAAACCGCCCAAAAACATGAAAAAACGATGGAAAATACATAAAATTCTCTAACTGGGCCAGTCGGGGCGTTTTCTGCAGTTTGGGCCTTACTCATATAAGCTAAACAATCAGATGGGCCACAACCGCCAATAGGCCTTGTTTGCTCGATCAATCCACGTACTGAAGAAGAATCTGAATCGATCGATCCATCCACAAGTCGCATGTTCGTATGCGTGCGCAAGAAAGCGAGACCTAGTCGCGACCTAACATCTGTTGCGCAGCTTCGCCTCCGAGGCGGCGAGGGCGTGAGGTAGAGACTGCCGCCGGCAGCCAGATCAACGTCGGACGACAAGATTAGAAGAGAGATTAGAGAATAGAGATGACACGCGGCCAGGCCTCGGCTCTGGCTCCGGTGGGCGACGGTCAAGATCGGAAGCGTAAGCGGGGGCGCCAAGGCGGCGAATCGTCCGGTACCACCAGTGGGAATTCAACTCCGGCTCGATCTTGAATATTCGGATGATAATCAGCAATTTGTTGATCTAAGAGTTGGCTTTGTTATTGGCAGTCTCAACGGCGTCAGTCGAAAGAGCTTTCTCGGCAATGAAGATTATCAAATCTAAATTGCGCAGCAAGATGAATGATACATGGTTTAATGACTTGATGATTTACTACACCGAGCGGGAGATTTTTAAAGGACTTGATGATGATGCTATTATTAAACGGTTTCAAGCCATGAAGTATCGGAAAGGGCAATTGCCCAAGTCCAATTAGCATATTACTGGTACGCTCCATTCTATCTAATGTGTTTAATTTCAATGAAAATTATATAAATTATTAATGTGTTTTATCTTGTAGATTCTCTTGTGTGCACAAGGATGAACGTTGGAGATTGTACTATTGTCGTCGAGGCGTCGAAAGGTTAGGTTGTGTGACTAGTGTTAGGAGAGTTATTTGGTATTGTATTCCTGTTTTTATTTACTTCTATGATCAATAAAACATTAGTGTGTATATTGCACATGACATTTATCCAAATATATGATACTTATTGTGTCTGATAGACAAAAGTAAAGTTTAGCTTACGGCGTGCCCGGGCTTTGGCAATTTGCTGGCTCCGCCACTGGCGGACGCGGCCGAACACTTCCGAGATCAACAGGATCACGAAGTGGAAAAGCTTTTTTGGTCGCAGTTCCACAATCCAGAGCGCCCACTTCCATTAACCGAACGTTTGGCCGAATGGGCGGAGCTGAATAGGTTATCCGGACTCGCCATGAAGGATGTCGTGAGTCATCTGTGGCCGGAAAGGCCCAAGCCGAAGAGTTATTTTAGTTTGGTGCAGCAGTTCCTTGGTGCGGTGCCGCATATCGATGCAATGAAGAGGTCAGCATGCATAGAGGGTGCGTGGATGGCTCTTGCCCGTGTCAAGACATACTGGGCGGAGATGAAGGCCACCGATGTTGCATCCCAAGATTCGGACGGGAGCCGAGTACCTGCCGAGCACTATTTTCAGGAAGTTCTGCAGGGCGCTCATTTAATAGAGACGCAGTGCTCGAAGGATATCATGTTCGAATAACATGTATTATTGTAAAACAATGTTTCGATGGAATATAAAAGCTTTTTTATACTTGTGCCTGCAAGAATTAAAATACCTCCTGTGCGGCCGTTAATGTATATGTGTATATAACCTGAAAGATGGCAGTCTTGACTTTACGCATATAATGCGGGGTGTTCGAAAGGCGATTTCACACTTAATCCAACGTCTTGGTCCTATAAAGGAGGTGGTAGCGCAACGAACTAGGCAACCAGACTATAATGCTTTATCACTTTCACTTAGCCATAGGAGTTTGAAAGTGGGGCTACTATATAGCCCCTAGGGGCACCGCGCTCGCCCGAATTTGGGGCGCGTGTGTGCCTGACCGGGAAACGGCCCTTCGTTAATGTGGAGGAATCCTAAAGATACCGGTGGGTCATCGAGTGGTTGACCAGTCTCACGCTATATCATGACAGTCAATTTTCGGCTTTCTCTACTGAGGTGCTCGCCTGGCCGAACCGGGGCACAATCGCAGTAGTTCTCCCGGTGCCGCCTTAGCGATAAGCGGGCGTAAGGCAGCAAAACACAAGAGCCGGGCAAACCCAACATTTGACCAAAGACATGATTCGGAGCTGATGCATATAAGGCCAAACTCGCGACGCCGAACACTCCCTAAGGTATTCGGTCTTTATGAAAACGGGTTGAACAACGCCCTTAGTAATAAGCCCCTGGTGTCCAGGTACGTGCAAAATCCTGACGTGGCCAATGCCAAGACACCAGCCTCCACCTCGGTTATAGCAAGAAACCGGGGGATGTGTATCAACAAGAGACAGTAAAAAAGGTTTTTGCAGGGTCTTAATCTGAAAAGAATCCTTTGAACGGGTCCCTCTTGCACGCGTCGTACTGTGTCTCCGTTGTGCCGTATCCTGGACGGGTGTAGCACAGTGTTCATCTGTAAAAGAGAGGAACTTAGTTGAAAAAGATCATGCGAAAATGTACGTTATATTAAATAAACAAAGTACAATTTTTTAAACATGAATAAAATTGAGCTTTATTGTCTCTTGTTGTACATGCGCGGAGCCCCTTGAACGGGGGTATGCGGCTAGTAAGCCCTTGTATGTTTACGCCGGACTCGTCTAGCCATGTCCAGGGTCTGAACGACCTGTTTAGGTGCTTTGATTAGTGAAACCTGTTTAGTGTGTGGCTGTTAAGGCTTCGGCGTCCGGACAGTCGACTATTTGGTTCTTTTTACTAAGGAATCTGTTCCAGAATTTCCGGGCTGACTCTCCGGGTTGTTGAGTTATGTGACTTAAATCGTCTGCATCCGGAGGTTGGACATAGGTCCCTTGAAAATTTGCCCGAAAAGCATCCTCGAGCTCTTCCCAACTTCCAATGGTGTTTTCGGGAAGGCTTTTAAGCCAATGCCGGGCTGGCCCTTTGAGCTTGAGGGGTAATTATTTTATGGCGTGGAGGTCATCTCCTCTAGCCATGTGTATGTGGAGGATGCAATCCTCAATCCAGACTCCAAGGTCTGTTGTTCCGTCGTATGCCTCTATCTTTACGGGCTTGAATCCCGCTGGAAATTCATGATCCAACACCTCATCAGTGAAACATAGGGGGTGTGCAGCACCCCTATATTTGGGTGTACCGTGATGTTCAGATATTTGATGTGTTGCATTGCTTACTAGAGCTTGCTTTCTTGGCCCATAGATAGATCTGGCTGGGCCATCTTTTTGATGTGAATCCTTGTGCGGATCGCGTGCCGGCTTGTGTGCGGCGTCCCTTGCCGCACTGTGTTGGCCATGGGGTCGTTTACCCGACCAGGTGGCTTCCTTATTTCTTGATTGCGGAGGCTCTAAGGCCTCATCATCAAATTCCGGCAGTAATTTTCGCTTCGGATAGCTCTTTGTGTGGCGACTGTCGCCGTATTTGTCTGCAGTGTTGAGTACTTTGCTCCATATAATTCTGAGTGCATCTTCCACTGTTTTGAGCTTCCGCTTCTGCTTTTTCAGGCTCTCTGCAGATGGCTTACGAGCCTTTGTGGAGGTTCTTCTGCTCCAGCAACTTGTCCGGCGTGAGGTCGTCCGGACTGTTGTCTTCGCCAGGGACGGGTTGTTTATCCAAGTTGCCCTGTTCGGACGGTTGCTCGATGGCATGTTCGTCGTCCGCCGGTTCTCCCTGCTCTATGGCTGGGTCTGTATGGCTGCTTTCTCTATCGAGGTGGGGTTTGGAGCGCGCTTACGCGCCGCTTTGACTGCTTTTCGAGGAGCGATCCTCGTTCGTCCCTTGTTCCTCGTCGTCGTTTCCTTTAGGTGTGTCCACCATGTATACATCGTGAGATGGGGTGGTTGTCCAGTGTCCTATAGGTGCTGGTTCCTGTTCGTCTCCTACATCGTCGTCCATATCATCGATGTCTTCGGAGTCGAAGTCGAGCATGCCGGTTAAATCATCGATAGTGGCTACAAAGTGGGTGGTGGGTGGGCTTTGAATTTCTTCGTCGTCCGCATCCCAACCTTGCCGACCATAATCCGGCTAGGGCTCTTCTGATAGAGAGAGAGACTTTAGTGAATTCAGGATGTCGCCGAAGGGTGAGTGCTGAAAGATGTCCGCGGTGGTGAACTCCATGATCGGCGCCCAATCGGATTCGATTGGCAGGGGCGCGGAAGGTTCAGAGTCCGAAGAGGAGTCCGGCACCTTGGAGTCACGAGCTTCGCAAAGGAAAGGTATGGTGTTCGGCTCGATCGCCGTAGAGATTGCAGCCCCAGGCGGTGTCTAGCCACCCGTCCTTGATTGGCGCGATCGGCTCCGAGCTAAGGGTCGGAGCGGACCATCATGCGACCTCGAGGGCCTTTGCTGTGGCGAGCTAGATCATGCCCATCGTGACGGTCTGGCGTGCTTGGCTGTGGCTCGAACCGTCGAAGATCAAGTCTCCGCGGACGTCGGCGTGTAGTTCAAACTTCAAATCTGACTGATGGCCGGGCGTAGCTTTAGATCTGCTCCGGATGGCCAAGTGAATTGGCCCGATGCAAAGCCGCCGAATCTGAAGATCTGTCCGGGGAAAGTCTCACCTGGACCGCATCATTGTTGATGATCGGAGGAGCCATCGGGCCTAAAGATGGCGACAGAGGAACTCTCAATGAAAGCACCAATGTCGGTGTCAAAACCGGCGGATCTCGGTAGGGGTCCCGAAGCTATGCGTCTAGGCGGATGGTAAAGGAGACAAGGGACACGATGTTTTACCCAGGTTCGAGCCCTCTCGATGGAGGTAAAACCCTACTCCTGCTTGATTAATATTGATGATATGGGTAGTACAAGAGTAGATCTACCACGAGATCAGAGAGGCTAAACCCTAGAAGCTAGCCTATGGTATGATTGTTGTTCGTCCTACGGACTAAAACCCTCCGGTTTATATAGACACCGGAGATGGTTAGGGTTACACAGAGTCGGTTACAATGGGAGGAGATCTACATATCCGTATCGCCAAGCTTGCCTTCCACGCCAAGGAAAGTCCCATCCGGACACGGGACGAAGTCTTCAATCGTGTATCTTCATAGTCCAGGAGTCCGGCCAAAGGTCATAGTCCGGCCATCCGGACACCCCCTAATTCAGGACTCCCTCAGAGACCATCTTCATCCTACGCCTCCCACGGATTGATAAACCTTAGGTCATCCACTTGAGGGAAATTTGCTACTGTCCTATAAACCTCTGCACTTGGAGGCCCAACAACGTCTACAAGAAGAAGGTTGCGCAGTAGACATCAAAGCCGACAACTGGCCAACTCTCAGATTTCGCCAACAGCCGCACAGGAGGAAACATTTTAAGGTAAAAACAAGCAATATATCATACATAAAGCCTCGTTTCATAATACAGGATTGGACAACATAGATACATTCATTCAAACATAATGTCCTTCGCACACTGGCCCTCTTCAATACGGGATCCTTCTAGGACATCATCGAAATACCGCTCTGGTGTACGCTGCTCTTTGCCTGTTGGCGGTCCCTCGGTTGCAAGCTTGACAGTGTTCATCTTCGCCCACTGCACCTTGACATGGGCGAAGGCCATCCGCACACCTTCGATGCAGACCGACCGCTTTACGGCATCAAGTTGGGGGCATGCATTGACCAGCCACTTCACGAGCCTGAAGTAACTGCTAGGTATGGGTTCGACGGGCCACAGACGGATTATAAAATCCTTCATGGCCAATTCGGCCATCCTATGCAATTCGGTCAGCTGCTTCAGCTGATCGCTGAAGGACACTGGATGCTCTGACGCAAGGTATTGTGACCAAAACAGCTTCTCCGTTGTGCTCCCTTCTTCGGCTCGGAAGAACTTCGCAGCATCAGCAACACTCCGGGGCAGATCTGCAAACGCTCCTGGTGAACTCCAAACCCGGGTCAGTAAGATGTATTTCTTCTTCACAAATTTGCTCTGCATATTGAAGGCCTTACTAGCCGCAATTTGCTTCGCCTCTTGGATCTCCCGGCGGGCATTTTGGGCTTCAGTCCGAGCCTCCTGAGCACTTTGGAGGGCCTTAGCAAGTTCGGATTTTTGATCTGACATCTTGCGCTCTAAGGACTCACATTTGCTTATAGCATCCTTGAGCTCTTGCTGGACTTCCTCCACCCTTGACTCATGTTTTAGGCGGGCGGCTCGTTCTTCCTCCGCCTCTTTGTTGGCCTCGGCCAGCGCGTTCTTGAGGGTATCGACCTCCAACGCGTCCGCTATGAGCAGAATTATAACACTCATTCAGATGGCAAATTATTGCTGACATTATTTCAGAAGCATTTTGGGTATCACATACCTTGCTTTTCGGCTAACTTTTGCCTCAACTCAGACGCTTCGGCGGCATGAGAAGCTGACGCGTGCATCGCCGCCTGTTTGGTTCAAATAATTGTGTATGTTAATCTCATGTACGAGTCATTATATCCTCTGTTCGGCCTTTCTTTGTGAACACCGAACAGAGTCTCAGGGGCTACTATCTATACACAGACATTTTTTCTCATATAGCCAAAAGGCATTATATTACATACCTCAAAGCCTCTCAGAAGGCTAGTGTAGGCTTCATTCAATCCGCTTTTGGCAGACCGAACCCTTTCAACCACCGTGCCCATAAGGGTACGATGTTCTTCTACAATGCTGGCGCTCTGAAGTGCTTCCATCAGAGTATCCGGCGCCTCCGGATTGACAAACGTCGCCGGTGGAATTTGCGCACCCCCTTCTTTCGAAGGAGGCTGCTCACCTGATTCCGGAGCCGTATGGGTCTTCGGACTAATATTCGGTTGGGGGCCGAATTGGGCATGGCCCCCGTCGTCAGTCTCCATGGGGGTCGATTCCCCCATGTTGTCGGTAGCAGGGATATCACCCTCTGGCGCCGCCTTGGCGGCTCCCCGCACCTCTCCCTGACCCGGAAGGATTTTTCGGGACAACACTTCTGCATTATCCGTAGGGGGAGGAGGCCGGCGGAGGCGACCCTCTGCCCATCACGTTCAGATCCAGCGAATTCCCCGAAGATGAGGATTGATGGGGGAGGACGTGAGCCGGACTGCAGCACGAAATTCAGTATATTAAAATCACAAGGCGGAAGACCGGATAGATGTATAAGTACAAGTGCCTTTGAGGGTACTTACGGTCCAACCAGGGGCTTCGGCCAGGGGCGCCACTCGTCGGCGTCCGATTCGGTGTCATCCGTGAGGGAGACTCCCCCTTTCTTGGACGCCTCCGCCTCCAGATCCGCGGAAGCCCCCCTCTTCTTCTTTACCCCCTTAAGGGGAGAATTACTCTCTTCCTCCTCCCCTTCGTCTTCGTCAGGGGAGGAGCGAGTCTCGGTGTCTTCGGACACTATGTCCGAAGCACCTTTATGGCGGAGGCCACTTTTGGCCTCCTTGCCCTTCTTCTTGGCCTTCTTTTCCGGCGCCTGATATGGCGCCAGAACCAACATCCTCGTTAACAGAGGGATGGCTGGGTCTTCGGGTAGCGGGTCCGTACAGTGAATCCGCTCCGCCTTCTTCATCCAGCCCTGGTGGAAGAATGGAAAGCTTAGTATGCCCCTTGGATTTACAAATAGTAAAGTTATCGTAAAACCTTACGGGAGACGCTGCATGAGTCCGGTCGAGGCCGAGGTCATCGGTCGTTTTTGGCCACGTCTTTTGGGTCTTGAACAGCAGCTTCCACATGTCTTCGTGCTTCGTGCCGAAGAACCGCCGCAGGGTCCGGGGACCGGCCGGGTCGAACTCCCACATGCACTGAGTCCGGCATTGGCAGGGGAGAATCCGACGAAAGAGCATTACCTGGATCACGCTGGCAAGGTTGGTATTCTTTTCTACCATACTCTTGATACGCTTCTGCAGCGTCGTCACCTCGTCGGATGACGCCCAGTCCAGACCCTTGTTGAGCTAGGATGTCAGCCCCAGTGGAGGCCCGGACTTGAACTCGGGAGTGGCTGCCCATGTGGTGTCGCGGGGTTCCATGACATAGAACCACTCCTGCTGCCATCCCTTCACCGTCTCCACGGAGGTGCCCGTGGGCCAGGTGACGTTGGGGATCTTGCTCACCATGGCGCCACCGCACTCCGCGTGTTGACCATCCACCACTTTCGGCTTCACATTGAAGACCTTGAGCCATAGGCCGAAGTGGGGAGGGATGCGGAGGAATGCCTCACATACGACGATGAATGCCGAAATGTGGAGGAAGGAATTCGGGGCTAGATCGTGGAAATCTAGCTAGCCCGTAGTAAAACATAAGGCCGCGGACGAAAGGGTGGAGGGGAAACCCTAATCCGTGAAGGAAATGAGGGATGAATACTACCCTGTCGTTGGGCTCTGGAGTGGGGATGATTTGCCTCTTGGCCGAAAGCCGGTAGGCGATTTCCTTGTCTAAGTACCCCGCTTCCCGGATCTCCTTGATGTTCTCCTCCGTGCCGGAGGAGGCCATCCACTTGCCCTGCGCTCCAGATCCGGACATGGCTAGAGTGTTTTCTGGGGACGGAAAGGATTGAAGCTTGGGCGCTGGATCTCGAGGGCGGATGGGCTGAGGAAGAAGAAGGTGTGGGGTGAAAAGGTGGATTCTTATCTCCTTATAAAGGCGGTGAATATAGAGCGTCCCCCCCCCCCAAGCCTTAAAACTCGCCTATTCCCAAGGGGTCGTGCGGACGGCATGGTTGGATTACCCAAACCCGTATTGATGAGAATCCCATGATAAGGGGACACGATCTCTGCTTTGACAAGACGTGTCGCCAGAGGCTGCGTCTCGAAACGCGAAACGAGAGATTGAAAAACGATTCGAAATAATAAAGAGGCCAGACGTAACGTCTCGCCAGCAAAACTATCAGTGAAGACATATCGTGTTTTTTGATTAAGTATTATGCCTTTGTGCCAGTGAGGTTGAAGCTGTTAAACAGAGCCGGATATAGTTCTTGTTGATCAACTACTTTGAAGTATTCGGAGGGGGAACCCGCCTTGCAATGCCGAAGACAATCTGCGTGCCGGATACATCGTTATTGAAGCCAGGTTCAGGGGCTACTGAGGGAGTCCTGGATTACGGGGTCCTCGGGCGTCCGGGCTATATGGCATGGGCCGGACTCATGGGTCGTGAAGATACAATATGGAAGGCTTTCCCCCATATCCGGATTGGACTCTCCTTGGCGTGGAAGGCAAGCTTGGCATGCGGATATGAAGATTCCTTTCTCTATAAACCGACTCTATACAACCCTAGCCCCCTCCGGTGTCTATATAAACCGGAGGGTTTAGTCCGTAGAGATAATCATAATCATACAGGCTAGACATCTAGGGTTTAGCCATTACGATCTCGAGGTAGATCAACTCTTGTAACCTCTATACTCATTAAAGTCAATCAAGCAGGAAGTAGGGTATTACCTCCATCAAGAGGGCCCGAACCTGGGTAAACATTGTGTCCCCTGCCTCCTGTTACCTTCGATCCTTAGACGCACAATTCGGGACCCCTATCCGAGATCTGCCGGTTTTGACACCGACAGTGACGCATGCCCCGATGGCCCGTAAATGGGCCTCATTGGCTTGTCCCATGGGTAGGCGATGGGCTAGCCATGCATCGTCGGGGGATAGGAGCGTCGTCATCCTCATCCACATCACCGGGTTCTACTAACCGTCACGAAAATCCTGTATTTAAGATGGCATCCTCATATCATAGCTTGCTCAGCTATCTTAAGAGAAATTTAAGGAGACACTATTACGATCACCCATGTGCTAGTGCCTCCGAGATCACCTTAGATGACCTCTAACGAAGTTCTCACCGTAAGGACTAGACTATGCCCATGTAGTGCATGCTAAATAGTTGGCCACAAAGCATATCCGATTTGATGACTAAACACGCATGAGAAAGTTGCAAGCCTGCCATCGACAAAGCCATCGCAATGATTGGAGATCGCCATACACCGAAACACCTTGCACAGGTTCTATTCACCACTGCATGGTGAGAAGTTGCACCAAAGAACCTAGCTTAGGGTTGAAATTCGAGCCGAGTCGAGCCAGCTCGGCTCGACTCGCTAAAGCTCGTTTCGTTAACGAGCTAGCTCGACTCGACTCGTTAATATAACAAGCTCAAATCCAAGATTGGCTCGACTTGTATAACTCGCGAGCTGGCTCGTTTAGCTTGTTAAGCTCGTTAAGGATATGAACATAAAACCTTACGAATAAGATAAAAATGAACATTGTTTGTGAACATTGTACATGTTTAATATGTACACTTTGCATTTGCAAGTAATTTTTTTTTCATATTCGTAAGGTGCCTTGCGCGGCTGGGCCTTGTGTTGTGCGCCTAGGACGCAAGATGCTTGGCTGATCTCTTGTAACGAGCCTAACGAGTTACACAAGTACTGGTGAGATTGGCTCGCTTAACTTGGTCTATAAACGATCTTAAACTAAAGCTCGGCTCGACTCGTTATTCTTCGAGTTTGGGTCGATTCGAGCCGAGCCACGAGTTACTCGTTTAGCTCACGAGCTTCGAGCTTTTTTCCAGCCCTAACCTAGCTGACATACCGGATAATCTTGGATTAAGACCATGCGACTACCTAATCCGCTTGTCACCAAAATTGTTGCGACATAACACCAGTGGTGATGCCAAAGGACCGCTTATCACCATCAGTGTTGCAACACAACACAAGAGGCGAAGGCAAAGGATCCTGAGCAACAAACATAGCCATGTCACCAAAATTGTTGCGACATAACACAAGTGGTGATGCCAAAGGACCGCTTATCACCATCAGTGTTGCAACACAACACAAGTGGCAATGCCAACGGACTGTTCGTCGCCATCATTGTTGCAACACAACACAAGAGGCGAAGGCAAAGGATCCTGAGCAACAAACATAGCCATGTAACTGAGTATGCATGGTTGCAAAGACTATGAAAAATCAAATGTATATCTTCAGGGAGACTTCATTACCATCACCGATGTCAGTGCCTACTCCACATTAGATGATCACTAACGAAGTTCTCATCGTAATGATTGGACTATGCCCATGCAGTGCATGATAAACAGTTGGCCACAAGCCATATCCGATTTGACGACTAAACATGCAGGAGAATGTTGCAAGCCTTGCCACTGACAGTCATCACAACAACTAGGGATCATCATACACCAAACCACCTTGCACAGATTTGATTCACCACTACACGGCGAGTTGCAGTGGCGGAGCCAGCAAATTGCCAAAGCCCGGGCACGCCGTAAGCTAAACTTTACTTTTGTCTATCAGACACAATAAGTATCATATATTTGGATAAATTTCATGTGCAATATACACACTAATGTTTTATTGATCATAGAAGTAAATAAAAACAGGAATACAATACCAAATAACTCTCCTAACACTAGTCACACAACCTAACCTTTCGACGCCTCGACGACAATAGTACAATCTCCAACGTTCATCCTTGTGCACACAAGAGAATCTACAAGATAAAACACATTAATAATTTATATAATTTTCATTGAAATTAAACACATTAGATAGAATGGAGCGTACCAGTAATATGCTGATTGGACCTGGGCAATTGCCCTTTCCGATACTTCATGGCTTGAAACCGTTTAATAATAGCACCATCATCAAGTCCTTTAAAAATCTCCTGCTCGGTGTAGTAAATCATCAAGTCATTAAACCATGTATCATTCATCTTGTTGCGCAATTTAGATTTGATAATCTTCATTGCCGAGAAAGCTCTTTCGACCGACGCCGTTAAGACTGCCAATAACAAAGCCAACTCTTAGATCAACAAATTGCTGATTATCATCCGAATACTCAAGATCGAGCCGGAGTTGAATTCCCACTGGTGGTACCGGACGGTTCGCCGCCTTGGCGCCCCCGCTTACGCTTCCGATCTTGACCGTCGCCCACCGGAACCAGAGCCGAGGCCTGGCCGCGCGTCATCTCTATTCTCTAATCTCTCTTCTAATCTTGTTGTCCGACGTTGATCTGGCTGCCGGCGGCAGTCTCTACCTCACGCCCTCACCGCCTCGGAGGTGAAGCTGCGCAGCAGATGTTAGGTCGCGACTAGGTCTCGCGTTCTTGCGCACGCATACGAACATGCGACTTGTGGATGGATCGATCGATTCAGATTCTTCTTCAGTACGTGGATTGATCGAGCAAACAAGGCCTATTGGCTGTTGTGGCCCATCTGATTGTTTAGCTTATATGAGTAAGGCCCAAACTGCAGAAAACGCCCCGACTGGCCCAGTTAGAGAAGTTTATGTATTTTCCATCGTTTTTTCATCTTTTTGGGCGGTTTTTAGGCATGTGATGGCTAGGAAAGATCGCTATAGTTGAGAAAACCGACGGGATCGAGCCCGGGCACGTGCCCAGGGTGCCTGGCGAGTTGTACCGAAGAACCTAGAGGACTTATCGTCGGATAGTCTTGGACTAAGACCATGCGACTATCTTATCCGCCCGTGACCATCATCGTAGCAACACAACAGAAGTGGTGATGCCAAAGGACCATTCGCCGCCATCATTGTTGCAACACTAGTGCGATGCCAAACGACCACTCGTGACCATCATTCGTTGCAACACAACACAAGTGGCAAATAGCAAAGGATCGTGAATCTACAATACACATGACTGCAAAAACTATGAAAAATCAAATGTAAATCTTCGGAATACTCCAAATGGAGACACTAAAGTGACGTTATGCCTACTATGCAAGGTCATCTACAATGCTCCCTTCGTCTCAAAATAAGTGTTTTAGTACTGATGAGGGAGTAAACACTACTAGTTCTATCCAGGGTGTGCGGGTATTTTTAGGTCTTTGATTTGAATACCTAAATATGTGTTTTTTGTCACTGAAAATGTAAGATTCCAAACTTCATTTGAATATGATTCCAGACTCCATTTGAACATGATTCTGTTGATGTGTTTTTATGTGATATAACATATATTTGGCTAGTCAAATTGACGACCTAACCACAAAGATGGCCTATAAATCCAGACAGGAGTACAACTTTAGTCCACAAAAGACTGTCTTACACGGTATAGATCAGAACATGTGCATTGAACAGCTAGCAGTACAGACTGACGAGGCTATATTGCCTGAAACAACAAACAGATCTCTAAGGTCAATCGAAGGAACACTCATAAATCACATAATCCCAGGGAAGTCTAGGGTCTAGACAACTCGAAGACCAGGACACGGCGGGGGATCACTGCCAGACACTTGCATAGACACTGCAGGGTGGATAGATGAAACATGAAGAAAGTCGCGGCAATTTGATAGAATGAAATGGAACTAGGTTGAGAGGGTTGGACTATTTGGGATGAAATAACCCATCTTCTCAGACAGCACATCCATGCCGTCGGCGTTAACCGGCTCGTCGTTCTCACCGCTGAGCCCTTTGTTCAGCAGCTCCTCCCAGAAATTATCATGGAACAACCCCGGGACTCTGTTCTGCTGCACTTCACATGTACCGAGACCAAAATCCTGTGGCTCTGTTAAGCCGTTAGCGTCGATGCCTGAGCCGTTGAGATCAGCTGGAATCCCATCAACAAGGAGTTCCACTGAACATTCCAGGTCAGGTGGAATCCCGTCATCAAGGAGTGCCACTGAACCTTCCAGATCTGGTGGGATCCCATCAGCAAGGAGTTCCACCGGCAGCGGCACTGACCCCTCGGCAAGAAGTTCCACTGACCCATGAGAATCAAACACAACAGGCAACTCTTGCTCCAGGTTGCTGCTACTAGCACCCACGTCATAAGCTTCAGGTCCACCGTCGATGTGGCGCCTCCTTTTCTTCGAGATAGCGTCATGGAGCTCCTTCCTCATTCCATTCTTGGCAATCAGTTGCTTCAAGAATTCAGGGTTCCGCAAGATACGTGCCATGAATGACGTCATCTGCTGCTGCTTCTGCTCGGTTCCACGTAGCCTATCCTCCATGGCTTTCAGACGCGCCTTCGTGTTCTGCTGTTCCTGCCTTAGCTTCACCACTTCTGCCATCAACAGTTGCTTGTCCCTTTTCAGCCGGTCGATCTCTGCATCATATCCGAAGTGCCCCACCTCAAGGTAAGATCCAAGGGACTGCTGATTTGAAGCAGTATGTGCGGGAGGTTTTCGACGCCTGATGTTCTTCAGAAGGTGCCTCTGTCCCCGTAGGAAACCCTCATTGGCAAACTCCCATCGGTCAGGATCCACCTTTCTGAAGCCCTGACAAGTCAACAAACAACATATCAGGGAAAAGTTACTTCCAGGAGACTTCTAATGCAGTTTGGTTTCTCAACATGAAACAAACAAGACATTATAATTACATTTTACTTCTTTTCAGATCATAAACCACATCAGCACCAACAGATAGAACTGCAACAGGGTATCTTTCGGTAACCTCTTTATAACGTGTTTAGGTTCATTTTGCATCATTTCAGTTGTATCTTCACTACATTATTTCAAAAACTCCTCTTTAATCTTCATCCTTATTCCTTTTAAGGGAAAAAAATGAAAATACAGTCAAAATAAAATAATTGTCGGCTCTTATAGAAAAATAAAAGATGTACCGAGAAGATATTGAACTCATTTTTGAATACAACCTTTATTCGGTGGCAAAAGTTCAAAAAATGAGAGGAGGAATGCACATTAATGACTAAAAGGGAGAGCAGGTAACAGCAGTACTGCACAGGGAAATATGAAGTGGGGCAAGTATGCAGGTTTCGTTATCCTGGTCCAAATTGCTTATTGTTGCAAAATTCGTCCAATGTGCAACTAGCTTCACTTTACCTGATGCTAAGTGAATTTACTCATAAATATAACACTGGCAGGGTACAGAAAAATGAAATGTGAACACACAGAATTAACATTTTACTCACCAGAATGTTGTTTTCCCTTTTATGATAACATGTGCAAATAAGTACCTTAGGAAAGTAATTCACGAGAAACAGTTATAATACAGCTTTTACTTATATCTGAACGAAGGTTATTTAACTAGAGTTTGTCAATATGTCGCTTTATTAACGTAAGTTTTTCTGCTTGGGATTCCCTATGCTTCTCTACAGAATAATATGTATACATATTCACTTTTGGGAGTTAGCTCTGCTTGTTCTAGTGTAATATCAAGTTGTTCTTAAGTAGTACTCCCTCCGTCCCAAAATTCTTGTCTTAGATTTGTCTAGATACGGATGTAGACAAATCTAAGACAAGAATTTTGGGATGGAGGGAGTACATACAAAACATCTAAACATAGCTTGGTTACGAATGACGACCAGCACGCCAACGAATGAAGCCCCACTTAAGGATTGGTGGCAGCAAGCAAGGCAGGACACCCCCAAGCCCCTTCGCAAAGGCTTGGCCTCCCGCGCTACTCATGCCATGGATGATCTGGAAACACAGGAACGAGTGCGTTTTCGACGACGATCTGCCGTCCGTCCACTCCCTCATTAACAAGGTCAAGGAGGAAGCTGCCCTTTGGGCTAGAGCTGGTGCAGCTGGCCTGCGTGCCATTCTGCCCAGAACCTGGGATGTGCATTAGTTACTTCCGTGTACTCTGTAACCTACTCCCTCCGTTCCAAAATAGATGACTCAACTTTGTACTAACTTTGTACTAAAGTTATACAAAGTTTGAGTCATCTATTTTGAAACGGAGGGAGTACCTCCTAGGAGGATTGTAAACACAAACTCTCTCTTTTCAATGCAATGAAACACGAAGGTCTTATGCGTTTTCTCAAGAGAAAAAAGAACGAGAGCTCATATCCACACTATTCACGCTACTAGTTATTTTTAGAAACGTAATACAAACACAGACACTCACATACACACATACACTTACCCCTATCAAAGAACACTCGCACACCCTACCCCTATGAGCACCTCCGAGAGATCGAGCCAGCAAATCTTCAGATTGACCAAGTCACCATAGGCGGCTCATACTAAATCACCAGGAAGCGTGGAATAAATCCAGGAAAATGCGAGCACCTGTGCCAAGTGTAGGACTTGAGTCCGGGTGGGCTGGTTCCATCACAAAGAACCTAACCATCTACGCTGATTAGTTAATACTCCCTCCATGTCACAAATAAGTGAGGTTTAGACATTGACATGGTTTTCAAGATGTAACTTTGACCAGTAATCTATAACGCAATATATGTAAAAATAAAATAAAATAATCTAGAAATACTTTTCGAGACAAATATATACATGTGCATTCTATTTTCATTAAAATGATATTTGCAGTCAAAGTTCTATTACTTTGACCTAGGGTATGTCTAAAACATCGCTTATTTATGACATGGAGGGAGTAACATACACCAATCTTCAATCTCCAGCTAATTTTATTTTTAAGCACTTTACCAAATTGGCAAAAAAGGGAGGGAGGGTGCAAATGTAACCACTGCATGGTGAAAGCAGGTAACAGCGCAGTGCAACAGCTATATGAATTATGAACATAAGCATTTGATAAGTGACATATGACCTAATAAGATGGCACCATGCACATGCTCACAAAGAAGTCCAAACAATGTGACACACAATGAACATATTCCAACTGCTGTTAATTTGGGAAGAGGGAGCTCTAATATGAAGGTATGAAGCACATAATTGTACAACACATACAAGAAAAATTTGCGGTTGATTATCTTGCAAAAAATTATCTCAAGAAAAATATGACAGTAACAGGGTAGGGATAAATGCATGTGAAACAGACAGAATAAACTTTCCTCGGCAACTTCTGTTCTCTTGATGATGCATAAGGTTTATAATCTAGCACATCCAGCCCAACAGGTAAAGTTTCGTGAATGTGTTAGCTTCTTCTTAACTTAAGTCTATCAGCCAGGGATTCCCATGCACTTCTCAAAATAAATATTGTGCATTTGGATACATGCCATTCCTATGCATTTCTGGGGTTTAGCTCTGCTTGTTTAGTGCAATACTACCAATTTTCTGAAGTGCAAAATGTCCTAATCATAGAGAACAAGAGATGATATCTCCACTGTTGAACCCGAATGCAGTAGTTAATACTCCCTCCGTCTCAAAATAAGTGACTCAACTTTGTACTAAGTTTGTACTAAAGTTAGTCAAAATTGAGTCACTTATTTTGGGACGAGGAAGTATTATTCTGCAGTTGTAATTGACTATTTTTCTGTACTTCTCTTCACCAAATTTGGCAACAGAATCTCAATGGCTACAGTCTCACAGCACTGCATTTGGGAGCTTCAAGCAGATGCAAAAGAACAGCTACACTCACAGTGGCATCCAGGCATCACAAATCAGCTGCATTGCAGATTTGCAAGAGGAATCGTAAGGGGATCAGGCTTGTGGTAGCTTACATAGGTGTTGAGCTGCCTGACGAAGCTGGAGAAGTTGCTGTGCTTGAAGTGCCTGGGCAGCAGCACGGTGGCGAAGGCGTGCGGATCCCACACCACGAAGCTGTTGTTGCCGGCGCTCCAGGACATGATGCTGTCGGTGTTGGGGTCATCGACCATGTCATAGGTCTTCGTCAGGAACGGCGGCGGCCCGGCGTCGTGCAGCCCCTCCATCGGCTTTGGCGCCGCCCTGACCCCCGGCGAATCGCCTCTCCCGTGGGCACCCTCCTCCTCCTCCTCCTCCTCCTCCTTGACCAGACCCGGCACCGGGTCCATACCCCCAAACCCCAAGAACCCTCCGACGCAAGAAGCTGCCCTTACACTGAGGGGACGCGCCGGAAGCCCTGGCCCGGCAGGAAGGTGGGTGGGATGGGCACGGGGGGAGGAGGGGACAGGATAAGGCGGGGGCAAATCGCGCTACGGACACGTCAAAATCGTATCACCACCACCCGCCGGAAGCGCACGCGGAAGCAGGTGAAAGATTGCTGGGGACCAGACAGAGACGGAGACGGAGGCGCGAGCTTTAGCCGGCAAGGGAAGCGGGGCTGCGGAATGGAGAAGTTTGCGGCGGAGCTCCCGCCGTGGATCGATCTCTCGGCGGCTGGAGTGGCGGCGAGGGGAGGAGGAGCGGTGGGGAGAGAGATTGCTATTTTGGGAATGGAAGAGGGGTTTGGAGGAGGATGAAGGGTGCGGGTGGGGCACGTGTCGGGACCCGGGCTCGACCTGGGCCTCGCATGGGCCGGAGCGACAAGTGTCGGTGTGTCTGGCTCTGCAGCTGTGTGCAGCTGTGTGCTATGGTCACGATAAGCGGCACAGCGGTGGGATGCGGTTAGGTTATTTGTTTTTTAATGGCAGGTGATAGGCGCCGGTTGGCCGGGCCAAATTTGAGACGGTCGCTGCGCCAGCCGTTTGATTCGCTCAATAATGACCGTTTAGATTGGATCTTATCACGCGCAGGTCAATCCTTCTCCGGCGCTGCTATGCACACGACGCTGTACGGCCGACTTGTGGACGACAACACAGATCAGGTCGTTCATGCATACCATGCAGCGCATTTCGGTAATTGGATTGCCCATCGTCGTGCCGCTGCGAGCATGCATAAATCCACAAAGCAGTTTCGATCCTTCTCTTTTCTTGCAAGTACGAGCTGTGCTTGACACACATGCACCCTCCCCATGGTGCTTCCCTCTCTTTCCCAACCCTCGTGAAATACCTCTGCCTCTGTCGTCCCGACCCATGCGCCATCGCTGACTTCCGTGACGGCGGCGTCGGCCGCTCACACGAAATGGTTGAAGCTTTTTTTCAATGTTAGCTGAAGCTTTTGCCACCGATGGTCGCAACTTTTCATCGTCGTCCATGACTTCAAGTCTATAGTTGAAACTTTTTTCTTCGCCGGTTGAAACTTTTCTCGTCGCCAATTGCAGCTTTCACTGTTCATGGTTGTAGAATTTGCCGTCGGTTGTAGCCTTTTCCTCTCATGGTTTGTTGCACTAGATGACCCGTCGCGCCAATGGCGCAAAGGCCGAGTGTAAGCCAGGTATTGAAAGAGTGTGCATTAACATATTATTGTTCGAAAAGCATAGCTCATGATACTATATGCAGCAAGCAAGCGATAGTCATACGCACAGGATTGTCATGGTTTGTTTTACGTAAGATAAAAAATGATGCACTAAGTCATGTAGGAAAGGATTCTTGTGATCTGTTTAGATTGGATAGACAATCATGCAGAGGCCTTTGGATGTGTAGTTGAGGACGAAAGCATTTTTTTTATCATGGTTGTTTTAAAAGCATACCACACAACAGTCTAAGCAGCAAATAACCGATAGCTAAATGCACAGGATGGTCTTAGGGGATTACACAAGATCTAAAAGCATGATAAACACGGAAGTCTTGGTAGGCATTTATACTAATATTAAGTTATATAACAAGGGGCTTTATATTGAGTAGACGATCAGACGCAGTCACTTGGAAGTGCATTTGAAGGCGAAACCATATGCTTGCCCTTTGTTCATGTGTGCGTGACGGAAGAAGTTGCTCCAGTCTTTAGTGATGGTGGCCCTTTTGTGCAGTCTAGATGAAATGCTAGCTGCATTCCACTCCACCCCATTCCACCCCACCCTCTCTACTCCCCCCCCCCCGCCCCCAAACTCCTTTCGGGCGATCTTCGGCATGGCGGTCAGCAGATCTGAGTCCTACACATCTTGAACCGTTGACTGGAAACTCGTCCCGCGTAGCCTCTAGGAGAAGATGGTTGTCCGCATTGTGCTCCATCGATCTCGGGAGGAGTCTGCCCAACATCGCTCGGACTCCATCTAGCGGGAACCCATTGCGTCCACCCAAATGGCGCATGGAACCGGTGTGAGGCGCGTCGCCGCTGCCTCGCTGGAGGCGGTGTGATCCGTCTGGTGTCCGAACACTGTGGCGGATGCTCAACCGCTTCATTAGTGCGCCGAGGCGGAGGTGCACATACGCTTCATGTCAGACGCAAATATGGTATTGCGTTCCCACCATGCGAGGCAGTGGGCGTGGGAGGCGATGATAGCCCTCGCGGCAGACATCGGCATGACGGAGTCACACTCTTCGGCGCTGCAGCGGGTGATCGGCGACCCCTGACGCCACAACCGCGTCGTGATGGACATGTCGACCTTCGACCACGGCGGATACATCGTCGAGCTCATTTCCACCGGTGACATGCAGGCTCCAGGATCTGACAAGGAAGAGTAGGTCATGGGATACATCAGCACATTCGAGTCCCATGAGCTGGTGCGTGTCCCATGTGCTACTCTACCTCGTCGGTGACCACACTTCCACTCCAAGGGGCACAACCAGCCGTTGGACATGGACACTGCCGGAACAATAATGACGGTCACCGGCAAAAATTTAGAATAGTTCTACGTTACATGTAATTGTATCAATTTGATGATTTGCAAATGGGATATCCGATTGTGGAAACAATTTTTGTGTGTTGATCAATCACTGTCCGCGGACACATCCGGACACGTCTGCAGACCTTTAGATAAGGATTTTGATACATGTGGTTGTAGATGCTCTTATATTAAGATAAGTGGGAATAAATTTGATGAAACAATACAGATTATACCAGTTACATAAAGTACAAATTAGCACCAAAGATTAAAATACAACCGTGACATTGTGACAAAGAACCACACACTCTGGAGTCTGGACACCTATACACACGGGTTGCACATATAACGCCAGAGATAACCACGTGGTGGACTGTTAGCCTTGATTCCTGAAAGGATCGATATAGTTGACTAGAGGGGGGGTGAATAGGCAACTAACAATTTTTAGCTTTTCTTTACCAATTTAAACTTTGCATCAAAGTAGGTTGTCTAGATATGCAACTAGGTGAGCAACCTATATGATACAACAACAATAAGCACGCACACAAGCAAGAGATATAACACAAATAAGCTTGCACAAGTAAAGGCACGAGATAACCAAGAGTGGAGCCGGTGAAGACGAGGATGTGTTACCGAAGTTCCTTCCCTTTGAGGGGAAGTACGTCTCCGTTGGAGCGGTGTGGAGGCACAATGCTCCCCAAGAAGCCATTAGGGCCACCGTATTCTCCTCACGCCCTCACACAATGCGAGATGCCGTGATTCCACTATTGGTGCACTTGGAGGCGGCGACCGAACCTTTACAAACAAGGTTGGGGCAATCTCCACAACTTAATTGGAGGCTCCCAATGACACCACGAAGCTTCACCACAATGGACTATGGCTCCGCGATGGCCTCGACCGTCTAGGGTGCTCAAACACCCAAGAGTAACAAGATCCGCAAGGGATTAGTGGGGGAATCAAATTTCTCTTGGTGGAAGTGTAGATCGGGGCCTTCTCAACCACTCCCGAGCAAATCAACAAGCTTGATTGGCTAGGGAGTGAGATCGGGCGAAAATGGAGCTTGGAGCAACAATGGAGCTTAGGGGTGGAAGAGGTGCCCTTCTAGAGGTAGAAGACACCCCTTATATAATTGTGGACAAAATCCAACCGTCATCCACTTAACCAGCCCGCGGCATGCAGTACTACCGCCCCTGACAAGCGGTACTACCGCAAGGCCATGCGGTACTACCGTGAAGGACCGCGGTACTACCGCGGCAACGACAGGAACTAGAACTAATCCGAAGCACGGAGGCTAAGAACGGTACTTCGCATGCGGCGGTACTACGCTCCCCTTGCGGTACTACCGCAAAGCGTGAAAATCCTAACTGGGAAGGGCCGGATGAATAAAAATACATCCGTGCCTACTTCATTTGGAAAACAAATGATGCAAAAATCGACACGCGGTACTACGAGGAGGCGGTACTACCGCATGGCAGTGAACCAGGCAGCAGTACTACGCGCCGACGATGTGCGGTACTACTGTGGAGGCGCGGATGTAAAAAATTACATCTGGCCCTACTACCGCAATGCAGCGGCACTTGGCACAGGGGCCACGCGGTACTCAGGGGGCGGTACTCTGTGGGCTCTGTGGTACTACCTGTGCAATCTTGTACTACCACAGGTGCCTGCGATTCTACCGCTCCAGGGAGCAGTACTACCGCAAGCCCAAAAACAGCAGCCAGGACAATTGCATAGAGGATAAAATGGAGAACGCTCCAAGGTGCAGGGGAAAGGTGGAGACAAGGAAGAAAACGTGTACGTGATGATTCCACCCGAACCTTTCCGACGCGACCCCCTCTTAATAGTACGGCTTTCCTACGACTCAAATCCACCAAAAAGAAATGTAGAAAAATGTCGTCTTCAATAGTCTTCGAGGGGCACCAAACCGTCTTGTGCCTAGCAATGAAACGTCTGAGAAACTCAAGGCACACGATTAGTCCGCAAAAGCATTGTCATCAATCACCAAAACACCTTAGGGATAAATATGCCCTTACAATCTCCCCCTTTTTGGTGGATTGATGACAATACGGGATTTGCACGGAGGGAAATAATATTGAGCAAACGCAAACCCCTCCTCTCTAAAATATAGACGGGCTGCCCCTAGATGTGTGCAATCTAGATGGATGCTTTGGACTGCACAACACACAAACTAGGATCAACACTCCCCCTATATTTTAGAGACAAGGCATATCATGCAATAGTAAGGCTAGCATTAGACAAGAGCATAACATAAGTAGCACAATATGTCATAAGCTTACTAAGATAGGATAGAGTGCATATGTCTTACACCATATGAAGGATAAGTCTCAAAGGCGCAAACCAACCCAAAGCAAACGAGGTTCAAACGAGAAAGCAATCACACTCGCAAGCACGCAAATCCCTACACTCTCTCCCCCTTTGGCATCGAGGCGCCAAAAAGGCAGAGAGGACACCTACATAGAAGGGGTGGCTCAAGCAGAGAAATCATCCCAACGCTCCTCGGCAGACTCAGCGGCGGGGACGGTCTCCTCGATCTCCTCCTCAGAATCAGTCCACTTGTAGCCTTGCTTCTCCATCCATTCGGCCTCCGGGGTGATGTGCCTCTCTGATCCGCTGGACTCAGCCTCACCAAAGACCTTCATGATCCTCTTGTCACGGCAGCGAGCCTCCTTGGAGGCAACGTGAGTCCTGTACTGCCCCTTTGCCTGCGTGCAGAACAGAGTCTTCGTCTTGTCCTTCAGCTTCTTGGCCCACGAGGGCTCAGAGGAATGATGGGTATGCCCAGCAGCACGGTCCTCAGCAACATCCTCTGCTCCAGCCTCCTCCTCACCAACAGCCCTCCTAGCAGCAGACGCCTCAGCACGAGTAGTAGTGTTGGCCCACTAGGGCTTGACACGGTCTGATGGACTCATGCCAAATCCAGTCTGGAGCAAGGAACTCATCACCAGGGAACAGCTTCTCCCAAGTCTTGGAGATCAACAGAAACAGGTATGGTCCATAGATAGGTACCTTGCGGTTGAACACCGCGAACCGAAGCTCACACCACATGATGTGTGAGACATCAAGTGGCTGAGTCTGAGACACACGAGCCTCCTTGCACATGAGCATCATATCCACCAAATAGGCATGAACCTTGTCCTTGTCGCCAATGCGAGGGAACAGAGAGTTGCGGAAGATGCGATACATAATATCCAAAAAGGAGTTCAGCACCCACGTCGACTTGCCTTTGGGAAGCACCTTCTCAACATAATACGGCTGGAGCTTGTTCTTGCTAAGCGGACTCGAGAATTGGCATGGGGCGAACACCAGCGGGTGTGGTGAGCCGTCATCGAGGAACATGTAGCGAGATCCATGAACTCCTTCCGGTGGCGATCAAGCGGCGACCATTGGACATCAAGTCATCCTCCGCTCCTCCACGGGGTGAAAGTGAGCAGAGGCAAAGAAGCTGAAAGATAAGCTCAGGTCATAGTCCGGTGGAAAGAGATCACATGTTCAATACCAAACTGCTCCACCAAATCCAGAGCCTCTCCAAAGTACTCACGAAACTTGTCCTTCCTCATATGATTCATGTCAATCCACTTGACATCCACGTAGGTATTTTGCTTGGCCTTGAGCACATCCAGATAAATGAGAGTCTGCTGCTTGGTCCAAAACAAGTCATTGCCTTTGAAGGTAGCACGAGCATTCACATAAGGGTTGATCTGCCTGAGACGGATGAACTCAGCGAGGGGAACCTCGTCCATGCCCTTAGCGGGTTCCTTGTGCTTTGTAACATCCCAAATTTCCTATTTGGAATGTTTTACAATTATAGCTAAGCATCTATGCATTCTGTTTGAATTTGAGTGGCATTTGAAGTTTCAGAAGTTTTGGAGTTGTTGGCATTTGAATTCAAAATTTGGCAGTGGAAGTTATTTCAAAAACTATGCCTGATAAATACTTGAGAAAAAGTATGAGAGGAGTAAACATGACACTCCAAAAAAATATCAGAGGAAAAACATTGCCAAAAAGTTTGAATTCAAATTTGAGTTTTATTTGGAATTTTAGAAAAATGATTTTTTATAAACTTTAAGTTTTGCCCCTGGAAAATGTTCAAATTATAGGGAATATTCCCCTGATCATTTTGATATATATATGTCCTATATAAAATATTTATATTTATATTATTTTTCCTCACTTTTATATTAAAAAAAAAGGAGAAAAGCCCCGGGCGCCACCGAAGCCAGCCCGACCCGCCCAGCCAGCCGAGGCCCACCCACCACCAGCCGATAGCAGCCACGCTGCCCACGCCGAGCCGACCGAGCGCCCGAGCGAATCGGCCGCCACGGTCGCCCGCCCGACGCCGCTCCCTCTCTCACCGACAGTGGCCCCACCGTCGTCTTCCCTCGCCCGCCAACCGCTTGCCGCCCGCTCGCCGGATCCCGTGAGATCCGGGATCCTCCCGATTCCCTCTCCCGACCTGCCCCTCCTCCAAGTCGAGGCCCCTATTTATACCCTCCCTCACCCGTTTCTCCCTCGCCCCTCGCCCGACCCTCCCTCTCGCCGCCTGCCGCTCGCTGGATGCCGAGCCACCGCCGTCGCCATTAGCCCGTTCCGACCGCCCCGGCCACCCTCGAGCTCACCCGACCCCACCCCCGAGCTCCCCTCGTCACGCGCTTCATGGGACCTCTCCTTGACGCCCCTTGAGCCATTAGGCCGTCACCCGAGAACCGCCGTCGCCGTCGCCGCCTCGGTAAGTCGCCGGAGTCCTCCTCGCCGTTAGATCTACATCGTAGGGTTAGGATTAGATCCCCCGAAGGGGTACGTTTTATTTAGGTTTAGTTTTAATAAACCGGTTTATTTCCGGTTTAGATCGGTTAGTTAGGGTTTTTATTAGACCGGCCGACTCGGTTTAACCACTAGGGACCGATTAGTTATATTACGCCCAGGGCGCTAGATAGGCCCATTAGCCCGTTTTTCTTTTTAGTTTTATTTTTCGTTTTCTGTTTTAACAGAATAATTTCAGATTTGAAAAATTCATATCTTTTAATCTACTTAATATTTTTAAGTGATTCTTTTTTTGTTGGTTTGCAAATTTCTTATAGTTTCTGTAGAAAATATAATTAATCATGTTAAAAGTATTTAAAATTGCTTTATTTTAGATTTAGACAGAATAGTAATTATGCTATAAAATGAGTTAGGAATATTATTTTTAGTGATTCTTTTTGTCACAACTTTGTTTTGACATTGCCTAACCGTAGGAATTTATTTGGGCAATTTTAGGATTAATAAAAATAGTTTTAACCAGAATCATGTTAGTCATATTTATTTAACTAGCTACTGTTTTCCTATTGTTTTACCTAGCAAATAAATTTATTTTTCATGAGAGATAGTTTATTCTAGGTTAGTTTCTGTAACTTTAGAGTATGAACTTTTATTCATAATAAATAAAACTTTTATTTTATTTTACTTGCTAGAATTTGCTTTAGGCCTAATAGGAGTTTTATAATAGATTTTAAGGTGATTCTTTTTGCTCCTAGTTGCTTGATGATTTCTTTTCTGTTAGGTAGCATAAACCCATGCTTAGGTTCTGTTAAGAAAAATTTTGATATGTAAAAACTATTCTTAGTTGTTGCTTGATGTAGGAAAACAATGAGTTGGTTTCTTTGAGTTTTTCTTTGGGTTTTGATTCGTTGGTTTTGTGTGTTTCGTATTACTATGCTGTTATGCTAAGTGATCATATGCTATATGCTTATTATGATTGTTGTTTGCCTCGGTAGAATTTCCGGAGTGCGAAGCTTGCTACCACGAGTCCCTAGCTTTCGAAGATCGTCAGCAAGGCAAGTCATTGATCATGTTTCTTTACAATACCTATGATTTTTATTGCATTAGAATTATACCTCCCCACCATGCATGCAGTAGGTGAAATTTTGAAGTTATGTTCTTGAGTAGTATCATGAGGTAGGATGAACCCAATTCCCCTTGTTACCATTGCCCGGGACGAAGTAGTTTATTTTGCTATGCTCAGAGCGGGGTTGGTTGAGTGAATTCATAAGGGAGATGTGAGAGTCAAGATGATGACAACCCCATGAACTTCAAGCTCAAGATGGACTTTGGAATTCACTACTGGGTGGAGGACGGTTGACGGGCACCCTGGAGAACCCAGTGGTTGGCCGGGATGCATGGAGAAGCGCCATGACATCTTGCGGAAAGCTTCACCCAGCCAAGAAGAGGCGGATGTATACCCCATTGACGGAAGCTTACATGCAGCCGCAAGCCATTATGGGCTCTGGCTTGGTCAACCCTAGTTGTGACTCTGGTGGACGGTGCTACGAGATGTAGAAGAACGGTAGGATTGGATGGGTACCGGCGGTGGCGGAAGAACTCTTGGAAGACCCTGTTTCGTTCATCCGTCTTCAAACACCATGAAGTGCGAAGACTTAAAAGGAGGAACGATTCTTGCGGGTAAAGTCGCAAACCTCTGCAGAGTTAAAGATCTAATCGATTAGCCGTGTCCCCGGTTACGGACAATTTGAGCCTCTGGAACTTGGAAGTATTCAGAAATCTCAACATTGAAATTAATAAATTAATTGAGGGGGTTAATTAATAATTGGGAATGAGACATTGGTTGGTGGAACCATCTCAATTATTACCAACAATTTTGTAGTATTTGCAAACAAGTCCATTAATCTAGGGAAAAACTGGCTTTTCGCAAAATGATGAAACTTAGAGCCCCACAGCCAAATTGCATATAGTATTAGTAATTTTATTATTGTTCTCTCTTCATGACTTGCCGGCATATTCAAAATGCTGACCTACACGGCTGCAACGTCTTATGTTGCGGAGGAGTATTCGATCGGGAGTGAGGCTACGCTCGCGCTTGGCGATTGCCCTTTGAGTCGGATGGACTCGCTATTCTTCTCACGCTTCGCAGCTTACATGAGTTGGCCTTGGCCGAATTTATTCTATTGTAATAAAGACTCGATATGAGAACCGTGTAATAAATTCAGGTGTGATTGAACTTTGATTATTTCATCAATGTCTTGTGAGTGCCGGCATGATCTTGGGATGGTATGCATACGAGACTTGACCGATTTTGGGTCGGTCGCTCTGAGAGATGGTATCGAGCACACGTTGACCGTGGGGCGTAACCCCTAGGATCGGAAAGCCATAGGAAGAGACTATTTATTTTATATCCTTATCATTCGTAATTCTCCCTGTTCATTTCGACTTCTCTCCGATTTTCAACATTCTAGATGGCGCCGAGTTCACCCAGTTTGCTACGGAGTTTTGCCACCAGATGAGACAATGCCTTCGGCAAGAAGCTGGTCCAGATCGTGAAGAAGCTGAAGATTGCTCGCCCTCGATCACCGGAAGCCTACCAATGCACTTTCGACGGATACCGCCACAGGATCGAGGTGCACATTCGAGGAGAACCGGAGGACATCTGAGCCTATTGACTTTGAGTTTACCGATTTCAATTGGATCCTCGGAAGAGACATGGCGATTTATCGTGCACTTGGACATCTCCGAGAAGAGTACAGGCCGAGCTCGATCCATCGATCTCGCCATGGTTTCTCAGAGCAAGGAATGGAGATATCATCCATACCGTAGAGGACGACTCCATTCTCTCATAGGTCCAAGACTTGGAGTGTCTCCTCAGGAAACGGGAGATCCAGACTCGCCGTAACTCGAAGGTACACAGGAGGCTGTTGTTCCGTGGCTGGGCTGGAGGAGAAGGCACACGCAGACTTCCTTGACCATGAGGAAGAAGTCGCGGACTTCATGGAGAGAGTCGACAACCTGAAGATGAAGGTTGCCGCATTAGAGGAAAAGATGGACTTGGGAGAGGACCTTTTTCCGAGTGGAGATAACGGACCTCTCGTGAGCAATGATCAGGATTATGAAGGGAGCTCCACTGGAGAAAGCCGCAAGAGGAGGCGCCGCATCAGAGGACGCCACACCGGAGGACATCGCACCAGAGGACGCAAGGATAATTGATGAAGACATTTAGTCGACCGCCATGTTATTTTACTTTTACGTCGATCAGTTAGGTCGTTATTTTCGGTTAGTCGTGAGATATTTGTAATCGAGTTTGAACCATGTTTGAGTGGATTGAATAAATGATTGGTGTGATTATGATTGTGCATTCATATGGGTAGTGTTATTTTCTCAATTAGACCATTGTTCTATTCTAATTTTCTCATCCACTCCAAAACACCAGATGCCTCCAAGACGTGACCCCGGTCTCAACTTCCCGCGGAGCTCACCCGGTGATCCAGCAGCAGAATGCCCTCATGCGGATGCTCATCCGAACCGAACAACAACAACAACAACAATCCACCGCCACCACCCCTGCTGACAACTTGACCCGATTCCTAAGGCTGAATCCGCCGGTGTTCTCTAGCAGACCGAGCCGATTGTGGCCGATGATTGGCTCCGCAAGGTCGGAAGGAGTTAGTCTTTGTTGGATGCATGGATGCAGAGAAAGTGCGCTTTGCAAGACATCAACTTGATGGACCTGCAGCTTCTTGGTGGGAGAACTACACCGCCACTTATCCCATCGGCACCATCACGTGGGATCAGTTCCAAGAAGCTTCCGCACCGCTCATGTTTCATTTGGAGCCATGAGTGCAAGAAGCGTGAGTTCCACAACTTACGCCAGGGAACCGTCTTCAGGGGGGCGATCGTGGATGAGTTCAACAAGTTAGCCCGCTATGCCCCGGATGATGTGGCCACAGATGCCGCAAAGCAGGAGAAGTTTCTCGAGGGACTCAATGACGAGCTGGGAATGCAGCTTATGGTGGCTACTTTCACCAACTACCAGGAGCTAGTAGACAAGGCCACCATACTTGAAGGCAAGCAGCAGCAGATTGATAGCCGCAAGCGGAAGTACAGCCAGGGGAAGCACAACTCTGGAGCTCAACAGAAGCCCCGTTATGCCCCATACTCAGGAGGGCATACCCATCACAACCATGGAGGACATAACCATGGAGGAAATGGGAACAACCGCAACCAGGACAGCAAGTCAGGCAATGGAAATAGCAATGGAAACGGCAATGGCAACCACATCGCCCTGCCCGGCTCAGAAGGATCTGAGTCACATCACTGTTTCAAGTGCGGAAAACAGGGCACTATGCCACCGACGCCCGGAGGCCAAGCAGAGGAATGGAAAGCGGCAATGGAAGCTCAGCGAAGAAGCCCAATCCTTTTCCTCGTGCTCGGGTGAACCACATTGATGTGGAGGGCGTCTATGATCAGCCGGATAACGTGGTTGGTAAGTTTTATTAAATTCACGTTCAGTATTGGTACTCTTTGATTCTGGTGCAACGCATTCATTCATATCAAGGGTAGTTGTGGAAAAGTTCGGGTTGCCCACTAAAACCCTTAGAAGCCCCCTTCGCGTCAGTTCCACAGGAGGAGAAATGATGGCAGGCTTAGGCTGTCATGCAACCCTCAACATCGGAAACCATAAATTTCCCGCAGACCTCATAGTATTGGAAACCCAGACCTTGGATGTAATCCTAGGCATCGATTGTTTGACGAAGTTTGAAGGAAACATAGATTGTGCCCAGAAGTCGATTCTGCTCACCACCCGGAGCGAAGAGGATCAAGTATGTATCCGCGTAGCGGATGAAGAATCAGTAAATTCCCTCACGGAGTTGTTCAGAGGAAGTGCCAGATGGTGCAAGACTTTCCGATGTGTTTCGGAGGAATTACCAGAATGCCACGGACGGGGACATTGAATTTCTGATTGAGTTATTGCCCGGCACAGCCCCAATATCCAAGAGACCCTATCGGATGCCTCCGAACGATTTGAAAGAGATCAAGAATCAAATTAATGAGTTATTGGAGAAAGGATATATTCGGCCAAGCTCATCACCTTGGGGAGCCCCAGTTCTCTTGGTCGAGAAGAAGGATGGAACCCTGAGAATGGTTGTGGATTATCGTTCATTGAACGACGTGACCATCAAGAACAAGTACCCTCTGCCGATGATTAATGACCTATTTGATCAGCTAGTTGGAGCCAAGGTATTCTCCAAGATCGATCTTGATCGAGGTATCATCAGTTGAAGATCCGTGAAAAGGATATACCCAAAACAGCATTCACCACCAGGTATGGTTTATATGAGTATACCGTCATGTCATTTGGATTGACTAATGCCTCTGCATACTTCATGAATTTGATGAACAAGGTATTTATGGAATATCTGGACAAGTTTGTCGTGGTGTTCATCGATGATATACTGATTTTCTCCAAGAGCGAGGAAGAGCATAAGGAACATTTGCGTCTAGTTCGAGAAACTTGAGAACATCGGTTGTATGCCAAGTTCAGTAAATGTGAATTTTGGCTGAAGGAAGTCGGATTCCTCGGACATGTTATTTCAGGAGAAGGAATAGCAGTTGACCCCGCCAAGGTTGAATCAGTCACCGATTGGCAGTCGCCCACCTCAGTCAAGGAGATCCGCAGTTTTCTCGGACTCGCAGGATATTATCGGAGGTTTATTGAGAATTTCTCAAAGATTGCCAAGCCCATGACTGAGCTGTTGAAGAAGGATGCCAAGTACATTTGGACCGAGGATTGTGAAGCCAGTTTTCAGGAATTGAAGAAACGTTTGGTTACAGCCCCAGTGCTGATTTTGCCGGACATACACAAGGATTACCAGGTATATTGTGACGCTTCTCGTCAGGGACTCGGAGGAGTACTCATGCAGGAAGGAAAAGTTGTAGCTTATACCTCCAGACAGCTACGACCACACGAGATGAATTATGCCACACATGATTTGGAGTTAGCAGCAGTAGTGCACGCACTCAAGACCTGGAGACATTTCCTCATCGGAAACCGTTGTGATGTTTACACAGATCATAAGAGCTTGAAGTATATTTTCACGCAGAAAGAGTTGAACCTCAGGCAGAGGAGATGGCTAGAGTTAATCAAGGACTATGACATGAGATTGCATTATCACCCAGGAAAGGCTAATGTTGTAGCAGATGCTTTGAGCCGTAAGAGTTATGTGAATACTCTTATAGCAGGAGGATTACCCCAGAGTTAGTCGATGACCTCGAGATCTCCGATCGGAGATAGTTCGAGAGGATATGTTGCAACTCTGGAAGTTCAGTCCACTTTGGCCGAAAGAATTCATGAAGCCCAGAAGTCGGACAAGGAAATTGATGAGATAAAGAAATAGATGAATGAAGGAAAAGCTAAAGGATTTCGTAAGGATGAATACGGAGCTATATGGTTCGAGGATCGTATTTATGTACCCAATGATCCCGAACTCAGGAAGCTAATTCTTCAGGAGGCTCATGATTCACCGTACTCGATTCACCCCGGTAACACCAAGATGTATCTGGATTTGAAGGAAAGTTTCTGGTGGACAGGTATGAAGAAGGATATTGCGAGTACGTAGCGAAGATGCGATGTTTGCCAACGAGTAAAGGCAGAACATCGAAGCCAGCAGGTTTACTTCAACCTTTGCCGATTCCCCGAGTGGAAATGGGAAAACTTGGAATGGACTTTATCACAGGACTACCGGGACCCGTTCAGTTATGATTCCATCTGGGTAGTGGTTGATCGATTGACCAAGGTAGCCCATTTCATTCCGTGAAGACTACCTATACCAGTGCTAAGTTAGCCAAGATATACATGACCAGGATCGTATGTCTGCATGGAGTTCCGAGGAGTATCGTGTCGATAGAGGAACACAATTTACCTCAAAGTTTTGGAATCAGTTACATGAAACTTTGGGTACGAGGTGGAGTTCAAGACAGCCTTTCATCCGAGCATGATGGACGGACCGAGAGAGTCAACCAGATTACGGAGGACATGTTGAGAGCTTGTGTGCTAGACTATGGATCTAGCTGGGATGATAATTTGCCATACGCAGAGTTCTCATACAACAACAGTTATCAGACCAGTCTGAAGATGGCCCCTTTCGAAGCTCTATACGGAAGGAGGTGCAGAACACCATTTTGTGGGATGGTGTTGGAGATCGAACACTTTTCGGTTCCGATCTTATCAGAGATTCCGAAGAGAAAGTCAAACTGATCCGGGATAGACTCAAGATAGCACAGTCGAGACAGAAGAGTTATGCCGACGAGAACGCAAGGAAGTAACTTACGAGCGGGAGACCGAGCATATCTTCGTGTGTCCCACTTCGTGGAATCAAGAGGTTTGGTGTCAAAGGAAAGTTAGCACCCGATTCATTGGCCCCTACAAAATCCTTGAGCGTCGTGGAGAAGTTGCTTACAAGTTGGAATTGCGGAAGGATTGTCCGGAGTTCATGATGTCTTCCATGTTTCTCGGTGAAGAAGTGTCATGCCGACATGGCCGATATTCCATTGAGAGACACAAGTGCCCCTAGAGGCCATACAGCTCGACAAAGTGATCGACTTATAAGGAGAAACCCGTCCAATTCTCGAGACTCATGAACAGAGTCACCCGCAGCAAGATCATCAAGTTTTGCAAGGTCTTTGTGGAGTCATCACTCGAGGAGGAAGCCACCAGGAGCGAGAAGAAGACCTCCTTCGAGATCACCGCACCTATTTGCTAGCCAACCCGAATCTTGAGGGCGAGATTCATCTTAAGGTGGGTAGGTTTGTAACATCCCAAATTTCCTATTTGGAATGTTTTACAATTATAGCTGAGCATCTATGCATTCTGTTTGAATTTGAGTGGCATTTGAAGTTTCAGAAGTTTTGGAGTTGTTGGCATTTGAATTCAAAATTTGGCAGTGGAAGTTATTTCAAAAACTATGCCTGATAAATACTTGAGAAAAAGTATGAGAGGAGTAAACATGACACTCCAAAAAAATATCAGAGGAAAAACATTGCCAAAAAGTTTGAATTCAAATTTGAGTTTTATTTGGAATTTTAGAAAATTGATTTTTTATAAACTTTAAGTTTTGCCCCTGGAAAAATGTTCAAATTATAGGGAATATTCCCCTGATCATTTTGATATATATATGTCCTATATAAAATATTTATATTTATATTATTTTTCCTTTCTTTTATATTCAAAAAGGAGAAAAGCCCAGGCGCCAGTGAGGCCAGCCCGGCCCAGCCAGCCGTGTGAGGCCCACCCACCACCAGGCCCGATAACGCCACGCCGCCCACGCCGAGCCGACCGAGCGCCCGAGCAGATCGGCCGACCGTCGCCCGCCCGACCGCCGCTCCCTCTCTCACCGACGTGGTGGCCCCACCCGTCGTCTTCCTCGCCCACGCCAACCGCCCGCGTCGCCGCTCGCCGGATCCCGTGAGATCCGGGATCCTCCCGATTCCCTCGCCCGACCTGCCCCTCCTCCAAGTCGAGGCCCCCCCTATTTATACCCCTCCCCCTCACCCCGTTTCTCCCTCGCCCCTCGCCCGACCCTCCCTCCGCAGCACGCTTCATGGAGTACCCGAGCCACCGCCGTCGCCATTAGCCCGTTCCGACCGCCCCGGCCACCCTCGAGCTCACCCGACCCCACCCCGAGCTCCCCTCGTCACGCCACGCTCGCCGGACCTCTCCGCCGACGTCCCCGACCACCGGAGTCGCCGGAGCCGTCACCGCCCGAGCCGCCGTCGCCGTCGCCGCCTCGGTAAGTCGCCGAGTCCTCCTCGCCGTTAGATCTAGATCGAGGTTAGGATTAGATCCCTCAAGAATACGTTTTATTTAGGTTTAGTTTTAATAAACCGGTTTATTTCCGGTTTAGATCGGTTAGTTAGGGTTTTTATTAGACCGGCCGACTCGGTTTAACCACTAGGGACCGATTAGTTATATTACGCCCAGGGCGCTAGATAGGCCCATTAGCTCGTTTTTCTTTTTAGTTTTATTTTTCGTTTTCTGTTTTAACAGAATAGTTTCAGATTTGAAAAATTCATATCTTTTAATCTACTTAATATTTTTAAGTGATTCTTTTTTTGTTGGTTTGCAAATTTTTTATAGTTTCTGTAGAAAATATAATTAATCATGTTAAAAGTATTTAAAATTGCTTTATTTTAGATTTAGACAGAATAGTAATTATGCTATAAAATGAGTTAGGAATATTATTTTTAGTGATTCTTTTTGTCACAACTTTGTTTTGACATTGCCTAACCGTAGGAATTTATTTGGGCAATTTTAGGATTAATAAAAAATAGTTTTAACCAGAATCATGTTAGTCCTATTTATTTAACTAGCTACTGTTTTCCTATTGTTTTACCTAGCAAATAAATTTATTTTTCATGACAGATAGTTTATTCTAGGTTAGTTTCTGTAACTTTAGAGTATGAACTTTTATTCATAATAAATAAAACTTTTATTTTATTTTACTTGCTAGAATTTGCTTTAGGCCTAATAGGAGTTTTATAATAGATTTTAAGGTGATTCTTTTTGCTCCTAGTTGCTTGATGATTTCTTTTCTGTTAGGTAGCATAAACCCATGCTTAGGTTCTGTTAAGAAAAATTTTGATATGTAAAAACTATTCTTAGTTGTTGCTTGATGTAGGAAAACAATGAGTTGGTTTCTTGAGTTTTCTTTGGGTTTTGATTCGTTGGTTTTGTGTGTTTCAGTATTACTATGCTGTTATGCTAAGTGATCATATGCTATATGCTTATTATGATTGTTGTTTGCCTCGGTAGAATTTCCGAGTCTGAAGCTTGCTACCACGAGTCCCTAGCTTTCAAGATCGTCAAGAAGGCAAGTCATTGATCATGTTTCTTTACAATACCTATGATTTTTATTGCATTAGAATTATACCTCCCCACCATGCATGCAGAGGTGAAATTTTGAAGTTATGTTCTTGAGTAGTATCATGAGGTAGGATGAACCCAATTCCCTTGTTACCATTGCCCGGACTAAGTAGTTTATTTTGCTATGCTCGAGACGGGTTGGTTGAGTGAATTCATAAGGGAGATGTGAGAGTCAAGATGATGACAACCCCATGAACTTCAAGCTCAAGATGGACTTTGGAATTCACTACTGGGTGGAGGACGGTTGACGGGCACCCTGGAGAACCCAGTGGTTGGCCGGGATGCATGGAGAAGCGCCATGACATCTTGCGGAAAGCTTCACCCAGCCAAGAAGAGACGGATGTATACCCCATTGACCGGAAGCTTACCTGTGCAGCCGCAAGCCATTATGGGCTCTGGCTTGGTCAACCCTAGTTGTGACTCTGGCCGGACGGTGCTACGAGATGTAGAAGAACGGTAGGATTGGATGGGTACCGGCAGTGGCCAGAAGAACTCTTCGGAAGACCCTGTTTTGTTCATCCCGTCTTCAAACACCATGAAGTGCGAAGACTTAAAAGGAGGGAACGATTCTTGCGGGTAAAGTGCGCAAACCTCTGCAGAGTTAAAGATCTAATCGATTAGTCGTGTCCCCGGTTACGGACAATTTGAGCCTCTGGAACTTGGAAGTATTCGGAAATCTCAACATTGAAATTAATAAATTAATTGAGGGGGTTAATTAATAATTGGGAATGAGACATTGGTTGGTGGAACCATCTCAATTATTACCAACAATTTTGTAGTATTTGCAAACAAGTCCATTAATCTAGGGAAAAACTGGCTTTTCACAAAATGATGAAACTTAGAGCCCCACAGCCAAATTGCATATAGTATTAGTAATTTTATTATTGTTCTCTCTTCATGACTTGCCGGCATATTCAAAATGCTGACCTACACGGCTGCAACGTCTTATGTTGCAGAGGAGTATTCCGATCAGGAGTGAGGCTACGCTCCGCGCTTGGCGATTGCCCTTTGGAGTCGGATGGACTCGCTATTCTTCTACGCTTCCGCAGCTTACATGAGTTGGCCTTCGGCCGAATTTATTCTATTGTAATAAAGACTCGATATGAGAACCGTGTAATAAATTCAGGTGTGATTGAACTTTGATTATTTCATCAATGTACTGTGAGTGCCGGCATGATCTTGGGATGGTATGAACCACGAGACTTGACCGATTTTGGGTCGGTCGCCAGAGAGATGGTATCGAGCACAATGACCGTGAGGACGAACCCTAGGATCGGAAAGCCATAGGAAGAGACTATTTATTTTATATCCTTATCATTCGTAATTCTCCCTGTTCATTTCGACTTCTCTCCGATTTTCGACATTCTAGATGGTCACGAGTTCACCCCAGTTTGCTACGGAGTTTTGCCACCAGATGAGACAATGCCTTTCGGCAAGAAGCTGGTCCAGATCGTGAAGAAGCTGAAGATTGCTCGCCCTCGATCACCGGAAGCCTACCAATGCACTTCCGACGGATACCCGCTCTGAGGATCGAGGTGCACATTCCAGGGAGAACCTTCGGAGGACATACAAAGCCTATTGACTTTGAGTTTACCGATTTCAATTGGATCCTCGGAAGAGACATGGCGATTTATCGTGCACTTGGACATCTCCGAGAAGAGTACAGGGCCGAGCTCGATCCATCAGATCTCGCCATGGTTTCTCATAGAGCAAGGAATGGAGATATCATCCGCACTGAGAGGACGACTCCATTCTCTCATATGTCCAAGACTTGGAGTGTCTCCTCGAAAGCGGGAGATCCAGACTCGCCAGAACTCGAAGGTACACAGGAGGCTGTTGTTCCGTGAACTGGGCGGAGGAGAAGGCACACGCAGACTTCCTTGACCATGAGGAAGAAGTCGCGGACTTCATGAAGAGAGTCGACAACCTGAAGATGAAGGTTGCCGCATTAGAGGAAAAGATGGACTTGGGAGAGGACCTTTTTCCGAGTGGAGATAACGGACCTCTCGTGAGCAATGATCAGGATTATGAAGGGAGCTCCACTCGAGAAAGCCGCAAGAGGAGGCGCCGCATCAGAGGACGCCACACGGAGGACATCGCACTGCAGGACGCAAGGATAATTGATGAAGACATTTAGTCGACCGCCATGTTATTTTACTTTTACATCGATCAGTTAGGTCGTTATTTTCGATTAGTCGTGAGATATTTGTAATCGAGTTTGAACCATGTTTGAGTGGATTGAATAAATGATTGGTGTGATTATGATTGTGCATTCATATGGGTAGTGTTATTTTCTCAATTAGACCATTGTTCTATTCTAATTTTCTCATCCACTCCAAAACACCAGATGCCTCCGAGACGTGACCCCAGTCTCAACTTCTCGCCGGAGCTCACCCAGCTGATCCAGCAGCAGAATGCCCTCATGCAGGTGCTCATCCAGAACCAGAACAACAACAACAACAACAACAATCCACCGCCACCACCCCCTGTTGACAACTTGAGATGAGAAAGATTGCCACGAGAAAGATTGGACAACAACGGTAGTACTGCCAGGGCGTGCGGTACTAAAATTTTAGTACCGCTCCTAGTCGCGGTAGTACCGTGTGAGGACACGGTAGTACCGGGGCTTGGAGCGGTAGTAGGATTTTAGTGCCACAGCTCGTGCGGTAGTACCGCACCTCATAGGCGGTAGTACCGGACCAGCGGTAGTACCGCGTACTAGATGCGGTAGTACCACACGGCGACAGATCCAAATCACTTTGAATCTGAGAAAAGCCGCGAAAACATGGCGGTACTATGGTTGATCAAATCTACCACGAGACAACATATCAAGTATAATTTCTACGCAGCACTACTCTCCTACATCCTACTCTTGCATAGATTTGGCCTAAAATCTCAGGAACACATGCATCTGCCCAAAAACCTAGAAGCAAAAGAACAACCAAAAGAGAGAGGAATTTGGGGAAAAACCTTGTTCCATGGCAAGAGGAAGTGGTGGGGAACGATCCCACGGTCGGAATCCAAGGAGAGCAGCCGGAGATGGAGATCCGGCGAGGGACTCCGGCCCCGTTCTTGAGCGAGAGAGAGAGAGAGAGAGAGAGAGAGAGAGAGAGAGAGAGAGAGAGAGAGACGACATGGGGAAAACTGACGAATGGGTATGGAGGAGTTAGAACTCCCCCTGCCCGTCCTTATCCCCCACGCGCCTTCGACAGCGCGGTAGTACCGCATATCATCGTGGTAGTACCGCTTGGGCGGAAGTACCGCACCGAAGCGGTAGTACCGCTCTCCCAGGCGGCAATAAAAAATTACTGCCGCGCTGGGGCGGTAGTACCGTACTCTCCATACACGGTAGTACCATGGCAGGCAACGGTAGTACCGTGAGCTCAAGAAACTGCATGTTTCAAACACAAGAAAAGAGAGGTCTTCACATGGAAACTTCAAGCAAACAAGACACCACAAAAACACGCTCAACGCGAAAAGAAAAAGGGGCAAAACAACAACAAGAGACAACCACGAGACACCACCTCTCCAAAGAGGGGGCAGTGGCCGGAGCCACCTATGTTTGAGTCAATTGGTATGGCACCGCAAAGAATTATCCTTGGGCCCATGACCAAAACTCGTCTTTGAAGCACAAGTACCATCAAAAATGTCTAATGTGAAAGAGTTGATCAATTTATGCATAATGGGGGGGGGGGGGAGAGTTCATTGAGAGAACAACACTCCCCCTATGTCCATGCCTACACCTAAACAAGATAACAAGTTGAGTATGGTGGGGTGTGCAAGGGTTCAAGCAACATTGCTCGAATCAATGATATTTAGCTCATGCCTTAACTCGCGAAATCTTGCTTCATCCAAAGGCTTCGTGAAGATATTTGCAAGGTTATCATGAGTGTTGACATAGTTGAGCTCGATCTCCCCTCGCCTAATGTGATCCCGGATGAAGTGATACCGAATCTCAATATGCTTCATCTTGAAGTGTTGCACCGGGTTGAGAGAAATCTTGATGGCACTTTCATTGTCACACCAAAGAGGCACTTTGTCACAAATGACACCGTAATCCTTTAAATTTTGCCTCATCCATAAGAGTTGTGCACAACAACTACCGGCTGCCACATACTCCGCTTCGGTGGACGAGAGAGACACACAACTTTGCTTCTTGGAAGACCAACTCACCAAAGAGCAACCAAGGAATTGGCACCCTCCGGAAGTGGACTTCCTATCCACTTTGTCTCCCGCCCAATCGGAGTCCGAATATCCTACAAGCTTGAAGTTTGCTCCTCTTGGGTACCATAAGCCAAAGTTTGGGGTATGAGCCAAATATCGAAAGATTCGCTTAACCGCCACATAGTGGCTTTCCTTAGGTGCGGCCTGAAACCGTGCACAAATTCCCACACTCAACATGATATCCGGTCTAGATGCACAAAGGTAAAGCAAGGAGCCAATCATGGAGCGATATACCTTTTGATCCACCGCTTTACCATTGGGATCAGTGTCAAGTTGGCACTTGGTGGGCATTGGAGTGGAAGCCGGCTTGACATCACTTAGCTTGAATCTCTTGAGCATGTCTTGAGTGTATTTGGCTTGGTTGATGAAGGTTCCTTCTCTTGTTTGCTTCACTTCGAATCCGAGAAAGAACTTCAACTCTCCCATGGAAGACATCTTGAACTTTGAGGTCATGAGATTGGCAAATTCCTCATTGAAAGCTTTGTTAGGGGAACCAAAGATAATATCATCAACATATAGTTGGCACACAAACAACTCCCCTTTGACCTTCTTAGCAAAAAGAGTGGGGTCGATTAGCCCAACTTCAAATCCACGATCTTGTAACAACTCGGTAAGGTGGTCATACCACACACGTGGGGCTTGTTTAAGGCCATAGAGTGCCTTATCGAGTTGATACACATGATCAAGAAAGTAGGGATCCTCAAACCCGGGGGGTTGTTTGACGTAGACCAACTCATTAATGGGACCATTAAGAAAAGCACTCTTCACATCCATTTGTTGCAACTTAAAGTTATGATGAGAAGCATAGGCAATTAACATGCGAATGGACTCAAGGCGTGCAATGGGAGCAAAGGTTTCACCGTAGTCGATACCCTCGACTTGGGAGTAGCCTTGTGCCACCAATCTTGCCTTGTTGCGAATGATGGTCCCATGAGCATCTTGCTTGTTCTTGAATATCCACTTGGTTCCAATGACATTGTGGTTCCCCGTTGGCCTTGGCACCAATCTCCACACCTTGTTGTACTCGAAGTTGTTGAGTTCTTCATGCATGGCATTAAGCCAATCCGGATCATCGAGTGCTTCATATACCTTTTGAGGTTCAACAAAAGAGACAAACACGTGATGTTCACAATAGTTTGCCAATTTTCTACGAGTGCTTACCCCCTTTTGGATGCTTCCAAGCATATTCTTCATGAGATGACCCTTGGTGGAGAGCTTGGATGCAATCTTGGCGGCACGACGCTCTAATTCCTCCTCGGTGGTGAGTTGAGGAGCGGTCACTTGATCATCTTGAGCGCCGCCTTGAGCTTTTTCTTGATCTAGAACTTGCTCGGTGGAGAGAACTTGACCTTGGGCATCACTTGGTGTGTCAACACCTTCTTGAGCATGATCTTGCCCTTGGTCTTGTTCATGAGGTTGAGGGCCATCACTTTGTTCTTCGGAAGCATGTGGGCCTTGGGTTGGTGATGGCTCCACTTGAGTGGAGCATTGTCCTTCTCCTTCGGTCACAAGGGGTTTCTCAATGGGTAGGATAAAACCAACACCCATTCTTCTTATGGCTTGAGGAGGAATTTCATCACCTACATCACAAGTGCCACTTTGCTCCACTTGGGAGCCGTTATTCTCATCAAACTCCACGTTACACGTCTCCTCAATAAGTCCCGTGGATTTATTGAGGACACGGTAAGCATGAGAATTTGTAGCATAACCAACGAATATGCCCTCATAAGCTCTAGCCTCAAATTTAGACAACCGAACACCTTTCTTGAGGATGAAACACTTACACCCGAACACCCGAAAGTACTTGAGGTTGGGCTTGTTACCGGTGAGTATCTCATATGGAGTCTTGTTCAAGCCCTTGCGGAGGTAGAGCCGATTAGATGCATGACATGCGGTGTTGATGGCTTCGGCCCAAAAGCTGTATGGAGACTTGAACTCCGCCATCATGGTTCTTGCCGCATCCATCAACGTCCGGTTCTTCCTCTCCGCAACACCGTTTTGTTGAGGGGTGTAAGGTGCGGAATATTGATGATTGATCCCCTCATCACTAAGGAACTCATCCAAGGTGTAGTTCTTAAACTCGGTGCCGTTGTCACTTCTTATTGTCAAGATCTTTGCATTGTGTTGACGTTGGGCTTCATTTGCAAAGTCGATGACGGTTTGTTGGGTCTCGCTCTTCCTCTTGAAGAAATACACCCAAGTGTATCTTGAATAGTCATCCACAATCACCAAGCAATACTTCCTACCCCCAAGACTATCAAAGGATGGAGGCCCAAAGAGATCCAAATGAAGGAGCTCCAAAGGCCTCTTTGAGTAGATGATAGTCGTGGGAGGGTGAGCCTTCTCATGTAGCTTTCCTTCGATACAAGCACTGCAAGCACGATCTTTAGCAAAAGTAACATTCGTTAGTCCATGGACATGGTACCCCTTCAGAATACTTTGCAAAGATCTCATATTGACATGGGCTAAACGGCGATGCCAAAGCCATCCCACGTCAACTTTAGCCATTAGGCATGTCGCGGTCTTAGTGGGTCGCTCTGAAAAGTTAATCACATATAGACCGTTCTTGACATGCCCAACAAAGGCTACTTTAAGAGTCTTGCTCCACAAGAGGGCCACGGTATCAATATCAAAGAAAGTGGCAAAGCCCATGATTGCAAGTTGACGAACGGAAAGCAAATTGTATGCAAGGGACTCAACAAGCATGACCTTCTCGATCGTGAGACATGAGAAATGACAACCTTGTCGAGTCCCAATACCTTAGAAGACGAGGCATCACCCCACTCGACATTGGTGGGCATAGATGGAATCTTGTGCACGTCCACCACCAAGTCCTTGCTTCTGGTCATATGATTTGTAGCTCCACTATCGAGCTACCATGATCCCCCACCGGAAGCAAACACCTACAAGAGATCAATGCTTGGTTTTAGGTACCCATTTTGTAATGGGTCCTTTGATGTTAGTAACAAGGGTCTTAGGAACCCAAATAGACCATTCAATATATTCATGAGGAGAACCAACAAATTTGGCATAAACATGCCCATCACTAGCACGGCATAACACATAAGAAGGATTAAAGTCGCCGGCTTTGTTGGGAGGGGTGGCATTTCCCTTCTTGACACCGCCCCCCTTCGCATTGTTCTTCTTCTCCTTGGAAGCACCCTCTCCCTCCTTTACAAAAGTTTGCTTGAGAGGAGGAGGTCGTTTGGTCTTGTCATTCTTCTTCTTGTTCTTGGGCTTGGTGTAACCCAATCCTCCTTAGCCACAACTTCCTTTTGATTGCTCAAAAGGTCGTTGAGGTTCTTCTCACCTTGTATGCATGACACAAGGCCTTTCTCAAGTTGCTCCTTCAACTTAGCATTTTCCTCAATAAGATGCACATGCTCACAACACGGGTTAGTAGCATTTGCATTATCAATTAAAACCATATGAGGAAAAGTGGCTTTCTCCTTAGTTAGCTTCACTTGGAGTTGATAATGAGACTCCTTGAGACTAGAATGAAGACCTTTCAAGGTCTTATGAGCCTTGTCAAGTATATCAAACTCCTCCTTGAGTCTAGCAAGATCAACCCCAAGTTTGGCCTTCTCGGAATTTAGCACACGAGAAACAACAAGAGCATGATCAAGATCTTTCTTTAATTTAGCATGATCATCGTTGTGTGACTCCTCAAGAGCCAAACGAAGACCACGCTCTTCCTCAAGAGCATTGGAAAGATCCGAAATCTCATCGGCATAGTCTCGACTATGCCCCTCCATCTTAGAGATGGTATCTTCATGAGCCTCGATCATTTCATTGGCTTCACCAAGTTGTTCCAAGAGATCAACGAAGTGCTTCTTGGCTTTACCCTTGAGTTTACCCATAAAGGCCTCAAACTCATTCTCCTCCACATTAGTTCCCTCATGTTCATCAATGTTATCCGTCGAAGAAGGATGATTAATGATGGTAGTTTTGATGTTGGGGGTTACCTTGTTGGTGGCTTTAGCCATGAGGCACTTGGCGGTGATGCTCTCATTGGGTGAGTCGAAGAGAGACATCCGTGGAGTCGTCGCAATGGCAACGGAGGCCATGGCAACTGACTCACCATCTTCATCATCGTCATCATCCTCATTGTACTCTTCTTGTACCACCAACGCCTTGTGAGGAGTCTTCTTGGTGAAGTTTCTCTTGTTGGGGAAAGACTTGGCCTTGTCCTTTCAGATGAGCTTGCCACCGTTGTCTTCCCTCTTCTCATAAGGGCACTCCGCAACAAAGTGGCTCACATTGCCACAATTGAAGCAAGTCCTCACTCGTTGCTTGCCCTTTGCGCCACTTGAATTATTCTTGCTGAAGTTGGGCCTTGAGTTCTTCTTGCTCCAAAATTGCCTTGAAGCAAGGGCCATGTGTTCATGATAGTCATACTTCGTATCTTCGAGGTTGCTCTCCTCTTCTTCCTCATCATCCTCTTCCTCCATGCTAACCTTGGCCTTTAGAGCAAGGTTGGGTTTCTTTACTCTTTGAGAGAGAAGTACCGCATTGTCGGCGGTCTTGTCCAAGATGCTCATAGCAACGAACTCATCCAACACATCACTTGAGGACAAGGTGTGGAAGTCCGGCCTTTGACGAATGACGGAGGACATGGCTTTCTGGTAGGGCATCATTGCCTTGAGGAATTTGCGCTTGATCCAATTGTCATCCGTGTCCTTGCTTCCATGATCTCGGAGAGAGACCACGAGTTTGGTTACTCTCCGATAAAGCTCACGAGGTTCTTCATCTTCTTTCATTGCAAACTCATCGGCTTCATCTTGCACCACTTCATAGTTGGAACGTTGAATGCTTGCGCTTCCCCGATAGAGGGAAACCACTTGGCGCCAAGCATCTTTAGCCAAGGAGTAAGGCCGGAGATGGGGAAGGTCTTCTGGTGGAATTGCTTCTTGGATGATGAAGAGAGCATTCTCATTGAATTGATCATCCACGGCTTCTCTAGGGGTGAAGTTGCTTCGGTCATGCGGATAAAAACCTTCTTCAATGATTCTCCAAAGGTTAGTGTTCACATGATTTAAATGACACTTAAAACGATAGACCCAAGAATCAAAATCTACATTCTTCTTAATATTAGGGGTCGGGCCGGCATGATTCAAATGAGTGGAAGGAATCGGTCCACCATAGACAACTGGAGGTTCCACATGGGCAAAGATGTCAGTGCCATTTTTACCACTAGAAGAAGGACCTTTCTCGCTAGTAGCTTCCCCCTTGTCGGAGGTAGCATCCGTCACCTTGTTAGCGGGATCACCCACTTTCGAAGGTGCGGTGGAAAGTTTAAGCCCTTCTAGAAATTTATTAAACATGCTCTCGACCTCGGTCGTCATAGAGGTTTTCAATGTGTCCAACGCCACATTGAATTCCTCACGTGAGATCGAGGTACCCCCATCTCCCGTAGACGATATCGGATTCGCACCAGAGTGCTCCTCCACATCGTCTACGACGTCAACCATACTCTTCGGACGATAAAGTCCTAATAAAGTGACGAGGCTCTGATACCAATTGAAAGGATCGATATAGTTGACTAGAGGGGGGGGGGAATAGGCAACTAACAATTTTTAGCTTTTCTTTACCAATTTAAACTTTGCATCAAAGTAGGTTGTCTAGATATGCAACTAGGTGGGCAACCTATATGATGCAACAACAATAAGCACGCACGCAAGCAAGAGATATAACACAAATAAGCTTGCACAAGTAAAGGCGCGAGATAACCAAGAGTCGAGCCGGTGAAGACGAGGATGTGTTACCGAAGTTCCTTCCCTTTGAAGAGAAGTACGTCTCCGTTGGAGCGGTGTGGATGCACAATGCTCCCCAAGAAGCCACTAGGGCCACCGTATTCTCCTCACGCCCTCACACAATGCGAGATGCCGTGATTCCACTATTGGTGCCCTTGGAGGCGGTGACCGAACCTTTACAAACAAGGTTGGGGCAATCTCCACAACTTAATTGGAGGCTCCCAACGACACCACAAAGCTTCACCACAATGGACTATGGCTCCGCGGTGACCTCAACTGTCTAGGGTACTCAAACACCCAAGAGTAACAAGATCCGCAAAGGGATTAGTGGGGGAATCAAATTTCTCTTGGTGGAAGTGTAGATCGGGGCCTTCTCAACCACTCCCGAGCAAATCAACAAGTTTGATTGTCTAGGGAGTGAGATCGGGCGAAAATGGAGCTTGGAGCAACAATGGAGCTTAGGGGTGGAAGAGGTGCCCTTCTAGAGGTAGAAGACACCCCTTATATAGTTGTGGACAAAATCCAACCGTTATCCACTTAACCAGCCCGCGGCTTGCGGTACTACCGCCCCTGACAAGCGGTACTACCGCAAGGCCATGCGGTACTACCGTGAGGGACCGCGGTACTACCGCGGCAACGGAAGGAACTAGAACTAGCCCGAAGCACGGAGGCTAAGAACGGTACTTCCGCATGCGCGGTACTACCGCTCCCCCTTGCGGTACTACCGCAAGGCAGGAAAGTCCTAGCCTGGGAAGGGCGCGGATGAATAAAAATACATCCGTGCCTACTTCCGCTGGAAAACAAATGATGCAAAAATCTGACACGGTACTACCGCTGCGGAGCGGTACTACCGCATGGCAGCTGAACCAGGCCGCGCGCGGTACTACCGCGCATGATGTGTGGTACTACCGTGGAGGCGCGGATGTAAAATTACATCCGCCCCTACTACCGCGATGCAGCGGCACTTGGCCTGGGGGCCACGGTACTACGGCTCCAGAGGGGCGATACTACCGTGGGCTCCTACGGTACTATCGTGCCTAAGTATGGTACTACCGCAGGTGCCTGCGATACTACCGCTCCAGGGAGCAGTACTATCGCAAGCCCAAAAACAGCAGCCAGGACAATTGCATAGAGGATAAAACGGAGAACGCTCCAAAGTGCATGGGAAAGGTGGAGACAAGGAAGAAAACGTGTACGTGATGATTCCACCCGAACCTTTCCGACGTGGACCCCCTCTTAATAGTACGGCTTTCCTGTGACTCAAATCCACCAAAAAGAAACGTAGAAAAATGCCGTCTTCAATAGTATTCGAGAGGCACCAAACCGTCTTATGCCTAGCGATGAAATGTCTGAGAAACTCAAGGCACACAATTAGTCCACAAAAGCATTGTCATCGATCACCAAAACACCTTAGGATAAATATGCCCTTACAATTCCATCGACCAGTTCATCCTCTTCCTCTCCCCATTGTACTCGAGAAAGCACCTGGTGGAGGCGACTCACGCTGGGCTCCATCTTCACGGCGGATCACTCTGCAGCTTGACGAGGGAGCGGCTCCCGCTGCAGCTCGGAGGCACTGCGGCTCCAACTGCATCTCGGCGGCCCGGTAGCTCGGAGGCGTAGCGCCGCAGCTTCGCCATCTGCATCTGGGCAGCCTGGCAGCTCCCGCTACAGCCCGGAGCTGCGGAATCTGCAGATGGCGCCGCTGTCACTCGTATCGGTGAGCCAAATCCTCACGGTTGCTGTTGTCGCTCCTGCTGAAGGTGGCTTACATTACAGCGGCTGGCACTCCTCAAGCTGGTGACTTTCCATGGCAAGGAGGCTCCAGCAAGCCCACGGCGGTCGCCGTTGCCGCTCAGGTAAAAATTAACCTCCTTCGGTGTTCTATGAATATGTAGAATTTTTGTGATTCAATTCCACTGTAGCATGAGGGGCACCATGATCTACTATTTTGCTGAGATTAGTGGCACGGCAAAGTACATCTTCATTTTCTGAAAAATAGAACAAGATGCAGGGACTGATCACTCGTAGAAGTAAACTCCAAAAGGAGAAGCTTATAACTTCACTAAATAACTATACCAGGAGCAACATTACTGTCTGCATCCTCATGGTCTCGTCATTTACAACAGGCCCAGTTGGAAAATGGCCTGTCAGGCCATTGACGTTCCTGACGTGGTGCATCGGCCCACATCGGTGAACCGTCGCCAGAGATGAACTTGTTGATGGACAGTGACGGAATGCATCCACTGAACAAAGTAAGCGCTTTCCTGTTTGTTTATCTAGTCTCTCATTCTTACCTTAGACATACAAATGAAAAAAAGAGGTATGGGAGAAAGAGGGTGGAGACTAAACAAAGAGAAACCAAGATACCGAATGAATACAGAGTGATATAAAAATAGAAAATGAAATGTGAATAAAGAGAAACCAAAGACTCGGAAAACAGAGAGTAAGAACGAACACCGAGGACCTAGCACTGCTATGTTAATAGGCAAGTCGTGTTGATACTTAGATGAGTGATTCAATGTTGGAGTACTAATTAGTGGCCGGGACTGCTCCAATCATCGAGCTGGGTATATTGTATATAATACGTAGTTGAGTGATGGCCTTTAGATGTTTCAAATGCTGAAGAGTATTTTCTAATTAACATATATATTATGCTATGCATCCTGACATATTCCCTGTTCGTCATTTAGTGTATCTAAGAAAATTCATTGTTGGTGTACCTAAAAAATACTACATACCAAGAGATGAAAGGGCCAAACTGCGCCAATTAAGATTGCAATATTTGTTATCTTCTTTTATGAAACAAATGAGTTAAGTGCTGACCAAGAATTAAACCAAAGTTTTTCATCCTTGTTCTATGCAAACGCGAAGGGAGGTGTGGCTATTCTTTAAAATGCAACAAACTCGCATACATTCTCATATATACAGTCTTTGATTCACTCGCACGTTTTTCATAATATTTAGAAGCACAAGATAATAGTAGTAAAGGACTAAAAGAGAAAATAATACCAGAGGTAATGAGCATTGAGCAACACCAAAAAACCTTGTGAAAAAAGGCTTATTGTATTTTTGGCATCTTCCAGATGCTACAGATAGATACCACAGCCCGATAAAACTCAATAAATCTACCGCGATAGTTAATCTATTGTACTGTATCAATTTTTTGTGCTAACCAAAATTCATTGTTGGTGTATCTAAGAAATACTATATACCAAGTGATGAAAGGGCCAAACTGTGCCAATTAAGATTGCAATATTTCTTATCTTTTTTTAAGAAACAAATGAGTTCTTTGAATGCAAAGAACAGATAAGTGCTAACCAAGAATTAAACCAAAGTATGTTCTGATGTAGATTTCTTACCAGCATCTCTAGCATAAGGGAAATCAATGTCAATAACAGCCTCTAGAGGAATCTACCTACTTCAGTACATAGAAAGTGCAAACAATATGTACATAGAGGAATCTACCTTGGCCTTCAGTTTATAGCGTAACAAGTAATGAGAGCTTTAACAAACTTTTACACATTGCTAATGTAACTTGTCAAGGGAAAAAAACAGGCCACCATTTTTCATTGCTGGGAAACAACTAATGCTAAATATAACCAAACTTAGCTAATTATTTATGTACACTAAATCTAAATAAAACTAATGAACATTCTCTCTCTTGGCTAATTATAAGTGAAAGTCTAGTGCAGTTTTGTGAGGCTAGGACTGAATATCAACAAAAGAAAGAGCAAGAAAGAACAAATAACATCTACCTCTTGGCTGAACTTGTTCTAGATAATTAGTAGGCTTAACGAATTCAGTATGTCTCCAAGCAAGATGACCAATGAGCATATGATGTAGTTCTACTATTTAGTTTCAGGCATAAGCAGTTTCTGCTACCTATCAACTTCATATAAGCATTTTATCTTAGAATTTTTCATGGTCTCAAACAATATGCAGCGGTAATTAATATTCACAACCATTCTTACCTCAAAAATGGTATCTACTGGATCCAAACAAGCTTAGATGATCCTCATAGCGTAGCTTCAGTTGCTTTCAGTAGCATGAAAACTCCGAAAGCATAATCTATTTTCAATCCTGTATAAGACTCTCGTTTAAAGCCTACTGGTGCATCCGATTTTGATTCCTTGCAGTCAAAATAGAAATGTCATTCTGCACGAAAGTTATTCTTCCACTAAGCGACCTGAGCGAATAAACACTCCTGACCAAGATCAAGGCCTCGACCACAGAGAGACGATCATATTTTGAATATGTCTTCAACTTAAGTGCCTTTGTGGGAGAAAATATGTAGAATCTCTTGTCGCGGACTTACTATCCCGAAATGAGGACACCTAGAGACATAAGAACAAATTAGGACCACTATATTGATGACGGGGAAACCTTTCGATGAAATTTCATCTAAACCACCAAATTTTATCTGAATAACATAGGATTTTAAACAAACTGTTAGTGCACAACAAGATGATGGCGGCATGGAAGGAAATTCATAATTAGAGGTCTACCTTTGAGTGGTACCATAGATGTACTGAAAAGAGTTGTGGCATAGATTTTGTTGTTTGCATATACTCTGCAATGATACTCAGCCTCTGGAATTCCTAGACTTGTCAGCATCAGATGCAGTTTTAATTATCCTATGAGGAATTCTACCTTTTGTTGGGATATTCTGCAACTTTCAGTAATATAATTAAGACAACAGTTTCAGCTAAGGGTTCAAATAACTAAAGATTGTAGATACAGTAAGTAGGGTAAAGGGACTACACTCACGAAAATATGGATGTCTCTTATACATACGAACACACCTGGTTTATACACAATTGGCTACTATGCCTATATAGGATCACAGGTACACAATCTATCTACTTTGGATGAGACAAACGTATACTCTTTATTTACCAACTAAACAAAATAGCTAGAGTACCAAGGTATATCGTGTAAACTATCTACTCCAGTAATTTTCATATGGAATGTGCTATTTGTTAACCAAGGTGATTATACTATCTTTACCTGGGAAAGGAGAGCAACTGTAAAATGGGTTAGTTAAGGAAGGAGAGCTAACCTGAGTAATCTTTTGGAGTCGGCTGTTAGTTGATGATGCGGGACCTGGCGAGCCTTGTTCATATACTCCTCCGGTGGCCATGGTCTTCTTCTGTAATAGCAACATAGAATAGTGGTCAAAGTCACCTCTAATTACCAGTGTTAATCTTCTACTGAACTCCATATGGGCACCGAACGTTGAAGCAAGCACATGACAAACTTATAACAACATATACTCTGAAATCACAGAAGCAGAGCTGGTTAGAGAAGTAAATCATTCTCAGATGCTACAACAACTATGATTATAAGACAAACTATCAACCATTCCACTATATCTCAAGAATTTATAGTGTAATCACCAAACAAAGTGGTAACCAAGGCAACATCAATCTGACAAATTCAACAATTGCCGACCGATGATGTTTTAGTCCTTTTGGTTTACTAACTCAGAGGAACCGTAACAAAATCGCTTTTTGGTCAATAGCATCAAGTGATTCTTTGAACTCGGAATTAAGAAAGAATGCCAGAACGCAAAAATCAGAACACCATGCAACATCACAAAAGAACTCTTAACATTGTGAACGTTTCTTTTGAACTAAAAGTTAATAGAATTCATCACAATGTAAGCAACTAATTTTGAAAAATCTATGTTGTACAAACATAAGCAATTCAATAGGAAGGTGAGGTCCTTGACAGTAATGCTAGCCTAAGGACCATGCTCTCCTGAGTCGAGATTCATTTAAAAAAAGAAAAGAGATGGAAGCAGAGCACATTGCACAAGATTCCAGAGTTGCACAAGAGAGAGGGAGGGGAAGAAGGATTGGGTGAAGCCCACCTTGACGTGTTGAAATCAGCCAAACTCGCCGGCCTGTTGCAGCTGCCTCGGGTGCCCCGCTGCGCCACACGACGGGAACCTGCGCGGCAAGCGGCCCTACCCCTTGAGCGCCTCATTGTGCACCCGGCAGCGAAGGCCGTGCTCGCCACCACGGATGTAGAGCCGGTCCAGTGCAGCAAAGATGTTGGCCTGCTTTGCTCTGAACTCTTCTTACACCCAGAAATAAGGTTAGTTAGCATACAAGTGCGAGCTGAAAGAAGGCTTCAAGAAATAATTTAAACCAGAAAATGAATAATATTAAGCTAAGCTTTGAGGATAGGACGTGAATTCCGAATTAGATGACCGTGAGGTTGCCAGATCCGCTACTGCTTGAACATCAACTATAATTATTAAGATCAAAATCAGCATCTTTTGCAACTAATGTAGAGTGTGAATTTCTCTGCACACAAAAAGGCTTTGTAGATTCAGTATAGTTGACACAATCATAATGTATTAACTGCTTTCCTCAAGATCCCATGACTAAAAGCTATGGAAACCAAATTGTAAAAATATGAGCATTAGTACTTCTTAGGTAGCACAAGAATTCGGTGGCACTTCAACAAGAGCCAAACGAAGGGGAGGACGCGGGCACAAAAATTCAGAGGATGGAGGCGAGGACGCGGGAACAAACCTCTAGGGTGGTCGGACAGCGGGGTGAGGGCTGGACAGATCCGGCCGTCTCTGCGGCCCACGCTCCTCCTGCTGTGACGACGATGGCGCCATGGACCCGCTGCGGCTCGAGCTTCTCCCTTCAATCATCTGAAAGTTAGCACATATTAGAAAGGTAATGCCCCAAAGAGATATCACATAATAAAGTGCCAAGAAAATATGCAACTGATTACAACTTTCATCACACAGAAATATTAGAAAGATCCATCTCACACAAGAATCATCACACAAAAATATTAGAAATATTAGTTATTGTTAGAGGGAAAGGGGCAGAGGCCCTGTGCGGCGGCAAGGTGATACAAGGAGGGGCAGGAGACATAATTAGCACAGTAAGTTATGCACTCATCAAAGAATCGAAGAATCAACCAGTAAAAACTAGGAGAAAAAGATGGCGAGTACGCAGATGTGCAGCCTAGATCGGAGAGGAGTGAGAAACGAAGGGGAGGAGGGGAGAAGCGAAGGGAAGGCGGGGAGATTACCTGTCGATGTGTGCGGCTCCATAGGGTCGCTCGCCTCCGCCCCTCGCGTGCACTGCCGTGGCCCTCTCCAGATCAAGCGAAGAAACTCGGGTAACCGCCATCTCAATCCACGAGGCCCCCAAGCCTCTCCAGCTTGTATGCGTCTGCTGGTCCCTTCCCCTCCATTCGCTGTCGGTCTGGTCGACGCGCCGTTGCTACCCTTCCAGCTACGGCCACACCCGCCGCGCTCGATAGACCCCCGTCGGCCGCCAACACCCGCCTTGACCCGGCCCCTGCTTTCGCCGGCTCTGAGACTCTACGCGCGCCGCCACTGATATTCTCTTACGGCCGTCCCGCTCGCCGTGGATTGGAGCGGGGAGAGCGGCGAATGGGACCCGGACGAAGCACGCACACAGCATGGCGCTGCGAGGCTGGCCTGCACGCAAGACTGGCCCATGCGTCAGTTGCTCTAGCCCAATAGTGCGACGTGCAGAATAACGAGTGTTTGGATCATCACCAGCGCGAGGAAAAGTATGCTAACAACAGCCACCGAGACAAATCGTGCGTGTAGGATCACTTTGAGACGGGGAGGGCGCTGGAACGGCGGGTACTCTAGGAGGGTTTATATGTTCAATTTGTTCGCCATCGGGCCGTCGTCGGTTTGCACCTTCTTGTCAAATGGTTGTAGCTCCTCAATACACCGGTTGTAACACACGACGCAGTTCTAGCAAAAATGTCTGCCATGGTTGCAGCAAAAATTCAACATTGTTGTACCCCTGACGTCGGTCACTTTCAGGAAATTTCCATGATGGTTGTAGCCCCGACGTCGTCCAGTTCCAGCGCATGGTCGCCACGTCTCCAAACTCTGGCTTGCCGGTCGCAGATCCGGGCATCGCTGGTCGCCCTGCCTGGCTTGCCGGTCGCATCATCCGGTGCTCCCCTTGTCGCGAACGACCATGGCGACCTCCCACAGTCGTCATCTTGCAAATGGCATGTTAAAGCACGCAGTGAGCACGAAAAAACAGTGGCTAGCTGCGGGGCACGCGGCAGCTGAAAGTGCAATCTTGCCCTTAAATATATTTTGATGTTGATGACAAACTACATATAAGGGGCTAATTATGTTTGCTGAGTATATACACAGGATATTAGTTCTCCTGGCATCATTAAGTGGAATCATGGACACATCAAACGAGATATGGCTCAAGCAAATGACCAGCAAGAAAAGAAGCATTTGTTTCTTTTATACATTTCTTGAGTAATAGGGATCCCGTACTATTAAGAGGGATCCAAGTGGTATGTTCAAGTTTTACTCAAGTCTCATCATTAGGTCACTATCTATTAACACACACACACACACACACACACACACATACAAACACACATTGTTTCACAAGTGCTTCGAAAAGACCAAATCTTCCAAGGAAAACCACTTAGCCAAAACCTACAACTTCTGTGCTCCACATGTTGGTTCCTAGCCAGATCATCCGGACCTGGTCCCGGATCATCCGGGTGTGCGGATTGTCCGAACCATGTCCCGGTTCATCCGGCTAGTGGACCAAAACCATACCAGTAGCTTTTCGCTGACGCGGATTATCCGGACACTATCCCTGATCATCCGGCTAGGCACTCATATGGCAACAACAACCCTTGGGCTGGAGCCAGATCGTCCGGACTTGGCCACGGATCATCCGGCCATCTCGCAACATTTTTTCTCGCAAACGTTATCTGATGTTCCTCTTGGACATCCAGACTCCTTTCTGTTGTGTTTGTTTTTCGAGCTATCTAGATCATCTGGGATGGCATCCAGATCACCCGAGAAGGTCAACACTTGCTCCAAACGGCTCTAATCTGTTGGAGGTATAAATACCTCTACCCCCTTTCGGGGTACGATTGACCACTACACTCAAACACTCCCGAAGAACACAAGTGCTCCCTCTCTCTCACTCTTCCACAAAATCCTAGATCCCGAGTCGAATTTTGTGAGTTTGAGAGAGTTGTTCCACTCAAAAGAAAGAACCACTCCCTTCCCTCTTGTGACTGAAGCAAATCATGATTTGAGCAAGTGTTGATATTTTCCCCTTGGATCTTGTTACTCTTGGAGGTTGGAGACTCCTAGGCGGTAAGAGTTCTTCGGTGAGGAATTAACCATTGTGATTACCCCTGAAAAATTTGTGAGTGTTTGGAGACCACCTCAAGGTCTACCACTAGTGGTTGGGAATCGCCTTCGTGGTGATATCTCAAACAGAGAATAGGGTGAGCTTTCGTGGCGTTGGTGTGCCTTCGTGGTAACATTCACCCCTCTAAACGGAGACGTAGCTTCCCTCTAAGGAAGTGAATATCGGCATACATCCTCGTCTCTCGGAGTTGCGGTTATTCCTAACTCTAGCTCCCTACTTGTGGTTATTTGTCTCTTAGGTTTTACTTGTATTATATTGTGCTTGCCTATCTAAATACTTGTTGTATTTACTCACCTTGCTTAGTACTAGTATCACCTTAGCAATTGTTAGGCTCACTTTCATATTTCGCATTATTGCCTAAAAAAATTGCTAGGTAACAATTAAAATTTGTAATTGTACTTATTCACCCCCCCACCCCTCTAGATCCATCTCGATCCTTTCAATTGGTATCAGAGCCTTGTGCTCTATTCTTGTGGCTTAACCGACCTAGAGCTAGATGAACATCAATGGGACCCCCTTCCCTTGTTGCAAATCCTAAAGATAAGGGTGCAGCTTCTGACACAACAATTAATCCGTGCGGTGGGGGTCATGGTGCTTTTGTTCATGAAACCAATTATGCATGTTTTGCCAAAATGTCACGCCCCTTTGCTCCATGCTCTAAAATGGATCAATACTAGTAGCCAACCGCGTCTCACACAACAATTAATCCTCCTTTGGGGAAAAAATTACGTCCCCTCTTCTTCTTTGGGTCGGCACTCGGTGGACAGTGCTCTTCCGGATCGACTCAACTACGGCTATCTTTGGTTGGGAGTCCTCCACTTGTTCGTCGTTGCAGCCTCCTCCATCATGGGTAATGTTCATCATTGCCTCATCTAGTGGCGTGGCCGGGATTTTGGATTAGGGTGGTCGATCCAATCGATATAAAAAGTGTTTACATCATGAATACAACATACCAACATAGGGTTGGGCTATTTAGCTGAGGAGGCCAATGCCCCCCTCCCCCCATCTGAACCAACTTATGAAGAATTTATTCATGAGAGGGCTTAGATGAAAAAATAGCCTTTGTCCACACCCCCACCTCCAACAAATTTCAACTAGCTCCAACACTGCATACTAGTATACATTAAAAGAACATACCGATAAGTGTAATTTTACAACTCATATTATGTCTTTGGCTCTCCCCTGACAGATTTCGCCTAACTTCGTTACTGCCCACTAGTATATAATTTATCGAAAGAACATATCAATATGATTAATTTTGGAGCAATTCTACAATTAAAAAGTTTAAAGTATCAATCGTGAGTCCTAATGAAATCACAATAATCATTAATCAGTTGTCTGAATTTATCAATTTTGATTTTTCACACTCACAATTAAATCAAACCTTCAAGGCAAAATCATACTTTAAATTGAAGAAGATGGAAAACATACTTTGAATTAGAGAGATGAGAAGTCAGTGGTGTTCCTGCCTCGATGGCTCGGCCTACCTTGTGCACATGTTGCTAGCCGCCACCCCGTGCTTCCTTTAACGTAGGAAGGTGTTGGGCCCCCAAGTGCAGATGGTTGTAGCAAGTATCAATTTTCATCAAGTGAATGACCTTAAGGTTTATGGAACCCGTAGGAGCTTTGAATTGCAGCCAATGATCACTACCTACACATGCAAATACAGAAGTTGCCTCGTTCCCAAACAAAACTAGTAAAATTGTCAGTCTTACTAGCCTTGCTAGTTGCAAGGATTAATGCAACTTGTGTTTGAAAGTGTTGATTTCCACAAAAGAAATAAAGGTTTAGATTATTAAAAAAAATAAAAAGTACAATGATGGAGGTTCAAAGCAATAGGGATGAATGGATTGGATCCATAGTTTCGCTAGCGGCATCTCTTCAAATAAAGATAACATGGCGTGATGAACAAATTACAATTGCGTATGGATTAAACTGGAATTTCTATGAGTATGATTATACATGGAATAATTGGACTTAGTCATCATGTACGAACATCCATAGACAGTTAAGACAACAACATCTATAGAATGTATGAAGGAAACAAGGGAGCTAGCGATCAGATCGTGCAATATTTCATTTTCGGCATGAGCAGCCTACTAGTTTTGTTTACAGCTATAGTGAAGTATAGATTTTTTTTTTTACAGCTACAATGAAGTATTGGGTCGATTTACAGGATGCTCAATGGACCATTTGCCCACTCTGCAGTTACGTCACTGGTTGTTCGTATCTATAAGTAGCAAAGGCAATATGAGGATAACCAGAATCCACGACACGTAAAGCATTGGTCTGGTCTTACAATCTTAATTGCTAAAATGACCATGCATATGATAGGGTTGATTCAGGACAACAGAGGAGAACAATCCATGCATGGGGGAGTTCAACTATTCAAGGATGACCTACCTACCGAACATATAATCGAAGAGTATAATTAACCACATAAATATGTAATTAGTATTACCGATGCACATGCACATCTAATGTAAATATGTAATTAGTATTACCGATGCACAGGCACATCTAATGTACACCATAATCCGAGTTTCCCAACGCCTAACTTCCTACTATAGGCAAACCGATAGTTTACTTTTACACACTCGAAAAAAAAAAAACTTTACTTTTATGTTATTTACTTTCTACGCTCGTTACTTTGTTTCAACCTCTGGTTACTCGTGTTTTTAATATGAGACTAATTTTTGCACATACCAAAACAGTAAATTCACACCGGACTTGTGGCCACTTGTGTGTGACAGAAACACCCACATTAACACTCGCATCCGCTCTTCTTTACGACACTCGCATCCAGACTGAGTAGCATACAACAGTACACGTACGAGGAGAGTTGACCGAATGATTCAACTTATTTCCTGTATATGGGCTGAGACATTGACTTGAGCTCAACAGTATACTACTCTGATGAGCTCAATTGGCCACCCTACAACTACACCACTGGCCTGTCTTGTTTGGATGAGCCATTCTGGCAAACTTGCGTCGATTGCTGCGTGCTAGGTTTTGTTGGACGGAAAGCCAACACCGCGCACGCATGACGCATTGTTCTGTTCCATAGAAACTTGAGCAGAGGGAGAGCGGCGTTTTGGCATTCAAAAAAAGAAAAGTATGCGCATCATTTCATCAGGCAAAACGAAACATCATCCGTCGTCAGGCAAGGCGAGAGAGTGGACGGGAGAAAAAATAATGCACCAGCCGGGAATCGAACCCGGGTCTGTACCGTGGCAGGGTACTATTCTACCACTAGACCACTGGTGCTCGCTGCATTTGGACTTACTTAGTTACTATATAATCAATTCGCTATGAAGCAGATGATATGAACCAGACAACACCTCACGTAGAAAGTGTCGAAAACGATACATCTGTTGCGTAATTTCAGTACAACTCAACAGTCGTCAAAAGACTAAGGGGGTGTTTGGTTTCAGGGTTTTTTTGTGTTGGAACTAAAAAAGGTCCCTCGCAAATCAAACAGGGAGAACTTTTTTAAGACTTTTTACTAAAAGTCCTTAGAAGCACCTCCTTGAGAGTCTTATTCAAAAAATTCTAGGGACTAGAAAAAGTCCTAGGACTAGAGAACCAAACACCACCTAAATATAACGTGCATACGGCAGACATCATTTCAAGCACATGGAAAGTTATCATATGCGGAGCCTATGATTGCAGATGAGCTAGCACATGGTACTCCTTCCGTAAAGAAATATAAGAGCGTTTAGACCTAAATTTGTAATCTAAACACTCTTATATTTCTTTCCAGAGGGAGTAAGAGTCAAAAGTTAAAAAGAACAGGGCAAGTAAGCTCAGTGTCTTGCACCAAATTCCACTAGTGAGCAACGATAAGCAAAATCCATGTATAAATGTTGATGAAAACAGGTAGCAAAAGCGCAATTAACGGTATTCAGCATCAGTGCTCAACGAAAAAGCAAATCAATCTGTAAGACTACGGGTAGCCTACAACTGATCATCAATATCTAATAACAGAGTAAAAACTCATCCATCCAGCCAACATGCCTCCACAAACAGGAGGAGCCAAACATTCTTCCCATTCATTCCATTGCTGGCGCTGTACAAGCGATCTTATCCCACCTGGGAGGAGACTCGCTCAGTCCGCGCCAGCGCCAGCCTTTGTGAAGTCTACGTTCCCCATGCCATTGTCCTCCTCCTCGCTGTCGTCGTCGCCGTCGACCTCCTCGCCTGCTAGCTTCAGCTTCTCAATGGTGTCCGCAAACAGCTTGTCGTCTCTCTCGCTCACCTGCACGGGGAGGTTATAAAACATGAATCATGGGCGGGACTGAGTAGAAAAGCTTGCAGATCTCTGAATCAGCAGTGGTTTCTTTTTGCTGATTATTTGTTGAGCACAGATAATGAGGAACTTACAGCTCTAGCTGCTTCCTTCACCACCAATTTCCCCTTGTGCTTTTCAATTGCCTCGGCACAAATTTTGGTTGCATTTGTCAGAACTGCTATCCCCTGGTCCTGTTCACAACAGCAATATACAAAATCAGCAAATTTCATGTCACTGGGTCACATGCTAAAATCCATGAAGAATAACACAATGAGATATGGGCTCCCCCCCCCCCGCCCCCCCAACACACACACACCTTTCTCATATAACCCGGGGAACCTGATTCCACCTCCTTCCAATATGAATAACCCCAAACCATACAATGGCATCCTAAGATGTGTGAATACGAAGTACCCACTGCAAAATCCTCACCACAAGGGTAACCGAATTTTTGAAATTTAAAGGTCTCAATATACCTGTGTATTCTCCATCCATCTACTAAAACATGTATGCCAATTTCCCCAGCAAAATAAATGACTACTCCCTGATTACTTAGCTTACAAGACAGACCGAAACATTATTTAACTCCCACATGCAAAGACCAACAGTTTTGTGTGTTGAGTTTTGATTTATATTATCTATGCAACGAAAAAAAAACAAGAATCAACATTAATCACATAAATGAATGGAAGAAATCACCAACTTTGTCAAGTGTCTGTGTGGTCAGAACATAAAGCGGAGGAGCAACTAGCTTAATCTTCACAGGGCAATCAGCGTTTCCAGCAGCTTCAGCTTTCCTCATGGCTTCCTGCAAAACAGAATTAGCAACTCACAACCAAGCATACACTTGGAAACCAAACTGCATGGATCGAAGCAAACAGAACCTTAATGTGGAGAACACCGTCAAACTGGAAGCATTTCATCTCAACATCAGCACGAATCTTGAGAGGCTGTGGTGTCATTCTCCTCCTTATGTTCTTGACCAGGGCATCCTTAACCTCAGGGGTGACAGCCGGCACAGTCTTAGTCACCTGCAGAAAATGCCAGCACAAATGAATCTTTAGAAACGTCCAATTTGCAGTTACATACTATAAAGGTAGTTTAAGAGTGCATAATCAGCACCAGCCTTATGTCAATATAGTATTTTATGATCCGCACCATACTGCCATAAGCGAACTCAATATATAGAGTGCGTCAATTTGCTCTTCAAGAACCGAAACAATTCACTGTTATAGCATACTTTGTGATTAAAACAAATCACCATGATGACTAGTTCATCTCAAACGTATCTGAAAGACAATGAAACCATCGTACCTAATTTTCAATTGCTTACACACAACCTACTGAACTTACCAATATAAGTTACAATGTTAACCTACACTCAATCAATAGTACGCAAATAAGTACATTACCATATTTCAACGAACCAATTTGAAGTAATAAAATATTCCTTAAATCAATTATTTTCGTACACATTACGCAATCAAATTACAGACTCTGAACTAACCACTAGGAAAACTGTTCATGGGGCAACTTTGATGCAGGACAAACTTTACAGATTGCAGTAGAAACAAATGAATACCTACTTGGAAACCACATGTGAACAATCAATTGCAAGATATTAATTTTGCATTCAAATTTATGCTTAACTGTTTATACACTGCTGACTGTCTGTTTACAAATAAAGTTACTAGGTTTACATCGGTGAGCATTTGAAGCAACAGATACCGTTAAATCGACTAATTCTATACACATGAGGAAATTAAGCACAGGCTCCAAACCAACTACTGGGAATTAACTGTAAAGTCACTAAACTACCAGCCTGAAGCGAATTGACGGCATTGCCTCGAGTACACTCAATACTTGAGCAGTTAATCTGCGCAAGTACAGAAGTAGTTTAAGCATGCATAATCAACAGCAGCACTATGTCAGTATAAGATTTTATGATTTGTACCATAATGCCATAAGCAAACTCAATGTACAGAATGTGTCAATTTGCTCTCCAACATTCGCTCTTATACATTGTGGTTAAAACGCATTATCATGATGATTATTTCACCTCAAACGTATCTGACAGACAATGAAATCATGGTACTCCCTCCGATCCATATTAATTGTCGCTAGTTTAGTACAAAATTATACTAAATCAGCGACAATTAATATGGATCAGAGGGGGTACCATATTTTGCATTTAAGATTATGCTTAACTGCCAATACAAGTTACTGATTATCTGACTTACAAGTTACAACTATAACTTAGCATATCAATTAAATCAAGAGTTCACAAAGAACCAAGCCAAGTACACTGTCAAATTTCAACCAACCAATTTGAAGCAACACATATAATTGAATCGACTGATTGGAAGAACATCAGGTAATTATTAAGTGCATGCTACAAATCAGCTACTAACAAATTAACTTCCCCTCAAATAATTACTAGAAATTAACCGTTCGTGAGGCAACTTTGATAGAGGACAAAATTAACAGACTGCAGTAGTACTAACAGGCGAATAGCTACTTGCGAAACACATGTAAAGGTCCAATCGGTTGATATTAGTGTCAAGTTATAAAACAACCAGCCTGTAGCAAATTGATGGGATTGTTTGGAGTACGCCCAATACTTGGCAATTAGGAGCAGATGGGGAGAGGGAGGGGAGGGGAGGGGGGCGGATCGGGAACGAACCTCCACACCATCGGGACCGACGACGGTCTCCTCGTAGGTGAGGACGTCGAGCACGGCGTCGGGGTCGGTGACGATGAGCTTGAAGGCCTCGAAGGCGTGGCCGTACCTGCGGTAGAGGGGCCAGCCGATGCGCTGGTAGAGGGGCTCGAGGTCGACGCCGAGGGTGTCGGCGGCGTGGCGCATGATGGAGTGGACGAGCTTGGACTTGTTGTAGCGGTCCTCGCAGGTGGCGGCCTCCTCCTCCGAGACGCGGCGCTTGGAGAGGTCGATGTAGCCCTTGTCGCGGTCGACGCGGAGCACCATGGAGGGCTCCTGGCGGCCGACCTTGATGAGGGAGGAGATGGAGCGGATGCGGCGGCGGGAGAGCTCGGAGAAGAGGATCATGCCCTCGATGTTGTTGTACTCGAGGAGGGAGACGTAGGCGCCCATGTCGGCGATGTGCTTCACCTGGATCATCACCGCCGCGTCCACCTCCGGGAACCGCGGCTCGTACATCCGGCACTCGAGGTTCGGCGGCATCTTCGCGGGCGGCGGCGGCGGCGGCCGGAGGCGGTGGGAGGACGGGGTGGGGAGGGGAGCTAGGGTTTTGGGGGTACGGCGGAGACGGGCGAGGGGCAGCCGGGTTATGGATTGGTTGGATTGGCGAGCGAGCTGCGAATCGACGGTGTGGAGGGGACGCGGAGTACGTGAGCCTTTTATGAAGACGCCAAACGGGTATGCGCGTCCACCCTCGTGTGGATACAGGTTTCAGCCCGATTTATTTGAGTTACCTCCGTGCTCGGACACCGAAATTAGATATTTGATTTCTAAATATTATACACACACAAAATTCAACCTTAAGATTTAAACTGTATGGGGATTTATGTAAAACAAAAAATCAAAGAAAATCAGTATAACAAGTTGAACATGCTAGTTGTGAAACACAAAATATCAAAAGCATCGAGCAACTGCATTGAACACTAAATTTGCACAAAGCATCTCCAGCAAATTAGTTTTTTTCTTAGACAAACTCCGAAGTTTTTTATTCAACCGTCACAATGTTTACACGGACGAAAGAAAGTCCTTCCGACTGACCCAACCACACATGTCGGCCAGCCGGTAGGGATAAAGCATGCTTCGCGAGCTTGTGAGTCCCGACATTCGAGCTCCTAAATTCATGACTAATATTACAAGTAAGAAAAGTATACTTATGCGCTATGGTTTCATGTATAATTGCTCCATAAACTGTGGCATTCCTGTCCCGAATATCCTCGACCACCACCTTGCAATTAGAAGAAACTTGAATCATTTTTTCATATAAATCATCCGCCAAGGCGAGAGCCTCCCTTACTACCATGCACTCAGGTGTTGATGGATCAGAGACAACTCGGAACTAGGGATGGCAATGGGTATCCATTATCCGCATACCCGCCGGATAAAAACCTTATTAGGGCAAGGGTATGAGATAAAAAATTACCCATGGATAAATAAAAGGAAAAATATTAAACCCGTCGGGTAGAGTAGGTACGGGTATGGGATAGCATAACCCATACCCATGTACCCATACACCCACATAGAATCTGATAAGTGGTCCTTACTATTCATTTATCTAATCCAACTTCCCACAAAACAAGTCTATGTTTTACTAAAAAAACGTTTATGTGAAAAGAAAAAAGTCTATGTAGCCCACGTACGCACATACATGTACATGTAGCCCATGTACGCATGTACTATATACGGAATGATAGAATGAATTCCATATATCTCTTTTTCTCTGCATGATTAACGTGATTACGCTATGGTGAATAATGAAACGTGATCATGTCCCATATTCAGGGAGACGAAGCTTGATATCCTCCTCATCTCTTTGTCTCGTCGCCGCCGCCAACGCGTCCAGCTGCTCACTGCCTCGCCGTCGCCAGCGCTTCGAACCACTCGGGTGCCATGGACGTTGGGATGAAGACCAGAGCTTGCGCGAGGTCGGCGAAGGTGAGAAGGAGACGCAACTCACGTTCACGCGGACTGTGTCAGATGGTGGCGACCACCATGGCCAGGAGCATGGCACGAGATGGTGCCATCAGTCTCCGTCCGCCGGTTGTTCATGCCGCCAGCAGTCGTCAGATCTGGTGAGTCTCATTTTCGTGTATGACTTTATGAATGTGAGCATTGATCTTCTAGTTTTTTTGTATATAGATGTCGTGATGCATTCATAGATGATACGTAGATGTATGGATGATGTGATGATATGATGCTTTTCCGTGCATATAAGCATTGATTTCTGTCTATACATCTGCTGTGATGAATACAATTATTTTCTTTATACATGATACGTAGATATGTTGTGATGCATATATCTGAACTTGATTTCAGTGCTCATGGTGCATATAGGCGTTGATTTCTGCCTATACATGATGTATATAGCTGCTACGATGAATATAGTTTTTTTTTATAATAAATGATACGTAGAGATGTTATGATGATATGTTGTCGTTTATGACTATTTCTTGCTCAAGTTGATGTATGCACACATGGGTATTTTTACCCGTGGGTACCTATTTACCCTGTCGGGTGATGGGTATGGGGAAAAATCAAACCCGTTGACGGGTATGGGTACGGGTGATGGGTGAGCTCAAGGGGGATGGGTAAGGGTATGGGATAAGTCTACCCGTACCCAAACCCGGTGGGTGCCATCCCTACTCGGAACACAACCACAGAAGCGCCAAGAAATTGGCCTGTTGGGTCTCGACAGATCGCCCCAACTGCTCCATAACGTCCTCCTCTCCCGATCACTGCATCTACATTGATCTTCACTAAGCCAACCGGAGGAGCAATCCAATGTGTTGGGCGCACCACGGCACCTCTAGTGGGTTGGGGTACAGATGTTTGGATGGCCTTCAGTTCTCCAAGATATGATTGCACAACTCCATGAATGGAGTATGGGCTTTGGTAAGTCTGTTCGTGCACTGCCTTCCGACGTGCTCCCCACAGAGCCCGCAAAGTGACCACGAAGGTAACAAATTCGTCATGCGGTAATGACTCATGCATGGGAAATAACCATCTGCGTTATCATCAACATTAGTGCTCAACATCTCTATGATCGGCTCGGATGAGAGTGCCCATGTGCTCCTCGACACGGCACAATTCAGAAGTGCATGCCTTCAAGTGTCTTCCGCTCCACAAAGGCAGCAAGAGCTCGTGTTTGACATATTGCGGTGGTTCAGAAGAGCTGCTTCGGGATTGAGTGTTGGGCCAACCTCCACAGAAAAATTTTCAACTTCGATGGAACTTTGGTACCCAATAAGTTCGTCCATCCCTGGCTATCCGAAACTGAGTGAGAAGATCCGCCCTGTTCATATAACCATGCTTCACGGCTCAGTTTTGTCATCTGAATCATTCTATACGCCGATCTAACCGTGAAGTTCCCCTTCCTCTCTTCACTCCAAGCCCAAAAGTCCTCCGTCTGCCTTGTGCATACGGGAATTTGTAGAATTGCTTCAGCATCAAGAGGAATAGAGGTTGTTCAGACTAGGTGCTCATCCCATGAGGAAGTAGAATGGTTGATCAATTCTGAAACTCTGGTCGGTGGCTGTTGAAGTAGAGAGGTAATCGGCCTCTTCATATGTGGCCTTGGGATCCAGTTGACACTCCAAATTTCCGTGTTTTCTCCATTGCCTATCCTTTTGACAATGCCTTGTACCATGATGTCCCGACCCTCCAACACAGCCCGCCAGATTTGGGACGGATGTGAGCCCAATGTTGCGAAATTACGACGTATCCAAAAGCAAGTATAATAATGGGCTTTGGCCTACCTATATGGCACTTTTACCTATGTGAAGGAGTAAGAGATGAAAAAATGGTGGGAATGGGTATGCAACAACCTAGCTATACACCGCTCCTAGGCAAAGTAATAAATACAATAGGCGCCACTAACAAGCAGCATCATCACCCCTTCACTCGTTCGAAGGATGCCCATACGCTAGGGTTTTCTGTGCCTCCCGCTGGCACCACCGGCGATCTGCCTCGTGTCCTATGGCCTTATCAACGGGAGGGCTCCATTTTTTAATGTCTTTCTAAGTTTTTGTTAAGGTTTGTATCCTACTCATAGAGGCGAGGTGGTGGCATCTCTTTGAAGATGGAGTACCCATCTAACCCCCGTCCTGACAGTGCTTCTAGCCTCATTGGATGACATGTGGAAGTTTGTCTTTGGCAGATCTTGCAAGATTTAGTGGATCCCTGTGGCTCCGATCTGCGTTTGTGTCTCTACATCTTGGATCCTTCCGATATATGCTTCTCTTCTCCGACGATGATTGTTATTCTAGTGTGCTGGCCCTTTAGGGCCTTAGCATGACGACTTCCCTACTGTCTACTACAATAGAGATTGCCCGGCTCCGGTGGTGGAGGGGCGTTGATGGAGGTCGTCGCTAGGTGTCTTACAGACTTGGATGTATTTTTTTACCTCTAGTATACTTTATACTACCATAATAGTTGATGAATAGATTGAAAGTTTTCCTCGCAAAAAAATAATAATAAATACTCCCTCTGTTTCTTTTTAGTCTGCATATAAGATTTGGTCAAAGTCAAACTTTGTCAACTTTGACTAAGTTCATAGAAAAAATATCAAGATTCACAATATGAAATCAATATTGCTAGATGCATCATGAAATTAATTTTCATACCATATAGCTTTAGTATTGTAGATGTTGATATTTTTTCCAACAAAGTTGGTCAAACTTTACAAAGTTTGACTTTGACCAAATCTTATATGCAGACTCAAAAGAAACGGAGGGAGTACAATGTAAGAGAAAGAGAGAAGGTAAAAAAAGGTGCTAGTCTAATAGCTAGAAATCTTATTGTATACACCTAAGTGACTACACAAAGTTAGAGGGAAGGTCATCCTCAGTCCATCATGAATAGCTTTATTAGTCATCAAATAATTAATACTACATCATTTATGAGAGCTAGAAATAATAAAACTCATAGACTCCTCAACCCACACACATGGTTGCGGCACAACCTCCCTAGCTAGACAATGAGCTACAATGTCGACATCCCCACTAAACATATATTCAACTCGAGGGAACATAATCACTTGGACACATAAGGAGCAACTGTTATAGAAGAAATGGTCACCAAACAATCAGGTTGAATAATGATACGGCTGAAAACTATTTAATTTTGCAAGATCCAATCCATGCCTCACAATAAATGCCTCAGTAGTCACCGCATCCACCAGACAATCAACGAAATCACTGCTTGCAGCAAGGAACTTACCATAAAAGTCACAAGCCACTGCATCCAACCCTTTGTCATTAATGTTTTCATCAAAAGTTGCATCCACATTTATCATCACAAAGCTCTTCCTCGGTTTATCCCAACAACTCTTCTTGTGCATAGTTTGCTTTCTCATTACTCGAATGTTGTCAGATGTAATCACCTGTATTGACATTGCTGCTTGTGCGTTCGATGGCACATCTCCCCCATGAACTAGACCCCTTCTAAACCACCAAATATACCATGATGTCGTCAAGATAATTTCTTTAAAATATGTTGTGTCAATATGCATTGGTATTATCTTATGTGCATGCAATAATTCTTCCAACACCTCACTTCCTGAGCGATCAAAAAGCAAAGCCTTCTCAATGATATCAAGTAGCCCTAGCTTCCTCCAAACTTCCTTAGCATGGATACGGTCCAATAATGTATGCCCTTGCAATGGATCGTACATCGAGGACATTGGCTCGACGGCGGTATGTGCCAGTTTTCTGAAATGTCGAAGCATGGGAGAATTCCCTATAGTGCCTTCCATTGACACAAACAAACCTTCACAATAGCTGAGCATCTCTAAAGTGCTCCATACAAGATTAATAGTTGATCTCTTTGCCAAAGAAAAGTTTCCTTCTTTGTCTCCAAATTACAGTTCATAAAATATGTTGTTTATAAGTTGATATCCCTTTAGTGCATTTATTTTTATCCCTTCGTGAATCATTCATAAAATGTGTTGTCCATAAGTGGCATCACTTCTTGGATGCAATTGATCTTTGCTCCAAGGGTGTAATGGGTCATCTAGTTGTATTTAACAACTGCCAAGTCTTCATCATCAGTTGTTGTCAAATGACCTTGTTTTTCTTCGGCCAGGCTCAAATCCTCGCTAAGTTCATCCGTCTGGACGTAGTCGACAAAGATCCGGCGTAAATTCCCGTAATCTCCTTTGGGCGGCGATATTAGAGTTTCTCGTCATGTGTCGAGATTTGGTGTCATGTGATTCAGATTTATGCACGGGTTCAACGATGACGACGACTATGGCTATGGTACGCTGGTCCTTTGGGACACGTGAACGAAGACTCCCCGACTGTCATCGACAAGGTCATCAACAAGGCTTCGATAGGGGAGTGGCGAAAACAGCGGCAGTAGTGAGCGTTCGGTGGTCTCGGAATCTCGATGCAATTTTTATCATGTTTGGGATGCTTTGTACGTTTAGTGAACTTTTTATAATAGTTTTTGCAAAAAAGAATATACTAAGCATCCTCGAAAAAAGAAACAACTGTATAATGTACTAGTTCGAATACCTCCTGATGCAAGTGGTTGCGAATCGGGAGTTACCGACCTTTTATCTGAATCTGAGAAGAAAAAAAAAAATCCTAAGCGTCGTCAGCGACTGGTAACCGCCTCCCGCAAACCCCCTCGCCCCCTCGATCCCACGCCTCCCCTCCTCCCGCAGCGCAGAACCCTCGATCCCCTTCCTCCTCCGGCGCCGGGATCCGGCAGGTACCCGATCTTCCCGCGCCCGCCACTATGCTCCCGCTTATTCCGCTTGCGAATTTTGTTCAGATCCGCTGGTAGCTTCCCGCATTCGCCCCGCCCTCGCGTCGCACCTCGGGCTCCGCTTGATTTTGCTAGTTCGTTCGTTCGGTCGATAATTTTCTGATTGGTCAAATCAACAGGATGGATCCGCCCGAAATGGATCGCCACAACCGCAGGAGGTGGGGTTGCCCTGCGTGCGGAATGCCGCAGAGGTGGTTTAATGGGAGAGGAGGAGGAGGAGGAGGAGGAGGAGGAGAGGAGGGGGAGGGATGCTTGGCATGGCGGCTATGGTTGACGAAGGGAGGCGCGCAAGGGGCGGTGGAGAACTGGGGATAGGACAGGACTGCGCCTTTTGTTTTTCTTCTTGGATTTCAGGGTCTCATTGATTTGTATGATTCTGAAAACATGAAAATAGAAAAAAATATAGGATTAAATAGACATATTCACCTGTAGAATTAGCAAGAAGTGTTTGATGTTACAAGAAAATAAAATAATCGTAAAAGAAGGTTGAAATGGATGTTGGATTTCCTATGAAACATAGTAAATCAAAAGATCCATACAAAAAAAATTATATAATTCTTATCCTATGAATCAAAGGACCAAAGTACGAACAATCTTCAAGGATTTTAATCCTCCAAAAATTCTAAAAGATTTCCTTTGAATCAAAGGAGCCCTTAGGGGCTCTCCAACGTCGACCCTTAAATCGTCTGCATCCGTCTAGACCAAGCGATCCGGACGTGTTGTGTCATCCAACGCGGACCTGTGTCGCTTCGCCGGGCAGTTCAGACGTACTTTCTCCCACAAATTGGAGACAAATGTGGGGGAGCTTTGCGGACGCCTGGACCGCTCACAAGCTCGCGTTTGACCGCTCTGGCCCACTAAAAATCCCCCACCTCCCTCTCCCGTGCTTTCCATCGAATGCTCGTACGGCTTGCAGCGCCACATTCATGTCAGCCCAGAGCATGCAGCGGGCGGCATTACTGCCGCAATTTTGACTGGACGGGAGGGTGGCGCTGACAGACATGACCTTTCGGGCGTCGCCGACTCAATGTGGGGCCGCGTCCCGAGGAACCAACTCCGGCCGCTACGCCTCATTGAAGCGGGTTGACCGCCCCTTCGCCTGGCCTGGTCGTGGCTATTTAAGCCATTCGCCGGCAATGCACAGAGGCGCACTCCCACTCTCGGAGCATCGCCCCCTCCTGCCCAAGCCCCTCTTCCTCTCCGAGCACGGTGGCGGCGATACCAAAGTCATGGTACTCCATGCTCATAGGCGGAGTCGGTGGAAGCTCCTCCTTGGTGGTTCTTGGCGCCGCCTCCCACGCTCTCTGGGCCCGTTAACATCCACGATGGCTGACTCCTCCGCCAAGGAAGAGATCGTCATCTCCTACGATGACGATGAGGACCAAGCGCCGCAGCCGCCCCGACTCCTCAAGGAGGCCGCTCTAACGCCACCATTGTCGGCACGTGTCTAGGAGCCGGCGTCCCCACCACGCAATCAGTACAGCCCCATGGACGCGCCCTCGTCGTTGCCGCGTTGCCACTGCCTCGCCGTCAAGGAGGAGCTGGCGCCCGTGATCGAGAAGGCGCGGGGCCTCCTCCTCCACTAACTCAGAGGTGGTGGTTACGACGGTGCCGCGGGCTTGAGGTCCGTCATACCCGAGGTGGAGCGCGAGGCGAGGTACGACTGGTGCAATGTCGGTCGCCGCTTCGTGTTCGCCAAGAGCGACGTGGCGCCGGACTGGGTGAAAGAACATGCGGTGCCCCCATGTTTGGTTTTGGTAATTGATGACAATCTCTATGGACTAATGGTTGCCTTGAATTATATTTGAAGGGTTTGTTCATAGGCTTTTCTTGAAGTCCATGTGTTGGTTTCAAGGATTTTATGAGTTGACCAAGGTGCTATTAAGGAATTATCCAAAGATTGGGCATGTGAGTGTTGAGATTATTGCAAGCATGTCTTGAAGAAGAAGAGTTATGATCATTCATGTTTACCTTCAAGACATCATCCAAATGAAGAGAGTTGGAAAGATTCAAGGTTGATCAAGACTAAGTCAAGAGTGAATCAAGTTGATCAACTCACAAAGCATACAAGATGTACCAAGAGGGATCAAGTGATCCCATGGTATGGTAAGCATTGTCCATTGTGCTTTGTGTACTAATCCATGGTCTATGTGAGAGTTCTAGGTGGGGTTAGATAAGTGTTCATGGGCTTGCGTCAAGAGGAAGATATCACTCAACCCATGGAGAGGATGCCATCAAGTGGTGATTGTCGTCAAGATTGCCGTGTGCAAGTTCTAGTGGAGCATCACGAAGAGATCAAGTGCTTGAAGCTTGCCGTCCATTGTGGTGACAATGGACTTGTGAAGATGTGCGGAACAGTGGCTCACCCATAGTGGTTTATGGGGGAGCAATCAACTAGTCTTCATCGAGCCATCACAATCAAGAAAGGTGGTCCAACTTGAGGGAGTCAAGATCGTCATCATCTAACTCAAGTGGACTATGTGCAAGGCAAAGGTTTACCCTTAATAGGTTTTCTATTTTACCGGTCTCATGGTAGTTGTGGGAGACCGGGTTATAGGATCGATTGCCGTACTATCAAGGGGGGCTCTCGATGAGTAGCTTGATCGTATCGTTCATAGAGAGCTCAAACCATTGCATCCTTGCATCATCTTTATTGGTTCTTGTTTGGTTCTTCTCTTTGTGAGTTTTGGAGCTTTTGGTCATCTTGATGACAAGCTCGAGTTCATCGAAAGCGGAGTTCACTCGCATCTTCTATGATGTTTTCGATGTTGGAGGTTATGCCGGTTCTTCTCGGTTGGAGGTTTCACTCCTCTATTTGTTAGGCATACCTCCCCTGCCTCTTCTTACTATAACCAGTCGCTGTTTTGATGCTACTCATTGTCTTGTTTCCAACAAGCTTGAGTTTGCTCAATTGGGAGCTCATCTGCAGAAGTTTTGGCAGTTCTGGTTTTCCTTGGAGTATACTTATTATCGTGGAAGTGGCATAAGGATGGCGCCCGGTGTAGTCTTCTTTGGGCGAGCGGCGATATCACAGTCGCCTAGCGGTAGTACCGCTGCCCCACAGCGGTAGTACCGCCCATGGCCATAAGCGGTAGTACGGCTCCGGTTCCGCGCTGGTACCGCCTCAACTCGAGACGTGGTTTTCTCGTGTCGGGTTCTGCGGTAGTAGTAGCGGCAGTACCGCTCGTGTGCGGTAGTACCGCGGCTACCACCGTCCCTAGTGCCGCTCAATGGCCCTCCTCCCTGTTCCTTCTCCCTGTGCTCGTGGTAGGCGCTGTGTGCGGTCCCAGCGGTAGTATCGCTGGGCCAAGCGGCAGTACTGCTGCGACCAATGGTAGTACCGCTTGCTCCAGCGGTAGTGCCGCTCATACGGCTCTGCCTTGCCCTCTGCTTTGCTCCGCTCTCCATGTTCTACCGCCCGGGCGGTAGTACCGCTCCCTTGAGCGGTAGTACCGCTCGTGCGCGGACTGAGCACATAACGGTTGGATTCGGGAGGCCCTATAAAAGGGGGTCTTCTTCCCCAATGAACCTTATCTCTTGAGCTCGTGTTCTTCCCTCATTGTTGACCTTCTTCGAGCTTGCTAACTCTCAATCCCTCCATGGATTCTTGCTAGTTTTTGAGGGAAAAGAGATAGGAGATCTAGATCCACATTTCCACCAGTCACTTTCTCCTCTATGTGAGGGGAACCCCTTGGATCTAGATCTTGGAGTTCTTGGTGTTCTCCTTCTTGTTCTTCCTCTCATTTTCTCCCTAGCATCGGTTGCTTGGTGGGATTTGAGAGAGAAGGACTTGGGCACTCGTGTGCCCTTGCCATTACATTTGGTGCATCGGTTTGAGTTCTCCACATGATACGTGGAAGTTACAAGTTGAGAAGCTTATTACTCTTGGGTGCTTGGTACCCTTGAGCTTGTTCCTCTTGGGTGCTTGGGCGCCCTAGGCAGTTGGTGGTGTTGGAGCTCAATCATTGTGGTGTAAAGCTCAAGGCAAGCGTCGGGTCTCCAATTAGGTTGTGGAGATCGCCCGAGCAATTTGATGGGTACCGTGACCGCCCTCAAGGGTTGCCAAAGTGTACGGGTTCGGTGACCGCCCCCAAGGGTTGCCATTTGTACGGGTTCGGTGACCGCCCTCAAGGGTCCCTTAGTGGAATCACGACATCTTGCTTTGTGCGAGGGCGTGAGTAGATTACGGTGGCCCTAGTGGCTTCTTGGGGAGCATTCTGCCTTCACAGCGCTCCAAACGGAGATTAACATCCGCAAGGGTGTGAACTTCGGGATACGTCGTCGTGTCCGCGTGCCTCGGTTATCTCTTACCCGAGCCCTTTTACTTTTGCACTTTACTTTGTGATAGCCATAGTATTTCATGTTATATATCTTGCTATCACATAGTTGTTTATCTTGCTTAGCATAAGTTGTTGGTGCACATAGGTGAGCCTAATTGTTTTAGGTTTTGTGCTTGTCAAATTAACCGTTAGGTTTATTCCGCATTTGTTTAAGCCTAAACCGTAATTATTTTAAAGCGCTTATTCACCCCTCTCTAGGCGACACCCAAGATCTTTCACTGGATCCGCAACGACGTTGACCTCGCAGCCGCGTGGGCGCTCGACCGCTCCGTGACCACCGCGGAGACGGTCGCCAGACGTCGCCGCCTCTTTGAAGGACGGTTGAATAGGAAGTGACAATTTGCCATGTTCCATGAACTTAAATTGCCATGGTCCATATACAACTAATCTTTTTTTTGCTATTGTTTGCGCAAAGAAAAGGATTTTATATAGTCAATAAATAAACTACATTAAATCAAAAATACTCTAGCCAAACCATTGTAGATCATTGGTGTTGGCGTTGCGGCTGGAGCATGCTACGACGACGAGGCCGACGACGCAGATGAGCGCGCAGAGCAGGGCCGCAACGGTGACGTTGTGTCACCCGGTTATGCCCCGACACAGAGAGCTCCTCTCACATGCGGCCACCAAAGGGGAGTGGGGACTCCCGGGATTGAACGGATAAGGCTGCGCCGTGGTGAGGTTCGTTCACACGAGGGGAGATGCCGAGTGAACGCCTTGTTGTGGGTGATGACGTGACGTGTCAAGCGATCGCGGCTGCTGGGATGTTCGACCTGAAAATTCTACAAGTCTGATGTCAAATTTATAGTGATTCATAAGAGCTTTTTTTGACATTAGTGTAGTGTAAAAAACGCTTTTATATTAATTATGGGAAGCAGGGAGTAAAACTTTGTGATTGAGGGTAATAAATTTGGACTTTTAAATAAATGAAAAAATAACAGGTTGGGTGCGAGGAAAGATACAGTAGATCCAAAGGCGAAGGGAAAGGCGAGAGGAGATGGAGACGGAGGCGGAGCAGAGACCTCAAGTCGAAGGGAGAAATATCGTTTCCAACAAGGGCAATCCCGATTCCGATCCCCACTCCAACTCCAGCCCCAACCCCAACTCCGATTTTTCTATATACTCCAAAGGTAAGGCTCCCCGATCTAGTCCCCGTATTATTTAAGAAGCGGATCGTGGCAGGTTGATCATCAATCTCGCCGGTCGCTTTTGTCCACCGCCACCGTAGCTCACTAATTAACGCGAGATTTTAGTACGATGTCGCCGAGCCGCGCGCTGGCCGAGTCTCTGCCGTGCCTCGCCTTCCACCACGGCGCGGGTCGACCCACGGTGATCTTCGATGTGTCGGAGAAAAAGCCAATCGCCGGCTATATCGACGAGCTGGAGAACAAGCAGATCTGTCCAGCCACGCACGGCTTTATGCTAGCCAGGTGCCCTGCCTCCATGTCCACCTTCCTGTGGACTCCCCAGAGCTGCGGCAAGATCGAGCTGCCGCTGTTGCCGATCGAGCAGGACCTGTTCATAGACTGCATCTGCCTGCTCTCCAACAAGCCCACCGCTTCAAACTGTGTCGTGCTTCTGGTCGAGCCTTACGCCACCTTCATATGGTACTGTCACATCGGAGACGATCAGTGGCGAAAACACGACTATGACATCGGAACCCAGCCGGCCCTCGACCTGCAATCCGAGGACAAAGAGGTCATAACTCCGATTGCGGCATGTGGGGGCAAGTTTTATTTCAACAGCACACAAATCGAGCTTGGTGTTCTTGATTTCTGCCCTGCTCCCGTGTTCAGTTCCATCAAGATCAACGACGTGGTCGATGATATCTACGGTGTTGAACTGGCTCCAGCTCAAGTTTTTCTGGTGGAATCGGACGGGGAGCTCTATATGGTTTCCCTGTTATGGGCGGAAACAATTTATGGTGCAAGAGTTCATAGGATGGATTTCTCAAAGCAGAGATGGAGAAAAGTGTATGATGTTGGTGATCGAGCGTTCCTCTTGTCCCTGTTCAACTCTGCTGCTCTCTGCTCTGTCGGCAAGTCTGGACTGCGAGAGAACTGCATCTACATGGCAAATCCTTGGGAGCAGACCTTGCTCGTTTTCAGTGTAAAAGATGGTAGTATGGAGACGCACAAGCTGGATGATGCTCCCTCCTCAGATAAAGCATTCTGGATGCTCCCTGCCAATCATATAGATTAGTTTAGATTCACAAGATATTTTTTCCATGTCGTTTTTAGTTATCACCAGACTTGGATTGTGCAACTTGTTTACGTGTTATTATGATATATATTGACAGAATCACTTCTTGTATGTTTCCATCAATTTCTTCCTAGTGAATTGGAATCTCACATTCTCATCCCACAACTAATTGTCGGTCCATGTGGCTCGGAAAGTTATGGTGCAGTAAGACTATGAAATCTTGGAAACAATTGTGCTACTGTTGCATGAGTAGGATAAAACTCTACCGTAGTTACTGAAACTATACACTATATTGTCTATATAATGCCTTCATGACTTGTGCGTTGATAGTTTAACAACATTGAAGAAAAAATTGACCCAAAAATCACCCTCAGAAGAATATCTTACATTTGCTATCAGTTCCTGGTTCCCTTTTGTTCTTGCCAGTGCTGCTAGTCCATGAGCTAGAGCATTACCTGCTCTTTTAACAGTCAAGACTTGGACGGAGCTGAACACCGGCAGCAGAGCTTTTATGTGCTGGATGATTGGGAAACATAAACATGACACATGGTTGGCTAGGATCCCTTCTCTGAACATTGACTCAGCACTATTCACCAGATTATGGCGGGCATCGAAAGAATGCGCAGTCACCAAGGACTCTGCACTTCCTCTGGCTCGAGGAAATCCATCTTGTGCTACTTATGAAGCTGAAAATTCTCATGGGGAGAATTTAATTTATGCCAAGTCTAGTCCTCTAAGTGAAAACAGAAACTCACTATTGGTGTAATCGGTGCATCGCAGACCAAATCACTATGTATTGTTGTTGGTCACTACACAACTTGTAGCCTAATAGGGTGATTACAGAGAGAGTAGCAGAAGTAACTCCTATAGTTGCATTCCTTGGGCCGAGAATCTGAGAATCAAGGGTTTTCAAGACTTGATAGCTTCATCTTTGGTGTTGTGAATGATAGTAGGTGCACATTTTTCGCGAATACGCAGAGAGTGCGTATCATTTCATTGATAGGTAGAAGAGAACGTTACAAAGAAAGAACATTACTACATAGAGATGGAAGGAGTACACCACACCAAAATGTGGGAAAACAGAAAAGAAACAACGCAGCCCAAAACTAGCCTAGCTCGAACTCCAACCAAGAAAAGTGAGGAGACGAGACACAAGACACCAAGGCCGCGTCACGACCAACACAAGGCACCCACGACACGTGGCTACGACTCAAGAGCCGACCGGGTCAACATACCCCCCACCAGAAGCGCCTAGAAGAGTCGGCAAGTGGGTTGCAGGACACGGCCGGGCCTGAGGAAGGAACCATGGAGGAAGAGCCGATGATGTCGTACATTGCGCCCTGGATGCCCGAAGCACCCACACCAAGCACGACACCTGACAACTCCAAATCAAAAAACCCGGGACGCCACGAGCAGCCAAGACAACACCTTAATGAAAGTGACGATGTTGAGATGCCGCCGTCGTCCGATCCAGAGAACCGGATCTAGAGTTTCCTCCGATGCTCGAAGAGGGGCATGGATAAGGCCATGGCAGCGCCTTCAGGAAGGAGATGGCACACGTAGGTGTCGCCGCTGCCAGCACATCTGTGCAGGGATTTCGCCCCGGCTTGATCGAACAATCCCAATGTCGCAGGAAGATTCGGAGATGTGGGAACCACCGATGGCTGGAGCCACTACAGCAGGGAGGCAAGCTCCACCCGTCGTCGAATAGAGGAGACACCGGATGCCGCCGGACCTACCACCAACCGCAATCCCGTTGCACACACAAGAGCCGCCACTGCCTAGAACCGCCGGCACCAGCCAGCCTGAGAGAGAGCAAGGCATGCATGGACCAAGCTACTGGGAGAGAAGAGGCCAGTGGACCTGGCTGCAACAAGTGCCGAGGGATAGGGGCCGGCTGAGGTAGAGCAACCAAAGATTGGATTGGGAGGGGAGGGCTGGAGGGACAGGGGAGACAACGCCGTGGCACGGCGGAGAGGACCACCGCCGAACAGGAACCCGCAGCAGCGCCCGCGCGAGGCGTAGCAGCCACCCCAAGATCCAGTGCCGGGGGTGGGGGTCACTGGGGCGCGTGGGAGGGTCAAGGCCGGGAGCAGGGGAACCGATTTGCGGGGGAGAGGACCACCGGCGGCAGCCCCTGTGGCACGGCCCGCGGCCCACACGAGATCCAGTGCGCACGCGGAGAGGGGGGGGGGGCCGGGGGTGGCGAGCAGAGGCCCGAGCGCGAGGGAATGGATCCCGCCGCCGCCGGTCACCGGCGGGCTTTGCCCGGCGACGTCTGCCGGTGGTGGCGAGGGCGGCGGCGGCTAGGGTTTCCACCCGAGCCGCCTCCAGGGAGACGACGCGGGGGGCGGGGATGTCGAGCTGTTCGACTGTAGATACACATAGATTAGAGTATTTCTTGATGGTGAGGTGATTCTTGCTTACCAAATTTATTACCCCATTACAAAGTTGTACACTAAATAAGCGACACTTATTTTGGGACGGAGGAAGTATATCATAATGTAAGGCATCCTTGGGAGGAGGCTTAGATTCTTGTCATGCACTTCTTTCTCTTTGTTCCGTGGACATGAGCCACCCTTGTGTTTGCTTTTCTACTGATCACACGCCATGAATGCGTCTTAAAAATCCGAGGTGCCTTTAGAATATTATTATAGTAGATGGTGTTCTTTTTTCTCTAAGATGGTGTTCTGCCGGTTGCCAGCCCTCATGGATCTGGTCATTGACGAGTTCCAGAATGCTCTGCTGGAGATCTGCATTGCGTGTTTGACGCCTGTAGATTTCTGGATCGGATGGGATCCAGTCATGTGCGCCTCGATTTCAGCCCGAGTGGCTTCAGGAGGGTGTGACGCGAAACATCATTGTATGTTGACTGTACGGGACACGTCGGTATTTCGATTTCCATGGTGAAGAAGTGATATAGAACATCATGGTGGCTGAGGTCTAAGGCCTTGTAATAGCGGATCGAGTCTTCGTGGCAATGAGGACTTTGCTTGGTGTTTCGTGACTCATGGCAGTGGCATCGGCAGCACAGTCAGAGTATAGAGTCTTAGCTTTTAGGGTGAAAGCCCAAGGTCTGGCCTTAATTTGTTGTCCCTGGCAGTGACCTTGCTGAAGGCATTGTTTTGAGAGTGCGGATCTTCTCCTGGATGAAAACCTAATATCTAGGATCGGGCGATGAGGGTGCTTCTACATTGTTTCCTTCTTGAAGGCGTCGCCTTTGGAGAATTGGAACTTCAAGGTTCGAGTGTTGTCTAGGTGGTGGTCCGTGCTGCAGCTACAAGGAATTGATCACTGTAGCGGGATCTTTTAGCTGTGTCCATCCGTAATGTCTTTACGACATTGCGTTGTTGCAGAGGCCGGGTGTAATTGGTATCTCCGCGATATTAATATATTCCCTTTGTCGAAAAACTGACGCCACGGAATAATACTTCTCAACGCATATGCTTTATTTTCCAAGCAAGAAAATGCTAGTCATGATTACAAAAGGGAATCTGACTATACATTAGAAGGATATCTAGGATACCAATAATAGTATAACTACCAATAGAAGCCATAGGTAGTTACACGAACATAATCAAATTAAATGAACAAGCTACTATTTACTGAAAGGCCGGCCTACAAGCATTACTACCGCCTTATAAGTGGGAAGCAACATATTTGTTTGTCCTTGGAGGCTCCTCTGCTCATTCCGTGTGGGTCACTGGCATCATCATTCAGTCTATGATCGCTGTTCGGCGGATTTTGGTGGGTCTCTCGTGCCCCCTGCATTAAGACCTTTGTCAGAAACACAGATCACAACTTTGATAAGAGAACAGGCTAGAAAATTTTACATCATACTGTTTACTAGTAATGGAAGACAATGTTTATTTAGCAATTTCGTTGTTGCCGCATCACCATTGCGGCTTCATTCCGTCAACAGTCTTTGCTAGTTTTGCTAGGAAAAACGGTGATTCTGGTTTGTTTGCACAAATGCCATTGTTTCTCTCATCTAACTGTTGTTTATAAAGGCTTTCACCCATGGTGCTGAACCAACCAGTACTTGGGTAAGTTTCAACTTCCATAAACTAGACATAAATCATTGTTTACTGATCTCATATTCTGAATCTCGTTTGTTTACGGCCCAGAGACTTGAACTCTGTGAACTGAAACACTACCTCCTGACTGTCATAAATAATAAATGCTACTAGACCATGTTTCAAAATGATCCAGAAATGTTTCAGGCATACCAATGTATTGTTCATGGACCATGTTCATCCATAGGTACCAGCAAGAACCAGGGTAAAAGAACATGGTCATTAGCCACGCGTGGCTAAAAGTACGGATCAAAAGGGAGTTGTGTTAGTCAGCCAGTAGTAACATGGACCTGGATCCACTGAAATCATGTCTGACGTCCACAAGAACACCACTCCCTTTGGACGCATTCTTAGCCACCCACGATCCCTGACAAAGTTTCTCAACTTGGCTTCCTAGTAACTATTCTCCAAAATTAACTACTATTACCTCCGTATCAGAATATTTTATATTTTGATACGGAGGTAGTACCGACCAGTTAGTTGCCACAGACTACCATTACAAAAGACAAAGAAATATTTATTTTAAAGTAAGCAACATTTATAAAATAGCAGCAGGTAACCAATGGTATCTAACAAAAAGAAATGTCAAATGCTTGTTTTTTTAATAGACTAAATTAAAATCTAGCTCTCTTTCCTTTGGACACGTGAACATATTCTTATCCACATCAACCTGATACTTTTTGAAAAATCAAATCAAGTAAATTATCATTTGTTATTTTTCCTTTGGATTTGGAGAAATTCTTAACCAGCCTTGACGAAGTTCCTCAACCTGGATTCCTAGCAACTATGCTCTGAACTGAGCTGCTAACCAGTTGCTTGTCACAAACTACCATTAAAAAAGGTTTATTTAAATAAGAAATCAAACAACATTTTCTAAAATAACATCACATAACCAATGGTATCTAGAGTGAGACTAACAAGACATGACTCAAATAAATGCTTTTTGAATTAGACACAATTTATACCTGCCTTGAATCCTTTGATTCTTTACTTCTCCAATAAAAATTTGGCAGTGTCCTGGCCTTGAAACGAACGCTCTGATGCATTTCTTTCAATTCAGGTTCATCGTTGGCTTTTCCCTGCAGAACAGTTGTTTATAAGGCTTGATTTTGGTCTTCTTTTGGTAATAAATACTGATTGGAGAGTGATCAAATAACTATTACTAGTTATGTGAGTAAAGTTCTTACAAGATAATAATTACCGGCCTTTAGAATTTATCATAGACATTGTCTTATTGTGCCTTTAGAATTTATCATAGACATTGTCTTATTGAGATGCTCCTTGAAAGAAATTTAATTCAAATGCGGATAACTAGAAATAGAGCATGTGACACTGTCTGATTTAGGCTTTATTGCTTACCATATTTTGTTTAGCTATATTGGTTTCCGGATGTGTCGGTGCCAAAGCTGAACCAAACAACTTCTCTTTGACCCTCGTCACACTGACATATGGGGACCTGGATGATGCAGGAGGACTATGAGATGATGGTTTTATATTTAATGGCATTTGCCATATTTCAGAAAGAATAAGGGCAGCCATTAGAACATCAGAGCAAAGGCCATATGCTTTAAATTTTCATTTCAGGAACATCCAATTCCATCTTAGTAACGTAAATGTTTTCCTATGATCTGATATCAATCAATTACTACGCTGACTGTTTGGATTCTGAGTGATACCTTTGTTCAGGCTGTTGAGTTGTCATGGAGGCTTGAGTTGTCATGGAGGCTGCTTCTGGAATACCTTTGCAGAACCCCTGAAATAGAGCAATCCAACTTATTTATGAGTCTCGGAACTGTGTTAAGTCCATAACGTTAAATTCACACCATGCATCGGCAAATTACAAACCTTGCTTGTCCGCCTCTGTTTGTTCACCTTGGGATGAGTATCTTTCACTGACCTACTTGCTGACTCCAGCTGACTAATCCTCGAAGCAATCGTGGAGCCAAGATTTCTTGATCTCGAGGCAGGATCGCCTATTTCACATCTCCTGAAGTTCAGTGTACCCAATATCGACCCTTTCTGAGCAACTGAAGTCTCTTCTTGCTTGTCACTGTCAGTACTAGGAAATGGTGAGCTGTTCTCCTTTGCTGGTCGCAGCGACGACCGCCTTTTCGCTGACGAAGACGGCGCTTTCTTTCCTGATGGGGGAGAACTGAATTCCGTAGGCTTCTGAAATAGCGACGACATCGGATGCCTCTTCTTCTCGACAGTAACTGCTACACTGCCCTGATTGACAATCGAACTCTCCTGCAAAACAATTCACATGGTTTGAAATACTTAGTATACCACTGAACTGCACATTATGAAGAAAATTCTCGTTTGAGAGGTCACCTGCAACGGCTGCTTCTCAACGGCATCAACAGCAGCCACGACACATTCAGTATCCAACTGCAGCTCCATTCTCGCTTCAGCAACCTGCACATCACGCTGCTCGTGTGACCGCTCAGCCGTGCTATCCAGGCGGCAAGATGAAGCAACGCCGTCCGTCACGGCCTTGAGCTCCTGAGGCGCTTCCCCCGGCGGCACAGCAGCATCGACAACGGCGCCGCAATCCTCCGTGTTAAACACAAGGTTTTGGGAAACTGCACGACACCCGTAAAGGGGTGTGGCTATCTCTTATATATAAGGAGTACACAAGGTGTACGATACAATATACAAGACTTATACAGAGACTACGTACAAATACAGTCTAACACCCTCCCTCAATCTTAACTATGCCCTGAGGTACAAAGTACATTAAGATTGCGCCTACAGCCTACAAACTGAGGTTGTGGTAGAGGCTTCGTGAAGATGTCAGCAAGTTGATCTTTGGATGAGATAAACTTGATAGAAAGTAGCTTCTGTGCAACACGTTCCCGCACAAAGTGATAATCAACTTCAATGTGTTTGGTCCGAGCATGAAACACCGGGTTAGATGATAGATATGTCGCACCAATGTTGTCACACCAAAGGACAGGTGGCTGAGGTTGAGGAACTCCCAACTCTCTCAACAAGGACTGTACCCATATGATCTCAGCTGTAGCATTGGCAACTGCCTTGTATTCAGCCTCAGTGCTACTCCTGGACACCGTAGCTTGTTTACGAGCAGCCCAGGCGATCAAATTAGAACCAAAGAAGACAGCATGTCCCCCCGTGGATCGCCTGTCATCTGGATTACCAGCCCAGTCTGCATCTGAAAAAGCTGAAAGTGCAAAAGACGGCGCTGGCTGAAGAAGTAAACCATATGCCGCAGTGAGACGTACATAACGAAGAATACGCTTCACCGCTGACCAGTGAGTAGTCCGAGGAGCATGAAGAAACTGACAAACACGATTGACTGCATAGGAGATGTCAGGCCGAGTGATGGTGAGATACTGCAGACCACCAACAATACTTGATACTCAAGAGAGTCATCCAAGTGAGAGGATCTCCATCAAATGCGACAAACTATCAGTAGCAGACATAGGAGTCATGGCATGTTTACACTGTAGCATACCTGCCTTGCGCAGCAAATCCATGGAGTACTTATGTTGAGTGAGTGTCAAACCAGCAGGAGAACGAGAGACTTCCAAGCCAAGGAAGTAATGTAACGTGCCTAAATCCTTCACCGCAAAATCACCACTCAAGGAGGAGATGAGACGATCAGCAGAAGACATCGGATGAGCTGATGAGAATAATATCATCAACATACACCAGCAAATACATCGTCACCTCAGCCGATGCGTAAGGAAGAGTGACGTATCGTTAGTGGAAGGAACAAATCCTAGGGACCGAAGAACAGAGCCCAACTCGGCATGCCGTGCACGAGGAGCCTGCTTCAGCCCATAGAGCGCCTTGACCAAAGGCACAGATGATGAGGGCGAGCAGAATCCACAAATCCTGGTGGTCGACGATATAAACCTCTTCATCGAGAACTCCATGTAAAAAGGCATTCGAACATCCAACCGACGAAGAAACCAGCCTCGAGTAACAGCCAAGGACAACGAAGTCGGATAGTCGTTGGTTTGATCACCGGACTATATGTATCCTCATAGTCAAGACCATACCGTTGTTTGAACCCTTTTGCCACTAACCGTGCCTTATAGCGTTCAATAGAACCATCAAGATGCCTTTTAACTTTGAAGACCCACTTGGAGTCAATGACATTAACACCGAGACCGGAGGAACAAGTTGCCATGTACCATTTGTCAATAACGCTTGAAACTCTTGTTCCATAGCTCGTCGCCAATGAGGGATCCCAAGGGCAGCCTGAAAATGACGCGGTTCAGCGAAGGATCTTCCTTTAGATGAGCAACACATGCTGCAAGCCACGCCACCGCCCCATCTTTGCGTTGCTTGGGACGAGAAAATGCCGACTGCTGCTTGGCGTGTGCGGCCTCTCGAGCAGCAGCAGCGGTCGTGACGGAACCAAAGAGACCGGTGAGGCATCAAAGCACGAAAGGCAAGGATTGAGGCAGAGCCGGGCGACACCAGCCAGCGATCCGGCCAGCGAGGCTGGTCCAGGGAGACCAGCCCAAGGACTCCGGCCCATGGGAGGCCGGCTGCTCCACGCCGTCCACGGCTGTCCAGTGAGGCCAGCCCAGGAGTCGGAGGCGACACCTTGAGGCCCAGCGATTCCAGCACTGGGAGAGTTGGCGCAGCCGACCCCGATCACTGGGTGAGGCCGGGCTGCCGACCCGGTCAGCTGGGAAGCATGCATGGCGCATGCATGGCACGTGCATCACGCCAGTGCACCCGACGGCTCCTCCTGTTCATCCAAAGAGCTCAAGCCGAGCTCCACGACCTGTACACTGCAGCATGATTAGGCAACAACGCAGAGAGTATGCAATATCAACAAATTGAGCAGGCAGGGAGAAGTGGTAGATGAAGATGGAACCGGAGGTGCAGGAGTTATGGAGAAAGACGAACGGAATACATTCTCATCAAACACAACATCACGCGAGATGTAGACACGATTAGACGGAATGTGGAGACACTTGTACCCTTTATGAAGAGAGCTATACCCAAGAAAAACACAAAGTTTGATCGAAACTCAAGCTTGCGCTTATTATATGGATTTAAGATGAGGCCAGCAAGCACAGCCAAAAACTTTGAGAAAGGTATAATCCGGAGACTCATTAAGCAACAGTTCAAGCGGTGTTTTCATTCCAAGGAGTCGTGTAGGAAGCCTATTTATAAGAAAACAGCAGTGAAAACGATCACTCCAAAACCTAAAAGGTACCGATGCATGGGCAAGTAAAGTGAGACCAGTTTCAACAATGTGACGATGCTTACGCTCAGCCGTGCCATTCTGTTGATGTGTATGAGGACAAGACACGCGATGTGAAATTCCAAGCTTATTAAAAAAGAATTGAGGTTGTGATATTCACCCCCAATCGGTCTGAACATGGATAATCTTCGCTTGAGAAGACGCTCAACATGAGCTTGAAATTGGAGAAACACATCAAACACGCCGATTTACGCTTGATAAGGTAAAGCCATGTAAATCGACTATAAGCATCAATAAAACTGACATAATAATTATGACCGCTCACGTAAGTTTGGGCATGCCCCATACATCGAAAAAATAAGCTCAAGTGGAGTTTTAACGACACGACTCGAATCTGAAAACGAAAGTCGATGACTCTTGCCTTGTCGACGGGCATCACAGATCGTGGCAGCATCTTTATTGGACACATTGGGAAGATTATGACTATGTAGGATACTACTTAACTATGGGAGTTGCAGATGACCAAGCCGTGCATGCCAATGAGTGGGCGAACACGGACACCGCTGAACGCCGAGGAGTAGATGGTGGATCAAGTGCATAAAGTCCATCACGCAGCGACCTCTAAGCGTAACGCCCCTCGTGGCCCGATCCTTGATAAAAAATAAAAGGGTGAAACTCGGTGAAAACATTGTTATCACGAGTAAGTTGAGGAATGACAATAAGCTACGAGTAGCGAATGAACTCAAGAACATTACGGAGATGAAGAGATTTTTGTGTGTGAGTTAAGAGAGAGGCCCGACCAACATGTGATATGTGCATACCGCTCCATTGGCGGTGTGAATCTGATCATGTCCACGATGCAGTTCTTGCATGGAGAGTTTGCCCATCTCGCCTGTCCGATGATTCAGAGCGCCCGTGTCCATGTACCAAGTTGGGTCGATGGGATATGATGGAGTGTGGCCTGCTTGGCGGCGAGGCTCATGAGTGGCCAAGGCAGCCGCTTCTCGTTGCCCTTGCCATTGTTGCCGATGCCGAGGAAGTCCCGCTGAAGCGGCGATGACAATGCGGAGGCGATGTGGCACGGAATGTTGCACTGGTGACAGGGAGCTGAACACCACATGAGGGGCAGCAGCACACCGACCACCCCGATCGAAGGCATGGCAGCGGCGCAGCGGTCGCCGAGTCTGTGGAGTCAAGGCACCGGCTTGCCGCCGGAGGGTGACTTGAAGGGCTTCCCTTTGCCACGCGCGTGGCAGCGTTGGCAACAAGAAAACTCGGGTTAGAACGGCGAGACTTGATGCGTTGTTCCGTGGCGAGGAGGCGGCGAGAGATCGCGAGGCTCAAGTGGAGTGTCACGACCATTGATATTCTCAAGAAGGTTATCATAGTCGCCGCCCGATCCGTTCATGACGAAGGTGGTGAAGTCCTCCTTGAAGCGGCCGCCAATGGAGGCCAAGGTATCGGCGAGACGCGTCATCTTGCCGAAATAATCTGTGATACTGAGGTCAAGGAGCTTGGTCTCCCCCAGCTCCGTGCGAATAGCGTGAGCACGCGCATGCTGCTGAGATGCGAAGCTCGTGTGCAGAGCAGACCACGCCTCCTGAGACGTGGCGGCGAAGAGAACCAAGGAGGACACCCCCTCGGTGAGCGATGATTGGATCGCGACGGGATGGCTCGATCTCGAGCAACCCATGCATGATCGCCGGATGATGCGGTGGAGGACATGGCGGGAACCATCAACATAGCCCTCCTGTAGCGATCTGCGGAGAAGCGGCGGCAGACTGTGCACGCCATGACGAGATGGTTATCCGTCGTAAGCTTCACCGGGATGAGATCGCGAAGTAGAACGGTGCACCGCCGAGGCATGATCACCACGGAGGCGATGTGTAGTAGGCCATGTGGGATGAGCGGCAGATGCACCAGGGCGGCGTCGAGGGCGGTGCGGCAGCTGTGGTAGGACGCGGCCATCGGAGGTGGATAGTATCCACCGTAGGGCGGGCGATGGCGGGCACCGTAGGGCATGCCGTGCGAGCCGAACCCATGCCGTTGTTAGCAAGGTAGAGGCTGCGGGAGCAGCCGACGAGGGCGCCAGAGCCGCGGCAATGGGATCTGGCGATCCGACGGGCGGCGGCGTTAATCGAGCAGCCGCAGGAGGGGCCCGTGAGGGCACCGCAATCGGCGGAGGAGGGCCCGTATGGCGGCGGTCGGCGGAGGAGGGGCCGTGAGGGCGCCGATCCCATCGTGGACCCGCCGGGTCGGTACTGCTGGCCTTGACCCTGCGGTGGCGCTGATCGGGAAGGAGGCGGTGCAGATCGGACGAGGCCCGCCATCGAGGCTGGCCGAGTAGACCGAGGCCGTGGGCGCGAGGAGAGGAACGGCGACGCAGCGCCGTGGCGAGAGCGAGCTTGACGGCGGCGGCGGCGGCGGTTGATCTTGATCGTGGCGGCAGCGGAAGACATTGGACCGGTTAGGGTTGATACCATGTTAAACACAAGGTTTTGGGAAACTGCACGACACCCGTAAAGGGGTGTGGCTATCTCTTATATATAAGGAGTACACAAGGTGTACGATACAATATACAAGACTTATACAGAGACTACGTACAAATACAGTCTAACACTCCGGAGCACCCGAATCTACGCCGCCGGTCTCCTCCTCCCCCGCGGGCTCGTCCGTCATACACGAGGAGTCCGCCGACCAGGCCTCGCCTCCGTACGCGGCGTCCGCATCAGCATCGCGCCCCTCGTCGCCCTCGTCGACATCGGCGCTCTTGCGCTTCCTGGCGTATTGCTCCTCGAAGAAGGCCTTCTTCTGCGCGACGGATCCGGGGCGCGACTGCCCGGCCGCCTCCTCGAGGTAGCGGTTGTGCTCGAACGCCGACCACCGGCCCCACTCGAGCGGCTCGGCGAGGAACCGGCCGAAGGAGACCGACTCCCCCAGCGCCGACATCATCTCCGCCTTCCAGTCCTGCGACAAATCGAGCAAAAACCACGAAATCAGGCACCGGAAAACGGCCCAGATGCGATTGGACGCGACCGAAGGAAAGGAATGCGCTGCCGCTGGTGCTTACCCGGTCGTCGCTGCGGAGGGCGTCGCGCTCCGGCGACGCGGTCCGCTCCGGCGGCGGCGGGGAGGTGGGCTGGTCCGGCGCGGCGCCCATGGGGTCGGTCGGATCTGGGCGGCGGGTTCGGCGTGGGGGCTGCGCTGGAGTGGGGCTGACAGGAGTGTAATTGCCGCTGCCGCTTCTGGTGGTGGTGCGCGGATGTTGGCCGGCTCAGATTTGAATCGGGTGGGGCGGCGGTGGGGGTGGGGCGGGGGGCAGCCCAAGTGTACGTTGGGGGAGCTGGAGCTGGAGCTGGGGCAGAGTGTGCCGGCGGAAATGACCGTTGCGCCGAGCTTGGCGTTATCGAAGAGATGTGCATCGATGTGCCGTGTCTGTGGTTCTTTAGTAGGAACGGATCATTATTTGGATAGAAGTTTTTCTTTTGGAAAAGTATCATGCCGACTTCATCCATTTGGATAGAAGTCACATTATTGTGTGCCTTTTCTTTTTTCGGTAAACATTATTGTTTTGCGAGTGATTGCGCTAATACTGTTACAGTTAATCTCGTCCATCGGATCATGTCGTTGAAGGACTTAGATTGCTCGAATGGTGAGCGCTCATGATATTCAGCGCGTAATTAATAGCGTACGTAATGTGCCTCTAGTTAATACAAAATTAATGTCCTAGCTAATATTACCTTCATCCCAAAAAGATTGACTTACATTTGTCTAGATATGAATGCAATTATTATACTAATAGGTGTCTCGATATATCAAGACAATCTTTTTGGGACGAGGGGGTACTATTATTGTGTAATTAATATTTTACCTAATATCAGCATGCATGACATGTAAGTGATTATCGGCAACAAGTTCCTCGGATTTACAAGCTAAGATACGCGCAATTTGATTGGCTTCCCTAGGACAATGTTCAAACTTGGTGCTAGCAAAATGACAACATAGAAAGGAACATTCTTCATAAACTACAATTGCAACACCAATAGAGTAACTATCGTTCTTCCATCGTCGGTGGCAGAGCTAATGACAATCACCGAGGAGCAAATGGCAAAACATGAATCACCGAGTGGCTAAAAGACTGTTTTCTTCTTAATCTAATTACTTCTAATAAAAGACAAGTCTTCCCCAAGCTGGAGGACAGCGACCCATGTTGACATGGTTGTAGCTCGGCAGTATTCATCGTGTCAACAACATCGATGCAATCTGAGTTAACAAATTTTGTTGCTGAGTCCCACCTGCTCTACATGGATAAGACTGCTCCACCAGGCAATTGCCTCAACCATAGCTCTAGAATCGACATGAGATGCCACAATCGCTACTAGAGATAAAGTTACCATGATCACCGCGAACACCTATTCCGTCGAGGATGCCGAAAGTTGTGTCAGTGTTATGTTTCACAAAGTACACTGACGACTTTCTCCCAGATGCCTGTGTGAATGGTAACTAGTACACCGACGACTTCCGTCGAGGATGCACGAATGTTGTTATGCGGTTTGACCGATAAAGATCTTTGTCAGTGTCAAAACCGGCGGATCTCGGATAGGGGGTCCCGAACTGTGCGTCTAGGCGAATGGTAACAGGAGACAAGGGACACGATGTTTTTACCCAGGTTCGGACCCTCTCGATGGAGGTAATACCCTACTCCTGCTTGATTAATATTGATGATATGGGTAGTACAAGAGTAGATCTACCACGAGATCAAGGAGGCTAAACCCTAGAAGCTAGCCTATGGTATGATTGTTGTTCGTCCTACGGACTAAAATCCTCCGGTTTATATAGACACCGGATAGGTTAGGGTTACAGTAGTCGGTTACAATGGTAGGAGATCTACATATCCAGACGCCAAGCTTGCCTTCCACGCCAAGGAAAGTCCCATCCGGACACGGGACGAAGTCTTCAATCTTGTACCTTCATAGTCCAGGAGTCCGGCCAATGGTGATAGTTCGGCTATCCGGACACCCCCTAATCCGGGACTCCCTCAGTAGCCCCCGAACCAGGCTTAAATGACGATGAGTCCGGCGCGTTGATTGTCTTCGGCATTGTGAGGCGGGTTCTTCTCCAAATTCCATATACTTGCTGAATAGTGTCCGGCTTCTGATAAATGCTGCGCTCCTTGGCTTCTACGCCCAATAATGGCCATCTTTCATGTGTTTGAACGAATGCGAAAAGCCAGGGTATTTTTACACTTACCCCCTAGCTGCGCAAATGAGCTACCTATAAAAGAGGCGAGGATCTAGATCTGAGTCACACCATCCCCTTCATGAAGCTTTCATCGAGCGCCTCGACCAAAGCCCATTCCATCATGGACGATCGACGCTCCTCCTCTCGGCCCCGGCCCTCGCCCTGAAATTGGGAGAGATGCTCACCCCGCATAGCGAGCTAGTTATACTCCAAACCAAGGGATTTCTTCCCGGCCTTCATGGTTCGGTTCGAGCGGACTCGCCACCTACAAGGGCGGAAAGCAAGCGGAGAGTGTCCCGGTCCCTCTAAAGGAGAGCGGTATGCTTCATCTCTTATCTAGTAAGAGGACTCGGATTCCCAATTGATCCGTTTCTCCGGGGCTCTTGGAGTTCTACGGCCTCCAGTTGCACCACCCACCTTTGCCTCCATTTTGCACATCGCGGGCTTCGTGGCCCTTTATGAAGCTGTTCTTGGCGCCGAGGCTCATTTCGCTGTGGAAGAGATTATTCTGCCTAGTACCCCGTTCTCATGAGGGGTCAATATATCAAGTGGGCGGAGCGAACTATGGCGATCGCCGGACCGGATATCTATCCGGAATCCCGAAGAAGGCGTCCAAGACCGGCTTCGGAATGGTTTTACATGGAGAACGTCCTGCTGCGGATCCTGCTCGGATTGGCCTTCGGAGTTTAGCAACGCCTCCAAGAAGCGCCTAAGCTGGCGCCATGAGCCCCCTGTGAGGAAAATGATCGATGTCCTTTACTTGATGAGCCGAATAAGATTACTGGCTCATGCCGGATTGACCATGATTGGAGTCATGTCAATCTGCATTATGAGGGGAGTGCAGCCGCTTCAATATAGGGGCCACCCCATGTGGGATTTCAACGGGGAGGACGATGCCACCCACCACGGCCGCAAAGGGCCGGGATCGGTCACCGAACTGGTGAAGATCTTATCTGCCATGTATAAAGGGGAGGAGGAGGATTTTCTCCGTGTCAACCCACTGAGCGATTTTTCTTCGAATAATCCTCGAAGTTGGGTAAGCAAACATTTTTGTGGCCTGTCCGATCCATGTTCCCGTGATTAAATATCTCATTTTTTGGTTTCTGCTTGAGAATCTGCACGGATATGGAGAAGATACACAGCCCGCCCCACAACCCGAGGATCGGAACGGTCCCTCGATCCGCTTCCAAGAGGATCCGGATATAAAGGTGGAGTTGATCGACGGGGTGTTCCACCAACTTAGCATCGACAATGCTTTGGTTGCCATTACGACCGATTACCCCGGAATACTTCCAGCCTCATAGGTAACTGAGACCGAGGTCCCAATACTCTGATAACGACCCGTCCGTGCTAATTTCTTGATCACTGTATACCAATGGTATTTCGCAGGGGGTACCTTCGAGGCAGGAAGCCGAGCCCGCGGTGGCCAGCCAACAAGGGGCAGTGCGGCCCCGCAGGCTAAAAAGAAGTGCGGTCCGGATCGAAACTCCGCCGCAACGGTATGGCGTGTCACCATATTCCGTGATTGATTCCGGAAGGCGTTTAACGCTGGTGCTCTTTTCAGAAAAGAGCGCCGCGGACCGAGTCCGGAGAGGTTATAATCGAACCTTCGCGGCCAAAGCTTCAAAGCCGGGTCCGAAGCCGAGGCGAGCACGAGACGCGTCGTCGGATGCTCCTCCGATAGAGGATGCCGACAAATTGTCCGCCACCAACTCCGAGGTGGAGAGCGCCATGAATCACAGGCGCCGCCGGACAGTTCTTCGTGACGCGTGTTTCTCCGAAGAGGCCTTGAATGCCTTCAATTCAGGAGATGCGCACCTCCGTGCCGCTCAAGATGGTCTAGCCAGAGCCACGGAGCAGTATGTAAAGGACATACTGGTAAGGAGATTTGTGATTATATATGCTAGTAGCCCCCGAGACTTAAAATAGTTAGAATAACTGATTTAAGGATCATTTGTTATGCAGGATCTTACAGAAAAGAATACCCGACTGTCCTAGGAGCTTGAAGAATGCAAGACCCAACTTGAGGCTGCACTAGCCGCTACAGGGGGAGCCACAGAGACCCCCTATGGTAACATATGTTTCAAAAGATAAATAGTTTATGAAGTGCGGCGGGTGTGTAAATCTGACAAAAATATTGCAGATGGCGCCGGACTAGATCCGGACAAGCAACAACTCTTACGTCAGCTAAAGGCCGGCGAGAGCATGCTTACGAGGGTGCGCTAGGAGAAAAATAACCTCCAAGATGCCAACACCCAACTGGGTGAGGAACTAAAGGATGTTCGTGCCCAGTTGTGTGACTCCGTAAAGGAGAATCGACGGCTTTGCCGCGGCATTTTCAAGAGTGCTTGAGCGAACTTTGAAAGAGTTCGGCGAGGAAGGCGACTAACATAAACATGTATGTAGGTTTGCTCACTGTGTCGCCCTGAAGAGGAGATGCCCAGTTCTTGGGTGATCTTCTTCCCGAATCGTCGGCTACCGCATCTAACGAGGTCGGCGGTGATGAAAAGCGTCGGCCAGGCCTTGTGGCTATCTATCTCCCTGCCGAAGGCATTGGAGAGCTGGCGGAGCAGCTTCAAGGAGCACGGCGGCGCTCCGACTATGGAATATATCGGCTGGGCGTCAGGCGCCAGGAGGCTGGGCCATGGTGAAGACGCGTACACGGTTGTTGACCCAAACCACATGGCCGAGGTCGGACTGTGGGGCCTGATGGGAAGGAGATCCCTGTAAGCTTAGTGTACGGCCAAGTAGAATTGGCCGCCAAGTATTCCCAGCAAGATTGTAAATTAGATAGCCTATTAGATGGCATTGAGGAGGAATGCAATGAGTCAAGTTGACTTTGTAATTAAATATGACATGAAAAATGTCTTCTAGCCGGATTGTAGATCGTATGTCATAGCGGACCTTTTCACTTCGACCTCGGGACCCAACAGTCCGGAGTGTGTTCGAATACCCTAGCGGTTATATAAGAACCGGGGCACGCATGGAGACAAGGCGTAGGGGTCATTGTTGCTGTATCGCATAAGTGCCCAACTAGTTATGTTATATTACATGGATAGTAAGAAACATCTTCCAGGAGAATAGTTCCGTTAAGGGTTCCTTTCGCTGGGATGCATGCCCTAAAGTGCATGTCAAAACTGCTAAGAAAGGTAAAATCATCCGGGGCAGATGGGTAAATAGTTAAAATCATCTTTCAGTTCACCGACCGAATATTCCCTTAAGAACGCTTAGCTTTGGCTTCACCCGGTCCGAGGTACACATCCGCTGACCCGGCAAGAATAATCGCAGAGGTGCTCCTTTACCACCTAGCCAAACAATCGGGAACGAGGGTAAGCAGGAGCCAGCAACCCAGCTTGGCCAAAACTTAAGTCATATCGATGCATATAATGGTGAATAAAAGGTACATGCGGAAGTTTGACGCATGTGTTGGGCATGAAGCCCAGATAAATAAGCTTCGCTTAAAGAAGCCCCTGAGTATAATGAGCGGACAGCGCGTCAAGTATGTGCTTGAACAAAGCGTAACGAGCCTCTAAAGGCTTTAAAAAGAAAGGGAGGAAGGAGAGAAATAAAAGACAGCAAAAATAGAAAATGTGGATGGAGGAAGGAGACGAACTTGGGGTCCGCGCTTAGGCGAGAATCTTCAGAGATGAGCTGCGCTCCAAGGGTTCGCTCGAGTCGGTTATCCGATGCATTTCGCAGACGGTATGCTCCGCCGGTCGACCTGGTCGATGATGAAGGACCTTCCCATTTGGGCTTGAGTTTGTCCTTTTTCTTGTCCGGCAGCGAGAACTAGTTCGCCAACGTTGTAAGCTTTGGCCCGCATTTCCTCGCTTTGATATCTTCGAGCTTGTTGTTGATAAAATGCGGAACGAGCCTTTGCCACGCCGCGCTCCTCCTCCAATGCTTCCAACTGTCCCGCCGATCGAGCTCGGCTTCTCTTTCTTCATACATGTGCACGCGAGGTGAGTCATGGATTATGTCGCAGGCAAGACTGCCTCGCGCCGTACACCATAAAAATGGTGTGAATCCGTAGTACGATTGGCGTGGTCCGCAGCCCCAGTACGGAGTCGAGCTCCTCAACCCAAAGGCGTGTTAGATTCCTTGAGGGACCGCACTAGTCCGGGTTTAATGCCGCCATGATTAGACCGCTTGCTCGCTCGACTTGACCGCTGGTTTGAGGGTGATAGATCGAGGCGAATCGAGCTTGATGCCCATGTTTTTGCACCATATTTTGACCTCATCGGCTGTGAAGTTGGTGCCGTTATCGATGATGATACTATGGGGACACCGTAACGGTGCACTACCCCGATATGAAGTCTATCACCGGTCCGGATTCGCCGCTTTAATGTGCTTGGCCTCTATCCATTTGGTGAATTTATCCACCATGACCAATAGATATTTTTGCTTGTGGGTTCCTCCCTTAAGGGGTCCAACCATGTCAAGCCCCTGCACGCGAATGGCCGGTGGGTATAGTTTTGAGGGCGGTGGGTGGCATGTGGCTTTGGTTAGCAAAAGGCGGCAACCGACGCATCGTTGGACTAAGTCCTCAAGATTCCGCCGGGCCGTCGGCCAATAAAATCATGTATGGAAGGCCTTGCCTACAAGGGCCGGGCTGCGGCGTGGTGCCCACCCAGTCCGCATGAATTTCAGCCGGAGGTTTCGCCCTTCCTCTTCGGAGATACACCTTTGAATGACTCCAGTAGTGCTTTTCTTATAAAGCTCTCCCTCATGGACTTTATAGGCTTTAGATCGCCGTACTATGCAGCGAGCCTCATTTTGGTCTTCGGGAGTTCCCGCCTAGTTAGGTAGGCTAAGAATGGTTCCGCCCACGGGCGATAACCGCCATTATTTCGTGGGCGAGGGTGTTATCTCGGTGGCGAGCCTCCGATTGTGTCGAGTGTTGGCGTTAGGCAAGGCGGTTGTTTCCGGATTGTTATTGCGGACTCCCTTCCCATAGTACGGATGGCTTGAACAGCCGCTCCGTAAAGATGTTGGGCGGACGGCATCGCGTTTTGCACCGATGCGTGCCAATATGTCCGCCGCTGGTTGTTATCCGGGCTATATGATGAAATTCGAGCCCTTCAACCGCTTGACATTTTTAGGACCGCATTGCGGTATGCTGCCATTTTGGATCTTTGGCATCAAAGTCTCCGCTTATTTGAGATATCGCGAGGTTCAATCCCGCACACCTCTAGGCGCTTAATGCCCATGGAGATCGCCATCCGGAGGCCGTGCGTATGGGCCTCATATTCGCCGCGTTGTTGGAGTCCGTATACATTATCTCAAGGACGATTGGACTGTGTCCCGGTTGGGGACGTCAAGACGACGCCAGCCCCGTGCCGCCAACATTTTGGAGCCGTCAAAGTGCATGATCCAATTGAGTATGCGCCGCACTTTTAGGGAGTTCGCCGTCCATTCGCCACGAAGTCGGCCAAAACCTGCGACTTGATAGCTCGTCGTGGCTTGTAGGTTATGTCGAATGGAAGGAGCTCTATGGCCCATTTAGAAATCCGCCCGTCGCGTCGCGGTTGTTTATAATGTCGTTAAGAGGTACTTCGAGGCTACCGTTATCGAACACTCTTGAAAGTAGTGCCGCAGCTTCCGGATGCCATGAACACCGCCAGATGCTATATTTTGATAATGTGGGTACGGGACTTGCATGGAGTGAGGACAATCGACACGTAATAAACCGGTCTTTGAAGAGGGAACCGTGTCCGTCCGCTTTCGCTCGACAACGAGCACCGCTACCGACAACTTGATGTGTTGCGTGATGTATAATAGCATTGGTTCGCCCATGTTGGGCGCGCCAGGACCGGATTTGTTGCCAATATGGCTTTTATCTCTTCGACTTCGCCGCTATGCATCCGCCCACTCGAAGTGTTTGGTGCGCGGAGGAGGCGGTAAAGGGTAACGCTTTTCTCCCAACGGGAAATAAAGCGGCTTAGAGCCGCCACGCATCCCATCAGTTTTTGTATTTGCTTGAGGTCTTTGGAATATCCAGCCAGACAGAGCTCGGATCTTGGCTGGGTTTGCTTCAATTCCTCTACCAGACACAATGAAGCCGAGGAGCTTTCCGGCTGGAATGCCGAAGACGCATTTTTCCGGATTGAGCTTGATGCCATATTTTCGAAGATTGTCGAATGTGAGCCTCAAGTCGTCTACTAGAGTTTTGACATGTTTGGATTTGACGACCATGTTATCTACGTATGCTTCCACTGTTTTGCCGATCTGGTTTGCCAGACATGTCCGAATCATGCGCCGATATGTTGCGCCGGCGTTTTTGAGCCGAAGGGCATTGTGTTGAATCGAATGGGCCGATGGAGTGATGAATGCTGTTGCAGCTTGGTTCTGCTCCGCCATCTTGATTTTGTGGTAGCCGAGTACGCGCCGAGGAAGCACAATGAGTCGTGGTCCTGCTGTAGCGCCGATAATTTGATCAATTCGAGGGAGGGGAAGGGATCCTTTGGGCAAGCCTTATTAAGGTCTTTGAAATCAACACATAGGCGCCAGGATTTGTCCTTCTTGGTACCATCACCAAATTTGCTAACCAAGATGGATGTTTTATATCTCGATGAATCCGACTTCCGAAGTTTGGCTAGCTCCTCCCATGGCCTGTCTCTTGGGTTCGAAAAGCTACCAAGAGCCTGTTTGATCGGCTTGAATCTTTTTGGATGTTTAGGCTGTGCTCGCCAGCCGACGTGGGATTCTGGCATGTCCGAAGGGTGCCAGCAAAATGTCCCGATTTTCTCAGAGAAATTCTCGTAGTCTGCGCGCCTACATCGGGTTTAATTGTGCCCCAATGGAGGTCGTCTTTGCAGGTCCGCTGGTGGACTTGGAATTTGACTATTTCATCCGCTGGTTTAAAAGAGGTGGACTTGGATCTTTTATCAAGTATCACATCGTCCCTGTTCACCGTGGAGCGCATCGCAGTGAGTTCCTCGGCCGCTAGGGCCTCGGATAGTGCCTCGAGGGCTAGTGCGGCTGTCTTGTTTTGGCGCGGAGTGCTATGTTCGGATCACTAGCGAGAGTGATGATTCCGTTAGGTCCGGGCATTTTAAGCTTCATGTACCCATAATGGGGTATAGCTTGAAAAATTGTGAATGCCTCTCGCCCCAATAGAGCATGATATCCGCTACTGAACGGGGCCACTTGAAATGTGACCTCCTCGACCTGTAATTGTCCGGCGAGCTAACACTACGCCCAGTGTGATTTTTCCTGCAGCATGCTTCCCGCTAGGGATTATTCCTCTAAAGGTTGTGCTGCTTCGCTCAATGCGGTTCAGTCTATTTCCATTTTTCGGAGGGTTTCCTCGTAGATGAGGTTCAGTCCGCTGCCGCCATCCATGAGTACCTTTGTAAGGCGAAAGCCGTCCACTATTGGACTAAGGACCAATGCGGCTGGTGCTCTGGCTGTTCGGAATTTGGGTCGTTACTGGCATTAAAGGTAATTGCCGTGTCACTCCATGGATGTATTGTTGCTACTTGGTAGACTTCGGCAAGGTTGCGGAGTGTTCGTTTCCGCATGTTATTAGATGCGAAAGTCTCGAAGACTGTTAACACCGTACTGGCATTGCTGGGCTGGGATTCTGAAGCTAGAAGCTCTTCGCCACTTTTGGCCACCTGCCGTAGTATCCAACATGCTCGAAGGCTATGAGTTGGAGTGGCGCCCTCTGTGCTATGAATTTTGCAGAGTCCGTTTAGCCAACCCTCCAGTACGGTTCCGTACCTTTTAGGGGGTTTTTGTTTTTTGATGTTTAATCCAGGTGCTTGGTAATGATGCACCCTTTTATTCCGGACTAGGGATGTATTCGGGGCCGGATTATCCCAAAATTGACTTTCGGTTTTCCAAGCACTCTCCATCGCACAGTATTTTTGTACTATGGTCACCAAGTCATCCAAGCGTGTAATTTCACGATGACTTATGGCGTTTAGGATTCCTTTGTCCGTGCAATTATTGCAAAAAAGTGAGATTGCGTCCTCCTCTCGGCAGTCCTTTATCCTGTCCATAACCAGGAGGAATCTGGCCCAGTAATGATGCACTGTTTCAGTTGGCTCTTGCCGAATTCAGGATAGCTCGCTAATGTTTGGGTGGGCGGGTGGAACTAGATCCGGAACCCTGTCCAATTTAAGACTCAGGGGCCAAGAAGTTTCCGAACTCGGAAGCTTGCATTTTTGAATGCTATTCAATGAGTCCAACCCGCCGTCTGACTTTAAGTTTAGGGCTTGATCGACATCCGTCCCTCTGCTGGACTCCGGCATGGAGGGATCGGGAATCCGGACATAGCTAGTCCTTAAGATAGAAGAAGAATCGCCGCATTGCTCCTCTATCACAACAACATGATGGGTAGCTTGGGGAGAGTTGATCTCTCTCAGATCGGTTTTAGGCCCGATCCGGTCGTAGTCTGTGGCGACTCCCAGGGCGGCGATGCGATCCAAGAGCTCGTTTACGGAGGAGAGCTCGATCCGATCTAACTATTCGGCAAGTTCCGAATTGACGTGAAGATTGGTTTCGATGACTCGAGAAGTCATCGTCGGCGCGGCGGCCGAACTGGCGGTCATAAGAAAACCACCTAGCCGGAGAGTCTGGCCAGAGGCCAAGGCTTCTTTGGCGACAGAATCGTCTTTAAAGACGAGATGAGGCATCCTTCTTGACGGCGACGGCACAGAGGAACTCTCAATGAAAGCACCAATGTCGGTGTCAAAACCGGCGGATCTCGGGTAGGGGGTCCCGAACTATGCGTCTAGGCGGATGGTAACAGGAGACAAGGGACACAATGTTTTTACCCAGGTTCGGGCCCTCTCGATGGAGGTAATACCCTACTCCTGCTTGATTAATATTGATGATATGGGCAGTACAAGAGTAGATCTACCACGAGATCAAGGAGGCTAAACCCTAGAAGCTAGCCTATGTATGATTGTTGTTCGCCCCACGGACTAAAACCCTCCGGTTTATATAGACACCGGATAGGTTAGGGTTACACAGAGTCGGTTACAATGGTAGGAGATCTACATATCCAGACGCCAAGCTTGCCTTCCACGCCAAGGAAAGTCCCATCCGGACACGGGACGAAGTCTTCAATCTTGTACCTTCATAGTCCAGGAGTCCGGCCAATGGTGATAGTTCGGCTATCCGGACACCCCTTAATCCGGGACTCCCTCAATCTTCGTAGAATATGTAGGAGCCAATATGAGCATCCAGGTTCCGCTATTGGTTATTGGCCAGAGATGTGTCTCGGTCATGTCTACATAGTTCTCGAACCCGTAGGGTCCGCACGCTTAACGTTCATTGACGATTTGTATTATGAGTTATGTGTTTTGGTGACCGAAGTTTGTTCGGAGTCCCGGATGAGACCACAGACATGATGAGGGGTCTCGAAATGGTCGAGAGGTAAAGATTCATATATTGGAAGGTTATATTCGAACATCGGAATGGTTCCGAGTGATTCGAGTATTTTACCTGAGTACCGAGGGGTTACCAGAACCCCCCGGGGGAATTATGGGCCTTAGTGGGCCTTAGTGGAGAGAGAGGAGGGCCGCAAGGGGTGGTCGCACAACCCCCCATGGCAGTCCGAATTGGACTAGGAGGAGGGGGCGGCGCCCCCCTTTCCCTCTCCCTCTCCCTCTCCTTCCTATTCCCTCCGGTGGAAGAAAGGAAGGGGGGGATCCTACTTGGACGAGGAGTCAAAGTAGGACTCCCCCATAGCGCGCCTCTCCTGGCCGCCGGCCTCTCTCCCCCCTCCTTTATATACGTGGGCAGGGGGCACCCCAAAGGCACACCAAGAATTCTCTTAGCCATGTGCGGTGCCCGCCTCCACAGTTTATGCCTCCGGTCATAGCATCGTAGTGCTTACGCGAAGCCCTGCGTGGATCACATCACCAACACCGTCGCCACGCCGTCGTGCTGACAGAACTCTCCCTCGACCCTCTACTAGATCAAGAGTTCGAGGGACGTCATCGAGCTGAATGTGTGCTGAACACGGAGGTGCCGTACGTTCGGTATTTGGATCGGTTGGATCATGAAGACGTTCGACTACAGCAACGCGTTAACATAACGCTTCCGCTTTCGGTCTACAACAGTACGTGGACACACTCTCCCCCTCTTGTTGCTATGCATCTCCCAGATAGATCTTGCGTGATCGTAGGAATTTTTTTGAAATTGTATGCTATGTTCCCAACAGTGGTATACAGAGCCAGGTCTATGCGTAGATGATATGCACGAGTAGAACACAAAGAGTTGTGGGCGATAGTAGTCATACTGCTTACCACTAACGTCTTACTTTGATTCGGCGGTATTGTTGGATGAAGCGGTCTTGACCGACATTACATGACCACGTTCATGAGACTGGTTCTACCGACGTGCTTTGCACACAGGTGGCTGGCGGGTGTCTGTTTCTTCAACTTTAGTTGAATCAAGTTTGACTACGGCCGGTCCTTGTTGAAGGTTAAAACATCACACTTGACGTAAAATCATTGTGGTTTTGATGCGTAGGTAAGAACGGTTCTTGCTAGAAGCCCGTAGCAGCCATGTAAAACTTGCAACAACAAAGTAGAGGACGTCCAACTTGTTTTTGCAGGGCATGTTGTGATGTGATATGGTCAAGACATGATGTGATCTCTACTCCTAATGTCTCAGTTGGTAGGTCGTGTTCCGGGTTTTATTTTTGTCCCACCTCACCCGGTCTTTTTTGGTACTTCTTTGGTACTTCCTCCCACCTCCCCCTCAGCTGTGAAAAACCAAGAAAAACCCCACGATCGAGTCCCGACACGCCCAAACTCCTGTCGTTATCTCTACTCCTAATGGAGCAGTTGGTAGCCTCAGACGGTTTATTTTCGTCCCATCACTTTCAACCGTTTTATTTCGCTGGTTTTTTTCGTCCCTCCCCACCCCACGGTTTAGTTTAGCGTCACCCTCTCACACGAAAAAAATCTTAACGGATCATAACTTTCCATGCGGTGCAAGTTATTTTTAGTAATGTCTTTATGTGAAAGAATCAATCACGATCAATCTCTAAATATCAAATCTAAATTAATTAACCTTACCTTAAATTGCTCAATCACATTAATTAGGAAACAAAATAACCGATTTTAAGAAAATATCTACTCTTAATGGAGGGTATTACATACCAAACATAGGTACGTCATTAGCTCGCTTCCTTCCCTTCTCTTCCTTCGTCCCTCGGCCCCATGCTCGTGGCGCTGAAGTGGCATCGACAGCGATGGCGGCGAGGACAGCACGTGGCAGCCCTCGGAAGCACTTAACACGATCGCACCTCGGTCTGCCGCCTCCCAAGATATGGGTGAGTTCTCGTGATGCCCACCCTAAACCCTCACGCCCTACAAATTCCTCAACCTCTACCATCTCGATTTCGCCCATGCTCGATCCAAATGACGATGCAGCTCGGCCGATTGACAATGGTGGTTCACCATCCTTCCTCTCAGCACCCACTCTGGAGGAACGACACGCCATGCCGATCGAACCCGGTCGAGATCACTCACCAAGATTGCTATTCGGAAGTTTTTTGTCAAAAAGTGAAGAGTGAGCCACTTGTGCAGGTGCAGGTTTTGTTTTAAAAATCCAATTTGTTTATCCTTTTGTCGCTGAAATTGTTTACTAATTATGTCATTCGTCCCACCTCCTATGATTTTTTTGCTACCTCCTCCCACCTTCGCTGGTTTTTTGTAGTTTTTTTCGTCCCTCCTCCCACTTCATCGGTTTATTTTCGTCACCCTCTCACACAATGAAAGAAATCTGAAAAGATCAGAACTTTCCATATTGGCGCAAGTTATTTGGTAATGTAGAATCAATCACTTAACAATCTCTAAAGATCAAATCCAAATTAATTAACCTTACCTTAAATCACTCAATCACATTAATTAGAAAACAAATAATTGATTTTCAGAAAAGTCGCCAATCACATTAACCTTACCTTAACTCACGGATGGTAATCAATCTCCAAACAAAGGAAACAATACATCGAGGGAGCAGTAAATAAACTCCCTTTCTTATGACATGTATATGATCTTTCCTTCCTCTCCGCTGTCGAGCGTTCTTGATTCTCGAGGCCGATGCTTGGGCTGCGCCTTTGGGTCGCGACGGTGCCGGGGACGAGGACGGCGAGGTCGGTGTCTTGGCACCGCGTTGGTCGCGCCGTGAAGGGGGGCGAAGAAGGGCGGCTTCCTGGCCCCAGGAGTTGGTGCGGTGAAGCGGCACTTGAAGGATCCGGCGTGGGTGGCGGGCGCACAGACGACTTGAAGCGGGCCCGTGGCGTGCGCCGGACGGCATCGACCGACCGTGCCACCTCCTCCACGTATTCTTGGAGCTGTGGCTGACCCATTTATATGAAATTAATTTCCTCGGTTGTGGCGGCAAATATAATACACATAATCCATATTGTTATGCACTAGCGTGTGTGTGAAATAGATGGATTATGGTCACAGATCCAATAAGATGGATATGTGTGTGTGTGTGTTAGAGAGAGAGAGAGGGGAGAGGGGGAGAGAGTGTGGAAGAGGGGGGGGGGGAGAGTGTGTGTGAGAATTTGATGGTAAAAAAGGTCGCCAATGTCACTTGATATGTATGAGTATATTAATATTGAACTCTTAAAGTTGATGTGACCCTGTTGCAACGCACGAGCGTTCTTCTAGTATAAGTTATTGTATGAGATGATCATGTTTTGTAAAAGTTATCAGCAACTGGCACGAGCCTTATGGTTGTCGCTTTATTGTATGAAATGCAATCGCCATATAATTGCTTTACTTTATCACTAAGCGGTAGCGATAGTCGTAGAAGCAGTAGTTGGCGAGACGACAACGACACTACGATGGAGATCAAGGTGTCAAGCCGGTGACGATGGAGATCATGACGGTGCTTTGGAGATGGAGATCAAAGGCAGAAGATGATGATGGCTATATCATGTCACATATTTTGATTGCATATGATGTTTATCCTTTATGCATCTTATTTTGCTTAGTACGGCGGTAGCATTATAAGATGATCCCTCACTAAATTTCAAGGTATAAATGTTCTCCCTGAGTATGCACCGTTGCTACAGTTCGTCGTGCCGAGACACCACGTGATGATCGGGTGTGATAAGCTCTACGTTCACATACAACGGGTGCAAGCCAGTTTCGCACGTGCAAAATACTCGGGTTAAACTTGACGAGCCTAGCATATGCAGATATGGCCTCGAAACACTGAGACCGAAAGGTCGAACGTGAATCATATAGTAGATATGATCAACATAGAGACGTTCACCATTGAAAACTACTCCACCTCACGTGATGATCGGACATGGTTTAGTTGATATGGATCACGTGATCATTTAGATGACTAGAGGGATGTCTATCTAAGTGAGAGTTCTTAAGTAATTTGGTTAATTGAACTTTAATTTATCATGAACTTAGTACCTGATAGTTTTTTTGCATATCTATGTTATTGTAGATCAATGGCCCGTGCTACCGTTCCCTTGAATTTTAATGCGTTCCTAGAGAAAGCTAAGTTGAAAGATGATGGTAGCAATTACACGGACTGGGTCCGTAACTTGAGGATTATCCTCATTACTGCACAGAAGAATTACGTCTTGGAAGCACCGCTAGGTGTGCCACCCCCTCCAGCAACTGCAAACATTGTGAATGCCTGGCATTCGCGTGTTGATGACTACTCGATAGTTCAGTGTGCCATGCTTTACGGCTTAGAATCGGGACTTCAAAGACATTTTGAACGTCATGGAGCATATGAGATGTTCCAGGAGTTGAAGTTAATATTTCAAGCAAATGCCCGAGTTGAGAGATATGAAGTCTCCAACAAGTACTATAGATGCAAGATGGAGGAGAATAGTTCTGTCAGTGAACACATACTCAGAATGTCTGGGTACCATAACCACTTGACTCAGCTGGGAGTTAATCTTCCTGATGATAGCGTCATTGACAGAGTTCTTCATTCACTGCCACCAAGCTATAAAGGCTTCGTGATGAACTATAATATGCAAGGGATGGAAAAGACAATTCCCGAGCTCTTCGCGATGCTAAAGGCTGCGGAGGTAGAAATCAAGAAGGAGCATCAAGTGTTGATGGTTAACAAGACCACTAGTTTCAAGAAAAAGGGCAAAGGGAAGAAGAGGAACTTCAAGAAGAATAGCAAGGAAGTTGCTGCTCCCGGGAAGAAGCCCAAGTCTGGACCTAAGCCTAAAACTGAGTGCTTCTACTGCAAAGGGACTGGTCACTAGAAGCGGAACTGCCCTAAGTACTTGGCAGATAAGAAGGATGGCAAAGTGAAAGGTATATTTGATATACATGTTATTGATGTGTACCTTACTAATGCTCGTAGTAGCACCTGTGTATTTGATACTGGTTCTGTTGCTCATATTTGCAACTCGAAACGGGGGCTACGGATTAAATGAAGATTGGCTAAGGTCGAGGTGACGATGCGCGTGGGAAATGGTTCCAAAGTCGATGTAATCACCGTCGGCACGCTACCTCTACATCTACCGCCAGGATTAGTTTTAGACCTGAATAATTGTTATTTGGTGCCAGCGTTGAGCATGAACATTATATCTGGATCTTGTTTAATGCGAGACGGTTATTCATTTAAATCAGAGAATAATGATTGTTCTATTTATATGAGTAATATCATTTATGGTCATGCACCCTTGATGAGTGGTCTATTTTTATTGAATCTCGATTGTAGTGATACACATATTCATAATATTGAAGCCAAAAGATGCAAAGTTAATAATGATAGTGCAACTTATTTGTGGCACTGTTGTTTAGGTCATATTGGTGTAAAGCGCATGAAGAAACTCCATGCTGATGGGCTTTCGGAATCACTTGATGCTTGCGAGGCATGCCTCATGGGAAAGATGACTAAGACTTCGTTCTCCGAAACAATGGAGCGAGCAACTACCTTATTGGAAATAATACATACTGATGTATGCGGTCCGATGAGTGTTGAGGCTCGCGGTGGGTATCATTATTTTCTGACCTTCACAGATGATTTGAGCAGATATGGGTATATCTACTTGATGAAACATAAGTCTAAAACATTTGAAAAGTTCAAAGAATTTCAGAGTGAAGTGGAAAATCATTGTAACAAGAAAATAAAATTTCTACGATCTGATCGTGGAGGTGAATATTTGAGTTATTAGTTTGGTCTTCATTTGAAACAATGTGGAATTGTTTCGCAACTCACGCCACCTGGAACACCACAGCGTAATGGTGTGTCCGAAACGTCGTAACCGTACTTTATTAGATATGGTGTGATCAATGATGTCTCTTACCGATTTACCACTATCGTTTTGGGGTTATGCTTTAGAGACGGCTGCATTCACGTTAAGTAGGGCACCATCTAAATCCGTTGAGACGACACCATATGAACTATGGTTTGGCAAGAAACCTAAGCTGTCGTTTCTTAAAGTTTGGGGCTGCGATGCTTATGTGAAAAAGCTTCAACCTGTTAAGCTCGAACCCAAATCAGAGAAATGTGTCTTCATAGGATACCCAAAGGAGACTGTTGGGTACACCTTCTATCACAGATCCGAAGGCAAGATTTTCGTTGCTAAGAATGGATCCTTTTTAGAGAAGGAGTTTCTCTCAAAAGAAGTGAGTGTGAGGAAAGTAGAACTTGATGAGGTAATTGTACCTTTACCCGAATTGGAAAGTAGTTCATCATAGAAATCAGTTCCAGTGATTCATACACCAATTAGTGAGGAAGCTAATGATGATGATCATGAGACTTCAGATCAAGTTACTACCGAACCTCGTAGGTCAACCAGAGTATGATCCACACCAGAGTGGTACGGTAACCCTGTTCTAGAATTCATGTTACTAGACCATGACAAACCTACGAACTACGAGGAAGCAATGATGAGCCCAGATTCCGCAAAATGGCTTGACGCCATGAAATCTGAGATGGGATCCATGTATGAGAACAAAGTGTGGACTTTGGTTGACTTGCCCGATGATCGGCAAGCCATAGAGAATAAATGGATTTTCAAGAAGAAGACTGATGCTGATGGTAATGTTACCGTCTACAAAGCTCAACTTGTTGCAAAAGGTTTTCGACAAGTTCAAGGAGTTGACTACGATGAGACCTTTTCACCCGTACCGATGCTTAAGTCTGTCCGAATCATGTTAGCAATTGCCGCATTTTATGATTATGAAATTTGGCAAATGGATGTCAAAACTGCATTCCTTAATGGATATCTTAAAGGAGAGTTGTATATGATGCAACCAGAAGGTTTTGTCAATCCAAAAGGTGCTAACAAAGTGTGCAAGCTCTAGCGATCCATTTATGGACTGGTGCAAGCCTCTCGGAGTTGGAATATACGCTTTGATAGTGTGATCAAAGCATATGGTTTTATACAGACTTTTGGAGAAGCCTGTATTTACAAGAAAGTGAGTGGGAGCTCTGTCGCATTTCTAATATTATATGTGGATGGCATATTGTTGATTGGAAATAATACAGAATTTGTGGATAACATAAAAGGATACTTGAATATGAATTTTTCAATGAAAGACCTCGATGAAGCTGCTTATATATTGGGCATCAAGATCTATAGAGATAGATCAAGACGCTTAATTGGACTTTCACAAAGCACATACCTTGATAAAATTTTGAAGAAGTTCAAAATGGATCAGTCAAAGAAAGGGTTCTTGCCTGTGTTACAAGGTGTGAAGTTGAGTCAAACTCAATGCCCGACCACTGCAGAAGATAGAGAGAAAATGAAAGTCATTCCCTATGCCTCTGCCATAGGTTCTATCATGTATGCAATGCTATGTACCATACCTGATGTGTGCCTTGCTCTAAGTTTAGCAGGGAGGTACCAAGTAATCCAGGAGTGGATCCCTGGACAATGGTCAAGAACATCCTGAAATACCTGAAAAGGACTAAGGATATGTTTCTCGTTTATGGAGGTGACAAAGAGCTCGTCGTAAATGGTTACGTCGATGCAAGCTTTGACACTGATCCGGATGACTCTAAGTCGCAAACCGGATACATATTTATATTGAATGGTGGAGCTATAAGTTGGTGCAGTTCCAAGCAGAGCGTCGGGGCGGGATCTACGTGTGAAGCGGAGTACATAGCTGCTTCGGAAGCAGTAAATGAAGGAGTCTGGATGAAGGAGTTCATATCCGATCTAGGTGTAATAGCTAGTGCATCGGGTCCAATGAAAATCTTTTGTGACAATACTGGAGCAATTGCCTTGGCGAAGGAATCCAGGTTTCACAAGAGAACCAAACACATCAAATGACGCTTCAATTCCATCCGTGATCAAGTCAAGGAAGGAGACATAGAGATTTGCAAGATACATACGAATCTGAATGTCGCAGGCCCGTTGACTAAGCCTCTTCCATGAGCAGAACATGATCAGCGCCAAGACTCCATGGGTGTTAGAATCATTACTATGTAATCTAGATTATTGACTCTAGTGCAAGTGGGAGACTAAAGGAAATATGCCCTAGAGGCAATAATAAATTGTTATTTATATTTCCTTATATCATGATAAATGTTTATTATTCATGCTAGAATTGTCTTAACAAGAAACTTAGTACATGTGTGAATACATAGACAAAACATAGTGTCCCTAGTATGCCTCTACTTGACTAGCTCGTTGATCAAAGATGGTTATGTTTCCTGACCATAGACATGTGTTGTCATTTGATAAACGGGATCACATCATTAGAGAATGATGTGATGGACAAGACCCATCCGTTAGCTTATCATAATGATCGTTTAGTTTTATTGCTATTGCTTTCTTCATGACTTATATATGTTCCTCTGACTATGAGATTATGCAACTCCCAAATACCGGAGGAACACCTTGTATGCTATCAAACGTCACAATGTAACTGGGTGATTATAAAGATGATCTACAGGTGTCTCTGAAGGTGTTTGTTGGGTTGGCATAGATCAAGATTAGGATTTGTCACTCCTTTTTTCGCAGAGGTATCTCTGGGCCCTCTCGGTAATGCACATCACTATAAGCCTTGCAAGCAATGTGACTAATGAGTTAGTTGCGGGATGATGCATTATGGAACGAGTAAAGAGACTTGCCAGTAACGAGATTGAACTAGGTATAGTGACCCGACGATCAAATCTCGGGCAAGTAACATACTGATGACAAAGGGAACAACGTATGTTGTTATGCGGTTTAACCGATGAAGATCTTCGTAGAATATGTAGGAGCCAATATAAGCATCCAGGTTCCGCTATTGGTTATTGACCAAAGATGTGTCTCAGTCATGTCTACATAGTTCCATAGGGTCCGCACGCTTAACGTTCGTTGACAATTTGTATTATGAGTTATGTGTTTTGGTGACCGAAGTTTGTTCGGAGTCCCGGATGAGATCACGAACATGACGAGGAGTCTCGAAATGGCTGAGAGGTAAAGATTAATATATTGGAAGGTTATATTCAGACATCGGAATGGTTCCGAGTGATTCGGGTATTTTACCGGAGTACCGAGGGGTTACCGGAAACCCCCGGGGGAATTATGGGCCTTAGTGGGCCTTAGTGGAGAGAGAGGAGGGCCGGAAGGGGTGGCCACGCGCCCTCCCCCATGGCAATCTGAATTGGACTAGGGGGAGGGGGCGGCGCCCCCCTTTCCCTCTCCGTCTCCCTCTCCTTCCTATTCCCTTCGGTGGAAGAAAGGAAAGGGGGGGGGGGGGCGAATCCTACTTGGACTAGGAGTCCAAGTAGGACTCCCCCCATAGCGCGCCTCTCCTGGCCGCCGAACTCTCTCCCCCCTCCGTTATATACATGGGCAGGGGGCACCCCAAAGGCACACGAAGAATTCTCTTAGCCGTGTGCAGTGCCCCCTTCACAGTTTATGCCTCCGGTCATAGCGTCGTAGTGCTTAGGCGAAGCCCTGCGCGGATCACATCACCAACACCATCGCCCCGCCGTCGTGCTGACAAAATTCTCCCTCGACCCTCTACTGGATCAAGAGTTCGAGGGACGTCATCGAGCTGAACGTGTGCTGAACACGGAGGTGCCGTACGTTCGGTACTTGCACTACAAAAAAACTACACTTCCGTGATGATACGTGCTACCTCTTGAGCACTGCGTTGGTTTTCCCTTGAAGAGGAAAAGGTGATGCAGTAAAGTAGCGTAAGTATTTCCCTCAGTTTTTGAGAACCAAGGTATCAATCCAGTAGGAGGCCACGCTCAAGTCCCTCACACCTACACAAACAAATAAGAACCTCGCAACCAACACGATAAAGGGGTTGTCAATCCCTTCACGGTCACTTACGAGAGTGAGATCTGATAGAGATGATAAGATAATATTTCTGGTATTTTGAAGGACTAAAAGTAAACAAAGCAAAATAAACGGCGCCATAAATAGCTTGTTGTCAGGAGAGTAATATGATGGAAAATAGACCCGGGGGCCATAGGTTTCGCTAGTGGCTTCTCTCAAGGTAGCATAAGTATTACGGTGGGTAAACGAATTACTGTCGAGCAATTAATAGAATTGAGCATAGTTATGAGAATATCTAGGTATGATCATGTATATAGGCATCACGTCTGTGACAAGTAGACCGACTCTTGCCTGCATCTACTACTATTACTCCACACATCGACCGCTATCCAGCATGCATCTGGAGTATTAAGTTCATAAGAACAGAGTAACGCTTTAAGCAAGATGACATGACGTAGAGGGATAAACTCATGCAATATGATATAAACCCCATCTTTTTATCCTCGATGGCAACAATACAATACGTGTCTTTTCCCCTACTGTCACTGGGATCGAGCACCGCAAGATTGAACCCAAAGCTAAGCACTTCTCCCATTGCAAGAAAGATTAATCTAGTAGGCCAAACCAAACTGATAATTTGAAGAGACTTGCAAAGGTAACCAATCATACATAAAAGAATTTAGAGGAGATTCAAATATTGTTCATAGATAATCTTGATCATAAACCCACAATTCATCGGATCTCAACAAACACACCGCAAAACAAGAGTTACATCAAATAGATCTCCAAGAGAATCGAGGAGAACATTGTATTGAGATCCAAAGAGAGAGAAGAAGCCATCTAGCTAATAACTATGGACCCGAAGGTCTGAGGTAAACTACTCACACATCATTAGAGAGGCTATGGTGTTGATGTAGAAGCCCTCCATGATCGATGCCCCCTCCGGTGGAGCGCCGAAAAAGGCCCCAAGATGGGATCTCATGGGTACAGAAGGTTGCGTCGGTGGAAATAGGGTTTTGGCTCCTCTTCTGATGGTTTGGGGGTACGTAGGTATATATATATAGGTCGGTGGAGCTATGAGGGGCCCACGAGGGTGGAAGGCGCGCCCCCTGCCTCGTGGCCTCCTCGTTCGTTTCTTGACGTCCACTCCAAGTCCTCTGGACCACGTTTGTTCCGAAAATCACGTTCCCGAAGGTTTTATTCCGTTTGGAGTCCGTTTGATATTCCTTTCCTTCGAAACACTGAAATAGGCAAAAAACAACAATTCGGGCTGGGCCTCCGGTTAATAGGTTAGTCCCAAAAATAATATAAAAGTGTATAATAAAGCCCATTAAACATCCAAAACAGAATATAATATAGCATGGAACAATAAAAAATTATAGATACGTTGGAGACGTATCAAGCATCTCCAAGCTTTATTCCTGCTCGTCCTTGAGTAGGTAAATGATAAAAACAGAATTTTTGATGTGGAATGCTACTTAGCATAATTTTCTATGTAATTATCTTATTTGTGGTATGAATATTCAGATCGAAAGATTCAAGATAAAAGTTTAATATTTACATAAAAGTAATAATACTTCAAGCATACTAATAAAGCAATCATGTCTTCTCAAAATAACATGGCCAAAGAAAGTTATCCCTACAAAATCATATAGTCTGGCTATGCTCTATCTTCACCACACAAAATATTTAAATCATGCACAACCCCGATGATAAGCCAAGCAATTGTTTCATACTTTTGATGTTCTCAAACTTTTTCAATCTTCACGCAATACATGAGCGTGAGCCATGGATATAGCACTATAGGTGGAATAGAATGGTGGTTCTGGAGAAGACAAAAAGGAGAAGATAGTCTCACATCAACTAGGCGTATCAACGGGCTATGGATATGCCCATTAATAGATATTAATGTGAGTGAGTAGGTATTGCTATGCAACGGATGCACTTGAGCTATAAGTGTATGAAAGCTCAATAATGAAAACTAAGTGGGTGTGCATCCAACTTGCTTGCTCACGAAGACCTAGGGCAATTTGAGGAAGCCCATCATTGGAATATACAAGCCAAGTTCTATAATGAAAAATTCCCACTAGTATATGAAAGTGACAAATCAAGAGACTCTCTCTCGTAAAGATCATGGTGCTACTTTGAAGCACAAGTGTGGAAAAAGGATAGTAGCATTGCCCCTTCTCTCTTTTCTCTCATTTTTTAGTTGGGCCTTTTCTCTTTTTTTCATGGCCTCTTTTTTTTTCGTCTGGAGTCTCATCCCGACTTATGGGGGAATCATAGTCTCCATCATCCTTTCCTCACTTGGGACAATGCTATAATAATTATGATCATCACACTTTTATTTACTTACAACTCAAGTATTACAACTCAAGTATTACAACTCAATACTTAGAACAAAATATGACTCTATATGAATGCCTCCAGCGGTGTACCGGGATATGCAATGAATCAAGAGTGACATGTATGAAAATTATGAACGGTGGCTTTGCCACAAATACGATGTCAACTACATGATCATGCAAAGCAATATGACAATGATGGAGCGTGTCATAGTAAACGGAACGGTGGTAAGTTGCATGGCAATATATCTCGGAATGGCTATGGAAATGCCATGATATGTAGGTATGGTGGCTGTTTTGAGGAAGGTATATGGTGGGTGTATGATACCGGCGAAAAGTGCGCGGTATTAGAGAGGCTAGCAATGGTGGAAGGGTGAGAGTGTGTATAATCCATGGACTCAACATTAGTCAAAAGAACTCATATACTTGTTGCAAAAATCTATTAGTTATCGAAACAAAGTACTACGCGCATGCTCCTAGGGGGATAGATTGGTAGGAAAAGACCATCGCTCGTCCCCGACCGCCACTCATAAGGAAGACAATCAATAAATAAATCATGCTCCGACTTCATCACATAACGGTTCACCATACATGCATGCTACGGGAATCACAAAGTTTAACACAAGTATTTCTCAAATTCACAACTACTCAACTGGCATGACTCTAATATCACCATCTTCATATCTAAAACAATTATCAAGCATCAAACTTCTCTTAGTATTCAACGCACTTATAAGAAAGTTTTTACTAATCTTGGATGCCTATCATATTAGGACTAATTTCACAATTAAAGCAAATTACCATGCTGTTTTGTAGGACTCTCAAAATAATATAAGTGAAGCATGAGAGAACAATAGTTTCTATAAAACAAACCACCGCCGTGCTCTAAAATATATAAGTGAAGCACTATAGCAAAAACTATATAGCTTAAAAGATATAAGTGAAGCACATAGAGTATTCTAATAAATTCTGAATCATGTGTATCTCTCTCAAAAGGTGTGTAAAGCGAGGATGATTGTGGTAAACTAAAAGCAAAGACTGAAATCATACAAGACGCTCCAAGCAAAACACATATCATGTGGTGAATAAAAATATAGCTCCAAGTAAAGTTACCGATGGATGAAGACGAAAGAGGGGATGCCTTCCGGGGCATCCCCAAGCTTTGGCTTTTTGGTGTCCTTAGATTTACCTTGGGGTGCCTTGGGCATCCCCAAGCTTAGGCTCTTGCCAGTCCTTGTTCCATAATCCATCAAATCCTTACCCAAAACTTGAAAACTTCACAACACAAAACTTAACAGAAAATCTCGTGAGCTCCGTTAGCGAAAGAAAACAAAACACCACTTCAAGGTACTGTAATGAACTCATTCTTTATTTATATTGGTGTTAAACCTACTGTATTCCAACTTCTCTATGGTTTATAAACTATTTTACTAACCATAGACTCATCAAAATAAGCAAACAACACACGAAAAACAGAATCTGTCAAAAACATAACAGTCTGTAGTAATCTGTAACTAACGCAAACTTCTGGAACTCCAAAAATTCCACAAAAATAGGACGGCCTAGATAATTTATTTATTGATCTGCTGCAATTGGAATCAGTATTTTATCACGTTCTGGTGATTTTTAACAATTGTTTTCGTGAACAGAAAGTTTCTGGAATTTTCAGCAAGATCAAATAACTATCATCCAAGAAGATCCTATAGGTTTCACTTGGCACAAACACTAATTAAAACATAAAAACACATCTAACCAGAAGCTAGATCAAAGATTTATTCCTAAACAGAAGCAAAAATCAAAAAACTAAAATAAAATTGGGTTGGCTCCCAACAAGCGCTATCGTTTAACGCCCTTAGAGCTAGGCATAAAAGCAAGGATAGATCTAGGTATTGACATCTTTGGCGAGCAATCCATAAGTGGCTCTGATAATAGATTCATAAGGTAATTTTATTTTCTTTCTAGGAAAGTGTTCCATACATTTCCTTAACGGAATTTGGAATCTAATATTTCCTTCCTTCATATCAATAATTGCCCTACCAAGAATAATAGGACATGAAGGATTGCAATCTATATCAAGAACAATGAAATCTACGGGCGCATAATTCCTATTTGCAACAATAAGAACATAATTAATTCTTCCCATAGGTTTCTTAATAGTGGAATCCGCAAGGTGCAAGTTTAGAGAACAATCATCAAATTCGCGGAAACCTAGCAAATCACACAAAGTTTTTGGAATTGTGGAAACACTAGCACCCAAATCACACAAAGCATAGCATTCATGATCTTTAATTTTAATTTTAATAGTAGGTTCCCACTCATCATAAAGTTTTCTAAGGACAGAAACTTCCAATTCAAGCTTTTCTTCATAAGATTGCATTAAAGCATCAACGATATGTTTAGTAAAAGCCTTATTTTGGCTATAAGCATGAGGAGAATTTAGCACGGATTGCAACAAGGAAATACAATCTATCAAAGAACAATTATCATAATTAAATTCCTTGAAATCCAAGATAGTGGGTTCATTGATATCTAAAGTTTTGACTCCTCAGTCCCACTTTTACCAAATTTTGCATCAAGATCTAAAAACTCCGAATTTTTGGGACGCCTTCTAACTAAAGTTGACTCATCTCCAGTCCCATCATTATCAAGATTCATATTGCAAAACAAAGATTTAACAGGGTACACATCAATAACTTTTATATCTTCATCTTTATTCTCATAAAAAACTTTCCGGTTTAGCAGCCATCTTATTAACTAAGGTGGCCTGCTTATCCGAGATTTCTGCTATTAATTTTTCAAGATGAGAAATCTGATATTTCAAACCATAAAATTCCTTAGACATATCATCGAGCTCTTTATTCATGTACCCCATAAAGCTTTTTTGTTCCTTAAGCTCGTTTCTAAAGAAATTATTATGCTCAAATTGTAAAGTCATAAAACTTATGACGTTGCTTTCAATCTCTTCTAACCTTTTAAGGTGAAGATCACCAAATCTAGGTAGAGCCATCATGATAAACAAGCAATCCAACATAGAAGCAAACAAGAGGCAAGCAAAAAAGAGGCGAACGGAAAAAGAGGGCGAATAAAACGGCAAGGGTGAAGTGGGGGAGAGGAAAACGAGAGGCAAATGGCAAATAATGTAATGCAAGGGATAAGAGTTTGTGATGGGTACTTGGTATGTCTTGACTTGTGTGTAGACTCCCCGGAAATGGCGCTAGAAATCCTTCTTGCTACCTCTTGAGCACTGCGTTGGTTTTCCCTTGAACAGGAAAGGGTGATGCAGTAAAGTGACGTAAGTATTTCCCTCAGTTTTTGAGAACCAAGGTATCAATCCAGTAGGAGGCCACGCTCAAGTCCCTCGCACCTACACAAACAAATAAGAACCTCGCAACCAATGCGATAAAGGGGTTGTCAATCCCTTCACGGTCACTTATGAGAGTGAGATCTGATAGAGATGATAAGATAATATTTTTGGTATTTTTATGGTAAGGACTAAAAGTAAAGAAAGCAAAATAAACGGTGCCAGAAATAGCTTGTTGTTGGCAGATTAATATGATGGAAAATAGACCCGGGGCCATAGGTTTCACTAGTGGCTTCTCTCAAGATAGCATAAGTATTACGGTGGGTAAACGAATTACTGTCGAGCAATTGATAGAATTGAGCATAGTTATGAGAATATCTAGGTATGATCATGTATATAGGCATCACGTCCGTGACAAGTAGACCGACTCCTGCCTGCATCTACTACTATTACTCCACACATCGACCGCTATCCAGCATGCATCTAGAGTATTAATTTCATAAGAACAGAGTAACGCTTTAAGCAAGATGACATGACGTAGAGGGATAAACTCATGCAATATGATATAAACCCCATCTTTTTATCCTCGATGGCAACAATACAATACGTGTCTTTTCCTCTACTGTCACTGGGATCGAGCACCGCAAGATTGAACCCAAAGCTAAGCACTTCTCCCATTGCAAGAAAGATTAATCTAGTAGGCTAAACCAAACTGATAATTCGAAGAGACTTGCAAAGATAACCGATCATACATAAAAAAATTCAGAGGAGATTCAAATATTGTTCATAGATAATCTTGATCATAAACCCACAATTCATCGGATCTCGACAAACACACCGCAAAAGGAGAGTTACATCAAATAGATCTCCAAGAGAATCAAGGAGAGAGAGAAGAAGCCATCTAGCTAATAACTATGGACCCGAAGGTCTGAGGTAAACTACTCACACGTCATCGGAGAGGCTATGGTGTTGATGTAGAAGCCCTCCGTGATCGATGCCCCCTCCTGCAGAGTGCCGGAAAAGGCCCCAAGATGGGATCTCATGGGTACAGAAGGTTGCGGTGGTGGAAATAGGGTTTTGGCTCCTCTTCTGATGGTTTGGGGGTACGTAGGTATATATAGGAGGAAGAAGTAGGTCGGTGGAGCTACGAGGGGCCCATGAGGGTGGAGGGCGCGCCCAGGGGGGTAGGCGCTCCCCCTGCCTTGTGGCCTCCTCGTTCGTTTCTTGACGTCCACTCCAAGTCCTCTGGATCACGTTTGTTCCAAAAATCACGTTCCCAGAGGTTTTATTCCGTTTGGACTCCGTTTGATATTCCTTTCCTTTGAAACACTGAAATAGGCAAAACAACAGCAATTCGGGCTGGGCCTCCGGTTAATAGGTTAGTCCCAAAAATAATATAGAAGTGTATAATAAAGACCATTAAACATACAAAACAGAATATAATATAGCATGGAACAATAAAAAATTATAGATACGTTGGAGACGTATCAATATGTGTTTGTCATAGTAGGTCACGTTTTCTATCATGGATGTACATCCATGACGATTTTATGACAGAATTAAGATAGTCATACCTGTTCTGTCTTAGAAGTGTTCCATGACATTACCAAAATTATCATCATGGAAGTGTCCACTTCCATGACGATAAATCACGTGTCGTGGAAGTGCTTTCGTCAAGGGTGACCGACACGTGGCATCCACCGTAACAGGTCGTCGTTAAGCTACTGGGTCTAGTTTTGGATCCGATAACCCGTTAACAGCCCGGACCAATGGGGATTTTCCACGTGCAAAATTCTCATTGGCCAGAGGAAACACGTGTTGGCTCACCGTTGGGACAGATGTCATCCACTCATTGGACAGGAGGCACCTATGATACATTGACACGTGGCACGACCCAACAGAGGCCCATTCCAGTGAAAAGGCCGGCCCGTTTGACTTGGTCAAAAGGTAACGGGCCGGTCCATAGATAGCCTGTTAACGGCTAGTTCGTATATAGCCCATTTACGGCCCGGTAACTCCCGACCTGTTATGGCCTATCGGAATTAAGCCCAGTAGCTTCATCTGGGCCGTCCAATATGATTCCAGCCCATTGTAACTTCCGGCCCATGTATGACCCATGTATGGCCCATGATATATTTCGGCCCATATGAGGCCCTTTGTAACTCTCGGCCCGTTAAAGGCCCGAGATGAAACTGGCCCATATTGAACAGTGTATCGCTTTATACCCATTAACGACCCATTATTGCGTCGGTCGTTTCTAGCCTATGTTAACTTTCAGCCTTCTAAGGGCCCATTTATTCTTGGGATCATTTCTAGAATTTGGTTAGTTACGGCCCGTTACTGGACTGTTTTGTTTGTGGGCCAAATTCAGCCCGTGGTTACATTCGGCCTGTTTGTGGCCCGTTAACCCGTTGGGCTTTTTTCATAACATTATCAAATATGGCCTATTAATAGCCCGTTATGGTCCATGAATAGTACGGCCCATGTTTGGCGAAATGATTATACGCCCGTAGAAGGCCCATGGATCCTACGGCCCGTAGAAAACCAATGGATCCTACGGCCCGTAGAAGGCCCATGGATCATACGGCCCGTAGAAAGTCCATGGATCCTACGCCCCGTAGAAGGCCCATTGATCATACGGCCCGCAGGAGGCCCATGGTTACAACAGTCCGTGTGTTGCCATGATTATTGTGGCCTAGTTACCAAAAATAGGTTATTGTGGCCACTAGAAAAACGCGGAGGAAGAACTGCAGTGACTACAAGCAAGCAGCTAAACAAGACAATAAGGAAATAAATAAGAAAGCAACTAACGCTAGCCTATTATAGCTATTACACATATTACATCCACTAGGCATCAAAGTTCGCCACCAGTGCAAATATAGGGAACAAAGCAACATATTACATACACTAGCCGTCAAAATTGGCCACCAGTGCAAATAAACGCGGCAACAAAACAAGTCCATAACTGAAACAACTTTAGAAGAGCTCAAGAAACATTATCCTAGGTATCCACCATCCGCCAATAAGCTTAGCAAGCTTATTAGCTTTGTCCTGTTTGGCGCTAAAATCCTCCAACGCTTGCTATTGCACCAGAAAGTATGCATCTGAATGCTCCAGGGACTTCCGCAGTCCTTTCACTTCTTGTCGCAGCACAGCTGATCGATGTCTTTTAGCTTGTAGTTGAGACTCAAGAAACCAAACTGATTCAGACAGTGAGTTTGAATAGCTTGTGCAAGTGGTAGTGGCCAGTAACTCAAACAGTAAACCAAGACAAGACTTTGGGGTTGCCTCACTGTATTCAAGATTGTTTTCCTTAGCTGTTTTATCAGCTTTGTTGGAGACCAACAAGGATGTCTCACGATCCTAAACCTTATCTGCATTACTTCCTTTATCATCGCTTAATAATATTTTGTCAGCATTCTAAAATAAGAAACAAGCAAACACATAACAGCTTTGGCATGTACTAGTATATGAAACTCATTTCGGTGAACCAGTTCATTAGTAAGGTGGACAAGATTAAACTACCAAGTCTTATATTGCCAAGTAGTACATTATAAAAGCATCAAACAAACATATATCTATGTCCTATGGTCACTGCATTGTCTTGCCAAATCAAAATAGAGACACGGATCAAATCATATCAGTTCAAGAGAAAGCAGCACTGAAAGAATACAAAGCGTGGGAAACTACACGACACAACAAGATTTCAGATGGGTATCATGGGTCTACATCTACAACAACACTATTGGCCCTGTTATGATGCTAGTAATGTGCATGATATGAGAAGTCAACTGTATACACAATTTATAAGAGCAAACCTGTTAAAGAAACATGCGTAAACATACATGTTGTGCCATTGGAGTTTCCATTGGATCATTCAATTTAAAAATAAGTTTGTATGAGTAAATATAGTGATACAAGAGCAAAGTAGTATGCACGATAGCTATGGAATCTTAAATGAGAACAATTGTTCTTCAGGTTTAAGCACTTGTTCTACATGAACAGAGTACAGTAAGACGCAAGCATATAGTACTTAAAAATAAAATGAGCTCATAGACCTTACCACATTCTTGGTTCGGGACTAGTAAAGAACAAGGCGTTCTCAGTCATCGTCTAGTAAATGTGTCTCAAGAGAACGTAAGGGAATTTGATGAGTTTCTTTGCCGTGAAGTACGCTTTCTTGAGTAATTCCGATACTGCCACCAAGCATTCTTGAAGATAGCAGAGGTATTAGCACAGGTTACCTCATCCCGAGTTTCCAAATCGGTCCTTCTCTATAGAGAAAAATGGGAAAATTTGATGTATTATAACCATCATGGAGGTAGAATGTATGGGACAAAGTAAAGTACTTGCCATGAATAACATTACTTACACATAACTCCTGGACAAACACCTGCAACTGGCATTTTCCTTCATCTGCAGTATAATATTTCCATGATGGGAAGATATGCACATAGGATTTAACAACATCAAATGTGATAGATGCTAAACTATGAATGGATGGTTGTGCTACCTCCACATGAATGGGTGTACTAACTGGTGGAGTTGGGGTTCGCCTTGGTAGTACTGGCGCTTTGGGCACTGGAGCTGCCTTACTAACTGCTCTTGTTTGGGAGCTCTGTGGTGGAGATGGTGCTGTGTCAACAGGAACTGGGTTACTATCTTCTGGGGTTGGGGTTAGATTGGGTGAAGCTGGTTCTCTGTCCATCGTAGTGGAGGTAAAATCTGCGAGAGTCTGGGTTATGTGTGGTAGGGCTGGTTCTCGTGTATGTACAACCAGGGTGCTATCTCCACCAAGAGGTAGCACTGTTTTATTTGAAGACCGTGTTTTTACTCCGCTAGATACTGCCATCACCCGCTCCAATTCAAATGGCTGATAAACAGTAAACATAGTTGAATGTACATACATTGTATGAGAGGCAGATGCAATAGATAGTGTGGAAAAAAGAGGGCATTAAATAGTTGACATGTATATTGTTTAACTAAAACGGATAGCATGACATAATTTCACATATATGATGTCTATCTAAACTGGATAGCATAGCGTAACATAATTCAAAGATATGATGACTAGCTAAACAGGATCGCATGACATAATTCACATACATGTTTTCTAAGTAATCAGGATCGCATGATTTAGTTCACATATGTGATTTATATGCTAAGCAGAGGACATTCGCATATATGATGTCTGAACTAAGAACATGGTGTTGAATATTGTGTATATGATGTCTAAACTATGCAATGCAAGACACCGTATGCATGATATGAGCAGTAGAACCGTGCCAAGTTAGAGCATCCACCTCTGTGGGGGAATAGGACTGGTCATCTGTCGCTGAATCCATCTCTAAGGAGCTATCGGGACCCAGCAAGAGATCTACTTCAACAGGTAGCACTGTCTGCTCTGAAGGCCTTGTTTTCACTCCATATTTTTCCATCACCCACTCAAATGGCCGATTCACAGGAAGAGTAGTTTAATGTACAAACATTGTCGACAAATGGAAATTTAATGAAGAAAAGGATGGGCAAGATATCATTCAAATATATGATGCCTGGTTAAACAGGATGGCATTGCACATTTCACATATATTATGGCTGGCTGATACGTCTCCAGTGTATCTACTTTTCCAAACACTTTTGCCCTTGTTTTGGACTCTAACTTGCATGATTTGAATGAAACTAACCCGGACTGACGCTGTTTTCAGCAGAACTACCATGATGTTGTTTTATGTGTAGAAAAGAAAAGTTCTCGAATGGCTCGGAAATCAGCGGAGGCACTTTTGGAATTTATAAGAATTATTGGGCTAAAGAAATACATCAGGGCCCATGGCCTGTCCACGAGACAGGGGCGCGCCTCTATCTCGTGGGCCCCTGGACCTCCTCCGACCTCAACTCCAACTCCATATATTCCGCCTCGGGAGAAAAATCGAGAGAAAGTTTCATCGCGTTTCACGACACGGAGCCGCCGCCAAGCCCTAATCTCTCTCGGAGGGCTGATCTCGAGTCCGCTCGGGCCCAAGAGGGGATTCGCCGTCGTCGTCATCAACCATCCTCCATCACCAATTTCATGATGCTCACCGCCGTGCGTGAGTAATTCCATCGTAGGCTTGCTGGACGGTGATGGCTTGGATGAGATTCACCATGTAATCAAGTTAGTTTTGTTAGGGTTTGATCCCTAGTATCCACTATGTTCTGAGATTGATGTTGCTATGACTTTGCTATGCGTAATACTTGTCACTAGGGCCCGAGTGCCATGATTTCAGATCTGAACCTATCATGTTTTCATGAATATATGTGTGTTCTTGATCCTGTCTTGCAAGTCTATAGTCACCTATTATGTGTTATGATCTGACAACCCCGAAGTGACAATAATCGGGATACTTCTCGGTGATGACCGTAGTTTGAGGAGTTCATGTATTCACTATGTGCTAATGCTTTGTTCCGGTTCTCTATTAAAAGGAGGCCTTAATATCCCTTAGTTTCAGAAGGACCCGCTGCCACGGGAGGGTAGGACAAAAGATGTCATACAAGTTCTTTTCCATAAGCACGTATGACTATTTACGGAATACATGCCTACATTACATTGATGAATTGGAGCTAGTTCTATATCACCCTATGTTATAACTATTGCATGAGGAATCGCATCCGACATAATTATCCATCACTGATCCATTGCCTACGAGCTTTTCATATATTGTTCTTCGCTTATTACTTTTCCGTTGCTACTATTACAACTACTACAAAAACCCAAAAACATTTATCTTTACTTTTGCTACCGTTACCTTTATTATCATACCACTTTTGCTACTAAACACTTTGCTGCAGATACTAAGTTATCCAGGTGTGGTTGAATTGACAACTCAACTGCTAATACTCAAGAATATTCTTTGGCTCCCCTTGTGTCGAATCAATAAATTTGGGTTGAATACTCTACCCTCGAAAGCTGTTGCGATCCCCTATACTTGTGGGTTATCAAGACCAATTTCTGGCACCGTTGCCGGGGAGCATAGCTCTATTCTCCGAGTCACTTGGGATTTATATCTGTTGATCACTATGAAGAACTTGAAAGACGGCCGAACTACTATTTTCCCCTCAACTACGAGGGGAGGTAAGGAACTGCCATCTAGCTCTGCACTAGATTCTCCTTCCGTTATTAGTAAGCTTGCGACACCTAAACCGGCTATGAGCTCTGATATGTCGCATGTTATCAATGATGCCACTTCTACTATGCATGATGAAACTACTTCTGTACGTGATACTACTTTGCCATTAGGTGAATTTCTAGATGAACAACTTGCTAGAGTTAGAGGGGATGGAATTATTGAAGAACCTATTATTGATGATAGTGATGATGAAGGTTCCCCCAATGATTATGTTTTACCTGTTGTTCCTAAGGGTTATGCTATGAATGAAAAAGCTGCTCTAGAAATTCTTGCTTGCAATGATAGAAATGATCTTAAGAAATTATTAGCTAAATGGAAGCAATAGTCTCTTAATGCTAGAATGAAACCCGACCCTGCTTTTGCTACTTCACCTATTTGTTTTACTGATAAGGATTATGAATTCTCTGTTGATCCTGATATTATTACTTTAGTTGAATATGATCCTTTTTATGGCCTTGAATCTGAAACTGTTGTGGCACATCTTACCAACTTGAATTATATAGCCACCTTGTTTACTCATGATGAGAAGTCTCTGTAGCGACCCGATCTCATATGGTCAAGTCTTTGTGCTTCAGTGTCATCCCTGGATCAGTAATGCTGACACACACAGTACTCGAAGGATTTATAAAAGAGTAGCAATCACACACTTATTACATCGAATGTCTCAGAAGAGAACTTATTACAATAATATGGCCTAGGGCCATCTAATGCGATAACAACGGAAGGCTTGGAAGATAAAGTGAGTCCATCAACTCCAACGGCATAGCTGAGCTGCACGGCAACGACCTAACGAACCTTACTCCTCGTCTGAAAAGTCTGCAACATAATACGTTGCAGCCCGAGAATGGGTCAGCACATGGAATATGCTGGCAATATAACATAGTAGAGCAAGAACAAAATAATGCTATCACTACATGCATATTTGGCTGGTGAAAAGCTCTATGGTTATAGTTTTGCGAAAAGCCAATTTTTCCCTACAACAAAGGAATAGATTTTAATTTAACTATCATGGTGGTTGAAACATTGAGAAGGTATAACCCCAACTCTATCCCAATTAAAATAGTTAACAACCCAACAATATTAATTAAGCATGATGAGGTACATGTGATAACCCAAGTACTAGATACTTGATATGTCTGCAACGTATCTATAATTTTTGATTGCTCCATGCTACTTTATCTATTGTTTTGGAATATAATGGGCTTTATTTTCCACTTTTATATTACTTTTGGGACTAACCTATTAACCGGAGGCCCAACCCAGAATTGCTGTTTTTTGCCTTTTTCAGTATTTTGAAGAAACAAAATATCAAACAGAGTCCAAACGGAATGAAACCTTCGGAAACGTGATTTTCTCACCGAACGTGATCCAGGAGACTTGGACCCTACGCCAAGGAACCAGAGAGGCGGTCACGAGGGTGGGGCGCGCTTCTAGGGCGCGCGCTTCTAGGGCGCGCGCTTTCTAGGCGCGCCCCTAGGCGCGCCCTGCCTCATGGGCCCTCAAGCTCCACCGACGCATTCCTTCCTCCTATATATACCTACGCACTTCAAACGATTAGAACAGAGCCAAAACCTAATTCCATCGCAGAACTTCCTCAGATCCACGAGATTCCATCTTGGGGCCTGTTCCGAGTTCACGGAGGGGGCATCCACCACGAAGGGCTTCTACATCAACACCATAGCCTCTCCGATGAAGTGTGAGTAGTTTACTTCAGACCTTCGGGTCCATAGCTAGTAGCTAGATGGCTTCTTCTCTCTTTTGGATCTCAATACAATGTTCTCCCCCTCTCTCGTGGAGATCTATTCGATGTAATCTTCTTTTTGCGGTGTGTTTGTTGAGATCGATGAATTGTGGGTTTATGATCCAGCTTATCTATAAATAATATTTGAATCTTCTCTGAATTATTTTATGTATATTGAGTTATCTTTGCAAGTCTCTTCAATTATCCGCTTGGTTTGGCCAACTAGATTGGTAGTTCTTGCAACGGGGAAGTGCATTGCTTTGGGTTCAATCTTATGTGTCCTTACCCAAAGGATGTAAAGGGTTGCAAGGCACGTATTGTATTGTTGCCATCGAGGATAACAAGATGGGGTATTTATCATATTGCATGAATTTATTCCTCTACATCATGTCATCTTGCTTACATGCGTTACTCTGTTTTTAACTTAATACTCTAGATGCATGCTGGATAGCGGTCGATGAGTGGAGTAATAGTAGTAGATGCGAATCGCTTCGGTCTACTTGTCTCGGACGTGATGCCTATATACATGATCATACCTAGATAACCTCATAACTATGCCCAATTCTGTCAATTGCTCAACAGTAATTTGTTCACCCACCGAGAATACTTATGCTCATGAGAGAAGCCACTAGTGAAACCTATGGCCCCGGGTCTATTCTCATCATATCAATCTCCATCACTTTTATACTTGCTTTGTTTTACTTTGCCTTTTACTTTTCACTTTGCATCTTTATACCAAAATACCAAAATATTATCTCTATCGATCTCACTCGTAAGTGATCGTGAAGGGATTGACAACCCCTAATCGCGTTGGTTGTGAGTAGCTATCATTTTGTGCAGGTACGAGGGACTTGTGCGTGGCCTCCTACTGGATTGATACCTTGGTTCTCAACAACTAAGGGAAATACTTACGCTACTATGCTGCATCATCCTCTCCTCTTCGGGGAAAACCAACGCAAGCTCAAGACGTAGCAAGAAGTATTTCTGGCGCCGTTGCCGAGGAGTCTACGCAAAAGTCAACATACCAAGTACCCATCACAATCCCTATCTCTCGCATTACATTATTTGCCATTTGCCTCTCGCTTCCCTCTCCCCACTTCACCCTTGCCGCTTTATTCGCCTCTCTTTCCCAATCTCCTCCTCTTTTCCCGCTGCATTTTCCTCGTCTGCTTGTTTGCTCGTGTGTTGATTGCTTGGTTATCGCGATGGCTCAAGATGCTACCAAATTGTGTGACTTCACCAATACCAATAATAATGATTTCCTTAGCACTCCGATTGCTCCTCTTGCCAATACTGAATCTTGTGAAATCAATACTGCTTTGTTGAATCTTGTTATGAAAGATCAATTCACTGGACTTCCTAGTGAAGATGCCGCTACTCATCTGAATAGCTTCGTTGATTTATGTGATATGCAAAAGAAAAAAGATGTCGATAATGACGTCGTTGAATTGAAGCTATTTCCTTTTTCGCTTAGAGATCGTGCTAAAGCGTGGTTTTCATCTTTGCCTAAAAATAGTATTGATTCTTGGAACAAGTGCAAAGATGCATTTATCTCTAAGTATTTTCCTCCCGCTAAGATTATCTCTCTTAGGAACGATATTATGAATTTTAAGCAACTTGATCATGAACATGTTGCACAAGCATGGGAGAGAATGAAATTAATGATACGTAATTGTCCTACTCATGGTTTGAACTTATGGATGATTATACAAAAAAATTATGCTGGATTGAATTTTGCTTCTAGAAATCTTTTAGATTCGGCCGCGGGAGGCACTTTTATGGAAATCGCTCTATGGGATGCTACTAAACTCCTAGATAATATTATGGTTAATTATTCTCAATGGCATACTGAAAGATCTACTAATAAAAAAGTGCATGCGATAGAAGAAATCAATGTTTTGAGTGGAAAGATGGATGAACTTATGAAATTATTTGCTACTAAGAGTGTTTCTTCTGATCCTAATGATATGCCTTTGTCTACCTTGATTGAGAATAATAATGAATCTATGGATGTGAATTTTGTTGGTAGGAATAATTTTTGGTAACAATGCGATATAGGGAATTTTAATCCTAGGCCTTATCCTAGTAATCCTTCTAATAATTATGGAAATTCCTACAACAACTCTTATGGAAATTTTAATAATATGCCCTCTGAATTTGAGAATAGTGTTAAAGAGTTTATGAATTCACAAAAGAATTTTAATGCTTTGCTTGAAGAGAAATTGCTTAAAGTTGATGATTTGGCTAGGAACATTGATAGAATTTCTATTGAGATTGATTCTTTAAAGCTTAGACCTATTCCTCCTAAGCATGATATCAATGAGTCTCTCAAAGCTAAGAGAATTTCCATTGATGAGTGCAAAGAAAGAACCGCTAGGATGCGTGCTTCTACAGATGCCTTTATTAAAGTGTGTTCTTCTAATTCCTATGAAAATCAAGATGAAGATCTAAAAGTTATTGATGCGTCCCCTATTAAATCTTTGTTTTGCAATATGAATCTTGATGAAACTGAATATGATCTTCCTTTACCTAGAAGGCGTTCTAAGAATTCAGAGTTTTTAGATCTTGATGATGAAATTGATAAAAGTGGGATTGAAAGAAATAAAAATCTAGATATTGCTAAACCCACTATATTGGATCTCAAGGAATTTAATTATGAAAATTGCTCTTTAATTGATTGCATTTCCTTGTTGCAAACCGTGCTAAATTCTCCTCATTCCTATAGTCAAAATAAGGCCTTTACCGAACACATTGTTGATGCCTTGATGCAATCTTATGAAGAAAAACTTGAGTTGAAAGTTTCTATCCCTAGGAAACTCTATGATGAGTGGGAACCTACTATAAAAATTAAAATTAAAGATTATGAGTTTCATGCTTTGTGTGATTTGGGTGCTAGTGTCTCTACTATTCCCAAAACTTTGTGTGATTTGCTAGATTTCCGTGACTTTGATGATTGCTCTCTAAACTTGCATCTTGCAGATTCCACTATTAAAAGCCTATGGGAAGAATTAATGATGTTCTTATTGTTGCAAATAGGAATTATGTGCCCGTAGATTTTATTGTTCTTGATATAGATTGCAATCCTTCATGTCCTATTATTCTTGGTAGACCTTTCCTTAGAATGATCGGTGCAATTATTGATATGATGGAAGGGAATATTAGATTCCAATTTCCATTAAAGAAAGGCATGGAACACTTCCCTAGAAAGAAAATAAAATTACCATATGAATCTATTATGAGAGCCACTTATCGATTGCCTACCAAAGATGGCAATACCTAGATCTATCCTCGCTTTTATGCCTAGCTAGGGGCGTTAAACGATAGCGCTTGTTAGGAGGCAACCCAATTTTATTTTTAGTTTTTTGTTTTTGCTTCTGTTTAGGAATAAATAATCCATCTAGCCTCTGTTTAGATGTGGTTTTATCTTTTAATTAGTGTTTGTGCCAAGTTAAACCTATTGGATATTCTTGGGTGATAGTTATTTGATCTTGCTGTAATTTCCAGAAACTTTGCGCTCAGTGCCCGAATTGTTAAAAATCATCAGAACGTGATAAAATATTGATTCAAATTGCAGCTGATCAATAAACAAATTGTCCAGGTCTTCTAATTTTGGTAGAAGTTTTTGAGGTCCAGAAGTTAGCGTTAGTTCCAGATTACTACAGACTGTTCTGTTTTTGACAGATTCTGTTTTGCGTGTGTTGTTTGCTTATTTTGATGAATATATGGCTAGTAAAATAGTTTATGATCCATAGAGAAGTTGGAATAGAGTAGGTTTAACACCAATATAAATAAAGAATGAGTTCATTACAGTACCTTAAAGTAGTCTTTTGTTTTCTTTCTCTAACGGAGCTCACGAGATTTCTATTGAGTTTTGTGTTGTGAAGTTTTCAAGTTTTGGGTGAATTCTTTTTGATGGATTATGGAACAAGGAGTGGAAAGAGCCTAAGATTGGGGATGCCCATGGCGCCCCCAAGATAATCCAAGGACACCAAAAATTCAAAGCTTGGGGATGCCCCGGAAGGCATCCCTCTTAAATCCACTTCCATCAGTAATTTACTTGGAGCTATATTTTATTCACCACATGATATGTGTTTTGCTTGGAGCGCCTTGTATTATTTATGTCTTTGCTTGTTAGTTTACCACAATCATCCTTGCTGTACACACCTTTTGAGAGAGCCATACATGAATTGGAATTTGATAGAATACTCTATGTGCTTCACTTATATCTTTTGAGCTTGATAATTTTGCTCATAGTGCTTCACTTATATCTTTTGAGCGTGATAATTCTTGCTCTAGTGCTTCACTTAGATCTTTTAGAGCACGGTGGTGGATTTTTTTTAAATAAACTTGATCTCTCATGCTTAACTTAGATTATTTTGAGAGTCGTTAATAGCATGGTAATTTTCTTAATAATTAACATACTTGGTATTCAAGATATGTGAAACTTTCTTTTGAGTGAGTTGAATACTAAGATAAGTTTGATGCTTGATAATTGTTTTGAGATATGGAGGTGACAATATCAAAGTCGTGCTAGTTGAGTAGTTGTGAATTTGAGAAATGCTTGTGTTGAAGTTTGTGATTCCCGTAGCATGCACGTATGGTGAACCGTTATGTGATGAACTCGGAGCATGATTTATTTATTGATTGTCTTCCTTATGAGTGGTGGTCGGGGACGAGCGATGGTCTTTTCCTACCAATCTATCCCCCTAGGAGCATGCGCGTAATACTTTGCTTTGATAACTTCTAGATTTTTGCAATAAGTATATGAGTTCTTTATGACTAATGTTGAGTCCATGGATTATACGCACTTTTTCCCATCCTTCCACTATTGCTAGCCCCTCTAATACCGCCCACCTTTCGCCAGTATCATACACCCACCATATACCTTCCTCAAAACAGCCACCGTACCTACCTATCATGGCATTTCCATAGGTAAAAGTGAGCATAAACGGTATTGCAATGGTAGAAAACAAGGCCCAATGTTCATACTTTCACTAGTTCAAGTTCTCTCAACAATAATAACATAACTGGATCATATAACTATCCCTCAACATGCAACAAAGAGTCACTCCAAAGTCACAAATAGCGGAGAACAAACGAAGAGATTATTGTAGGGTACGAAACCACCTCAAAGTTATTCTTTCTGATTTATCTATTCAAGGGCCCGTAGTAAAATAACACGAAGCTATTCTTTCCGTTCGATTGTAACATCCCAATTTTTATTAAATTTGGATGTTAATAGAATCATTCAATGCATATCATATTTCTTTGCATTTTGGAGTTTTTAAAATATTCAAATAATATTTTTCCACTCGAGAAAAACAAACGAGAGGGGATAAGATGACTTCCTCAAAATATAAAAGAGTGGGAAATTTTATTTTGAATATTATTTGAAGTTTTGGAGTTTATTGGTATTTAGTTTATTTGCAAAAGTGCATTAATTGCACTAGGAAAATATTTTCAAAATGTTCGTGCTTAAGTTAATGTTCATTAGGTTCTAAATATTTTATAGTTATTTTATAAATTATTGTGGTGTTTTTATTAATTCATTTGAATTGTTTAGGGACACTTTAGTCTTAGGTTTAAAAACCGCACGACGCACTCACCGCAGCTGGACCGAATCGGGTTCGCGCCAGAGCGCTCTAACCGCCCAACTGCCATTTGGCCCAAGGCAGCGCCCAGCCACCCAGGCTACCGAAACCTCCCAAGACCGGTCGACCGCTCGCGCCGCCTCGCTTCGCCTCCTCGCTGCCGCTGCAGCGGGCCTCGTCGTCACTCGTCCTCAACCTCCCAAGAGCCTCATGGATAAACATCGCGCCGCTTCAAGAACCGCCGCCGCCTCAAGGCCGGATGAGGCCTTATCCGTCGACCGAGCCCTCTACCTCGCCTATATAAAGGCGAGGACCCCTCTTCCATCTCGCTGTCCCGCTTCTTCCGCGCCGCTCCTACCGCCCTTGCCGCCGCTGATCTCGCCGCCGAACGGACTCGCCGAGCATTCCGCTGCCAAGAAACCACCCGAGCCCTTGTTCCTTCGCAATCGTATCAACGTGAACTTGCGATCTTTTGACACCTTTTCTCGCTTAGGTCCCGCCGGAGACGACGCCGACGACGCCTCGACTCGCCGGAGCTCATGGAGCGCCGCCGCTTTCGCCGCCGACCTCGACGCCCCCGAGGAGCCCCGACGCCACCTTCGCGACGCCGACGCGCCACACCTCCCCGTCTTCTTCTCGACGCCGAGGACCGCCAGAGCCGCCGCCCCTCCGTCACCGACGTCGCGCCGCCGTCTTCATCGCCGCCGCCACCACCACCACCCATTGTGAGCCACCACCCCACGCCGCCTGCTCGATCTACCATGGACGGCCCAGATTAGATTAGGTTCGTTTTTTATTTTGCGAAGATGTACGCGTTAACGCGGTTCCCTTAGACCGTGCGGTTTATTTAAACCGAGAGCCGGTTTTTCTTTAGTTAGCCGCCGCCATCGTTTTTCTTATTTAGCGGCCGTCAGTCAGATAACCTCCGCAATGACGACGCTTGGCCAGCCACGAGCCGCCACGCGGGCTGTGGACTTGGTTGCGATAGTTTTCTTCACTGCTTAGTCCCTTTTATCACAGATTAGTCCCCGAGCTTAGATTAGCCATAACTTTTTAACCGTAGATCCAAACTTGATGAAACCAGCGGCAAATTCTTCGTATTGTTTAGATCTATCTAGTGGTATCCTTTTACAAACTTTTGTCGATTCAAATTTGAATTTATTCAGATTCAATTCAAACTTCAAATGGCCATAACTCTCAAACCGTAGTCTGATTGTTGATTCTTTTGCATTTCGTCACCGTAGCCAAACCCTATCACCGGAACTTTGTCACAATAATTTTCACACATTAGAATCTGCCTGTTAATATTTTACTAGTATGCATAGTATGCACTATAGTTCACATCACTTCTTGAACCATGTGCCTATGTTGTTTTGCACCTAGAAAATTTTCATGCTAGTTAAGTGTGATGTTTGTTCATTTGGTTTTTCCGAGACTTTTGCTTTGCATGTTCTTTCCGGTTCTCTAGAATGTTTGCTTATGTTTGTTTATCTTCTTTATGTAGATTGCCTTGAGTGCGTAAGCGAATATTATCGATCTTTAGAATTCAACCAGCAGTACCAAGGCAAGTTGCATCTTGATCATGTTTCATTACCTATGTTTTTATTATGCACTTAGTTCTTTGCGGTAGGACTGCATGGTAGGAATTAATGCCGATGACTATGCTTACACCAAGTAGTTCATTGAGGTAGGTCTGAACCTTATAACATTGTCGCCATCGTTTTACATTATGTTGCTTCGCTAAGTAGACGTGGATTGGGGAGTGATCATTGTAAAGTATGAGTGACAATGTAGTAAATAGGACCTAAGATAATTAATGAACTACCGGGCGGAAACTTGTTGGAATGGTGATGAAATGCAGTGGGGCACGATGGGAAATCCATGGTGGTGCACCACTAGTGGACCGTCCGATCAGGCTCAAAGAGATCAATCGATTCTCATGTCTAGAAGCTTACGTGTGCAGCCACAAGCCAATATGGGCTCGCTTAGTTGAGTAGTTAGTGTGACCCTTCCGGATGGGCTAGCAGATGTAGAATGATGTAGGTGTACCGCCTATCCGTGGGTTAAGGGGAACATTTTCAAAGACTATGTCTCGATCTTCCGATCATGGAGGTGGTCGAGTCTTGTGGGGAAAAGTGCGCAACCTCTGCAGAGTGTCAACCTAATCGATTAGCCGTGTCCCCTGTTACAGACAAGTTGAGCATCTAGTAGTGGAAATGCCGGGAGATCTCCTCACCTTTAATTAAACAGTTGGGTTTTAAATGAAACTTGGGAACGGATGGAGTTGGCTTTGCCAACTCATCCTATGCAAATGTGTAGTAGTAGAATAACATCTTTTCTAATAGGAAAAACTAGCTTTATGCAAAAACTAAACTTAGAGCTTTCCACCAGCCAAATTGCATGTACAAATAGGTTCTTTACACTTATGATGTGACTTGCCAAGACATTCAATGTAATGATTTATATGGCTGCAACTTATCACGCTGCAGATATATCCGACGAGGATTAAGGTGCGATAGGTCAATGTTCTACACTCAACCTTGCTCGTGGAGTTGGACTCATTTACTACTTTGCTTCCGCAGTATTTGTTTATTGGCTCTATGCCCTATTTTGTAATAAATGTATTGCTCCTGGATTATCGATGTAATAAAGAGATGTGTGTTATTTCTGTTATTTCATCAAGTACTGTGTGTGCTAGCAAGTCGATCCAGGGACTAGCACGGTAAGCACAGAGACTTCGACTCTTAGATGGTATCAGAGCACACGTTGACTGTAGGACGCGACCCCTAGAAAATGGAAAAGCCATAGGATAAAAACTTTATTTTTCACTTTCCCTATATATCCTTTGGTCTCGTACCTTCTTTACTTCAGTACTAATTTCTTCCCTCTTTCAAAATGTAGATGTCGTCCGCCATTGTCGAGTTCGAGCAGCCCGATGAGACCATGCCCTTTGACGGCAATGATGAAGATCGTGAAGCACCAAGATTGGGCTTCCCACCTTTATCGAACCTTCACCGCCACCTTGCCCGAGGAGACACGTTGGAGGATCGATGCCCATATCCCCGGATGCATCCTCGGAAACCGCACCAAGCCCATTGATTTCCATGTGGATACTGCAACATGGGGCTTGGGCAGGGGCATAGGTGCTCACATTGCTCTCGGACGCATTCGGGAGGAGTATGACGAAGACCTCAAGAGGACCTCCTTCGTGATGTACGGACGCCGCGACGCAAATGGAGATGTGGTGCGTACCCTGGAGGACGAGACGATAGCATCCCATATCCAGGACATGGAGGATCACATTCGTATGATGGAGCTGGAGTTGTCTGACAACATGATCATCATCAATAACCTCATGACCCGCAAGGACGATCTCGAGGAGGAACTCCAGGACGCTCGCATCGAGCATGAGGGAGAGCTGGACGCACTGCAGGAGAAGATCGGCGACCTGAAGCTTGAGCTTGAGGAGGCCGAGGAGAAGCTGGATGAGGGAGAAAACATCCAGGAGGATCACTCTTATGGAGATTACATCAGCCAGGACAAGGACCAGGATGATGAGCTTGGAGATGACGACACAGACAGTGATGCAAGGACACCTGATGTCAACATGGTTGACTGGTCCTCATCCGATGAGAGTTAGATTTTATACCACCATGAGAGTTAGAAATTCGATTTTGTTATCCGATTAGTTTTATCTCATTTGTGAGACCTTGTCAAATCTTGTGACATGGCTTACCTTAGGTTTGATTGTTCTTGTGGACCTCTTGATTGAAATTGAATTGGAGTGATTTGAAGTTTTATTGCTATCATGTGCATATGGGTAGTGTGATTTTACTCACTAGGCCTTATTCTATTCTAACTTCTCATCCACTCTAAACCCATCGATGCCTCCAAGACGTGACCCCGGTTCAACTTTCCACGGAGCTCACGCAATTGATCCAACAGCAGAATGCTCTTATGCAGATGCTCATTCGTAACTGTAACCGTAACAACCACAACAACAACCCACCGCCGCCACCCCAGCTGACAGCCTTACCTGTTTTCGAGGCTGAACCCACCGTGTTCTCCAAAGAAGACGGAGCCGATCGTCGCAGATGACTGGCTCCGCAAGATAGGAAGGAGCTAGCCACGGCAGGATGCAATGATCTTGAGAAGGTGAAGTTTGCCGCCCATCACCGGATGGCCCAACCGCTGCTTGGTGGGAGAACTACACCACCACATACCCCTTGGAGAGTGTGACTTGACTCAGCCCAAAGAGGCGTTTCAGACTGCTCATGTCTCACTGGAGCCATGAGTCCAAGAAGAAGGAGTTCCGCAGCTTGCGCCAGGAGGACGCACGGTATCTCAGTATGTTGATGAGTTCAGTAAGTTGGCCCGTTATGCCCCAGAGGACGTGGCCACTGATGCAGCCAAGCATGAGAAGTTTCTGGAGGGACTGAACGATGAGTTGGGAGTTCAGTTGACTGTGGCGACCTTTGCGAACTATCAGGAGTTGGTTGATAAGGCTACCATTCTCGAAGGCAAGCACCAGCAGATGGAGAATCGTAAGAGGAAGTGCGGTCATGGGAAGTATAACTCTGGAGTTCAACAGAAACCCCGCTACAGCCCGTACTCAGGAAGTTCTGGATCAGGCACTAGCAAGTTTGGAAGGAATCATCATAACCATGGAGGTCACATTCAGCATGGAGGAAATGGACACAACCACCATGGAGGAAATGGACACAACCACCATGGTCACAAGCATGGCAATGGCAATGGCAATGGAGGGAATGGCAATCAGCAGCATTTCAACTCTTCTACACCAATGAAGAAAGATCTGAGTCACATCACTTGCTTCAAATGCAAGAAGACAGGGCACTACTCCAATGAGTGTCCCGAGCAGCAGAATGGGAATGGAAATGGGAATTCTGGAGGCAAGAAACCTAATCCTTTCACTAAGGGGCATGTGAATCATGTCAATGTGGAAGAGGTCTATGAGCAGCCTGACGCAGTGATTGGTAAGTTCTTGGTTAATTCATTTCCAGCACTCATTCTTTTTGACACTGGTGCATCGCATTCATTCATATCAAGGGGATTCGTGGATAAACATAAGTTGCCTAGCGTAGCTCTTAAGTCACCCATTCTAGTGAGTTCCCCAGGAGCCGAGTCTATGGCTAGTCAGGGATGTTTCCAGTTGCCTTTGAACATAGGGGGACATATTTTTCCCACGGATATGATCATACTAGAGTCACAAGGGTTGGATGTAATCCTAGGGATGGATTGGATGTCCAAGTATGAGGGAAACATTGATTGTGCTAATAGATCGATTTTTCTCACCACCCTAGAGAAGAAGAGGATCAAGTATGTATCCAGGCTTAAGCCTAAGAGGACTCAGGTGAACTCTCTTACAGGAGTTGTCCAGGAAGAAGTACCGTGGTGAAGGATTATCCCGATGTATTTCCGGAGGAGTTACGGGTATGCCGCCAGATCGGAGATTGAGTTTTGATTGAGTTGCTGCTGTGCAGGACCTATTTCCAAGAGGCCGACGGATGCCCGCTAATGATTTGGAGGAAGTCAAGAAACAAATTAAGGAGTTGCTAGAGAAAGGGTATATTCGCCGAAGTTCATCACCTTGGGGAGCTCCAAGATTTTAGTGGAGAATAAGGATGGAACCTTGAGGATGTGTGGATTACCGCTCTTTGAACGAGGTGACCATCAAGAACAAGTATCCCCTACCGATGATCAATGACTTGTTTGACCAGCTAGAAGGAGCTAGTGTTTTTTCCAAGATCGATCTTCGATCGGGTTATCACCAATTGAAGATCCGTGAGAAGGATATACCCAAGACCGCTTACCACAAGGTATGGCTTTATGAGTATACAGTCATGTCCTTTGGTTTGACTAATGCCCCGCCTATTTTATGAGCATGATGAACAAGGTGTTCATGGAGTTCTTGGATAAGTTCGTTGTGGTATTCATTGATGACATATTGGTTTTCCAAGAATGAGGAGGAACACGCTGAACATCTCGCGCTTGGTTTTGGAGAAGCTCAGAGAACATCAACTTTATGCCAAGTTCAGCAAGTGTGAGTTTTGGCTCAAGGAAGTCGGATTCCTTGGACATGTTGTGTCGTGAAGGATTGCAGTGGACCCTACCAAGGTAGAGTCAGTCACGGAATGGAATGCACCCACCACAGTCGGCGAGATTCGCAGTTTCCTTGGACTTGCTGGATATTACCGGAGATTTATTGAAAATTTCTCCAAGATTGCAAGGCCCATGACAGAGTTGTTGAAGAAGGACACCAAGTTCGCTTTGGATCAAGAGTGTGAAGCCAGCTTTCAAGAGTTGAAGAAGCGCTTGGTTACAGCCCCCAGTGCTAATCCTGCCCGACGTACACAAGGACTTTCTGTGTATTGTGATGCTTCACGTCGTGGACTTGGAGGTGTTCTTATGCAGGAGGGAAAAGTTGTAGCTTATGCTTCACGACAGCTTCGACCTCATGAATTGAACTATGCCACGCATGATTTGGAGTTAGCAGCCGTAGTGCATGCACTCAAGACATGGAGACACTATCTTATTGGGAATCGTTGTGATGTTTACACGGATCACAAGAGTTTGAAGTACATTTTCACGCAGAAGGAGTTGAATCTCAGGCAAAGGAGATGGTTGGAACTTATAAAGGATTATGACATGAGTCTGCATTATCATCTAGGAAAAGCCAATGTTGTGGCGGATGCTTTGAGCTGTAAGAGTTATGCTAATACCCTTACAGCAGGAGGTTTACCTCAGGAGTTATGTGATGAGCTTAGAGACCTTCAGTTGGAAATAGTTCCAAGAGGTTATGTTGCCGCACTCGAGGTACAGTCCACCTTGTTGGGAAGAATCAGAGAAGCCCAGAAGTTGGACCAAGATATTGCTGAGATAAAGGAAATGATGAGCAAAGGGAAAGCGGAAGGATTCTGTGAGGATGAAAATGGAACCATATGGTTTGAGCAACGGATTTGTGTACCCAATGATCCAGAGATCAGGAAGTTGATTCTTCAGGAGGCTCATGACTCACCATATTCGATACACCCAGGCAACACCAAGATGTATTTGGACTTGAAGGAAAGTTTTTGGTGGGCCGGTATGAAGAGAGAGATTGCCGAGTATGTGGCAATATGTGATGTATGTCAGAGAGTAAAGGCGGAACATCAGAAACCAGTAGGTTTACTTCAGCCGTTGCCGATACCTGATTGGAAATGGGATAAACTTGGTATGGACTTTATCACGGGGTTACCCAGGACCCGTTCAGGTTATGATTCCATTTGGGTGATAGTGGATCGTTTGACCAAGGTTGCTCACTTCATTCCAAAGAAGACCACCTATACAAGTGCTAAGTCGGCAAAGATATATATGACCAGGATCATATGTCCGCATGGAGTTCCGAGGAGCATCAGACGATAGAGGAACGCAGTTTACCTCAAAGTTTTGGAAGCAGATTACGAAACTTTGGGTACCAGGCTAGAGTTCAAGACGGCCTTCCATCCGCAGATCGATGGGCGCATGAGAGAGTCAATCAGATTCGGAGGACATGTTGAGAGCTTGTGCGCTAGACTATGGGTCTAGTTGGGTTGATAACTGACCCCACGCAGAGTTTTCAGACAACAACAGCTATCAAGCCGGTTTGCAGATGGCCCCTTCGAGGCATTGTATGGAAGGAAATGCAGGACACCTTTGATGTGGAATGGAGTTGAGATCGCGAATTGTTTGGACCTGATTTGATCAGGGATTACGAGGAGAAGGTCAAGTTGATTCGTGACAGACTTAAGATAGCTCAGTCAAGGCAGAAAAGTTATGCCGATGCTAAACGCAAGGAAGTGATCTATGAAGTGGGAGATAGAGCATATCTTCGAGTGTCTCCACTTCGAGGTATTAAGAGATTTGGAGTCAAAGGAAAGTTAGCACCATGATTTGTGGGACCATACAGAGTTCTGGAACGCAGAGGAGAGGTAGCATACCAGTTGGAATTACCAGAGGCTTTGTCAGGAGTTCATGATGTGTTTCATGTTTCCCAGCTGAAGAAGTGTCATGCAGAGATGGCAGATATTCCTTTGAGAGATACAGTGCCACTCGAGGCAATTCAGTTGGAGAGCGATCTGACTTATGAGGAGGAGCCTATTAAGATTCTTGAGACCGCAGAGAGAATCACTGTACTCAAGATCATCAAGTTCGCAAGGTTCAAAGGAGTCACCACACCGAGGAGGAAGCCACTTGGGAACGAGAGGAAGATCTTAGACAAGACCATCCACACGCTTTTGTTGGTTAACCCAATCTCGAGGACTAGATTCATCTTAAGGGGGGTAGGTTTGTAACATCCCAATTTTTATTAAATTTGGATGTTAATAGAATCACTCAATGCATATCATATTTCTTTGCATTTTGGAGTTTTTAAAATATTCAAATAATATTTTTCCACTCGAGAAAAACAAACGAGAGGGGATAAGATGACTTCCTCAAAATATAAAAGAGTGGGAAATTTTATTTTGAATATTATTTGAAGTTTTGGAGTTTATTGGTATTTAGTTTATTTGCAAAAAGTGCATTAATTGCATTAGGAAAATATTTTCAAAATGTTCTGTGCTTAAGTTAATGTTCATTAGGTTCTAAATATTGTATAGTTATTTTATAAATTACTGTGGTGTTTTTATTAATTCATTTGAATTGTTTAGGGACACTTTAGTCTTAGGTTTAAAAAAACGCACGATGCACTCACCGCAGCTCTGGACCAAACTGGTTCGCCCAGAGCGCCTAACCGCCCACTGGCCATTTGGCCCAAGGTAGCGCCCAGTACCAAGGCTACCAAACCTCCCAAGACGGTCGACCGCTCGCGCCGCCCTCGCTCGCCTCCTCTCGCTGCTGCTGCAAAGCGGGCCCCGCTCGTCACTCGTTCTCAACCTCCCGCGCAAGAGCAGCTGGATAAACATCCGCGCCGCCGCCAAGAACCGCCGGCCACCTCGCGCCGGATGAGGCCTTATCCGTCGACCCGAGCCTCTCGCCTCGCCTATATAAAGGCCAGACCCCTCTTCCATCCTCGCCGTCCGCTTTTCCCACGCTGCTCCTACCGCCCTAGCCGCCGCTGATCTCGCCGTCCGAACGGACTCGCCGAGCATTCCGCTGCCAAGAAACCACCCCGAGCCCTTGTTCTTCGCTAATCGTACCAATGTGAACTTGCGATCTTTTGACACCTTTTCTCGCTTAGGTCCCGCCGGAGACGACGCCCGACGACGCCCGACTCGCCGGAGTTCGCGGAGCGCCGCCGCCGCCGCCGCCGACCCCAGCGCCCCGAGGAGCCCCTGACGCCACCTTCGCGACGCCTCGACGCGCCACACCTCCCCGCCTTCTTCCTCGACGCCGAGGACCGCCAGAGCCGCCGCCTCCATCACCGACGCCGCCGCCTTCATCGCCGCCGCCACCACCACCACCCACTATGAGCCACCACCCCACCCGCCTGCTCGATCTATCATGGACGGCCCAGATTAGATTAGGTTCGTTTTTTTTATTTTGCGAAGAGGTACGCGGTTAACCGCGGTTCCCTTAGACCGTGCGGTTTATTTAAACCGAGAGTCGGTTTTTCTTTAGTTAGCCGCCGCCATCGCTTTTTTCTTATTTAGCGGCCGTTCAGATAACCTCCGCAATGACGCTGCTTGGCCAGCCACGAGCCGCCACGTGGCCAGGGACTTGGTTGCGATAGTTTTCTTCACTGTTTAGTCCCTTTTATCATAGATTAGTCCCTGAGCTTAGATTAGCCATAACTTTTTAACCGTAGATCCAAACTCGATGAAACCAGCGGCAAATTCTTCGTATTGTTTAGATCTATCTAGTGGTATCCTTTTTACAAACTTTTGTCAGATTCAAATTTGAATTTATTCAGATTCGAATTCAAACTTCAAATGGCCATAACTCTCAAACCGTAGCTCCGATTAAGTTGATTCTTTTTGCATTCTGTCACCGTAGCCAAACCCTATCACCTGGAACTTTGTCACAATAATTTTCGCACACTAGAATCTTCCTGTTAATATTTTACTAGTATGCATAGTATGCACTATAGTTCACATCACTTCTTGAACCATGTGCCTATGTTGTTTTGCACCTAGAAAATTTTCATGCTAGTTAAGTGTGATGTTTGTTCATTTGGTTTTTTCGAGACTTTTGCTTTGCATGTTCTTTACGGTTCTCTAGAATGTTTGCTTATGTTTGTTTATCTTCTTTATGTAGATTGCCTTGAGTGCTAAGCGTAATATTATCGCCTTTAGAATTCAACCAGCAGTATTCAAGGCAAGTTGCATCTTGATCATGTTTCATTACCTATGTTTTTATTATGCACTTAGTTCTTTGCGGTAGGACTGCATGGTAGGAATTAATGCCGATGACTATGCTTACACCAAGTAGTTCATTGAGGTAGGTCTGAACCTTATAACATTGTCGCCATCGTTTTACATTATGTTGCTTCGCTAAGTAGACGTGGATTGGGGAGTGATCATTGTAAAGTATGAGTGACAATGTAGTAAATAGGACCTAAGATAATTAATGAACTACCGGGCGGAAACTTGTTGGAATGGTGGCGATGGCACATTGGGGCACGATGGGAAATCCATGGTGGTGCACCACTAGTGGACCGTCGCTCAGCTCAAAGAGATCAATCGATTCTCATGTCTAGAAGCTTACGTGTGCAGCCACAAGCCAATATGGGCTCGCTTAGTTGAGTAGTTAGTGTGACCCCTTCCGGATGGGCTAGTAGATGTAGAATGATGTAGGTGTACCGCCTATCCGTGGGTTAAGGGGAACATTTTCAAAGACTATGTCTCGATCTTCTGATCATGGAGGTGGTCGAGTCTTGTGGGGAAAAGTGCGCAACCTCTGCAGAGTGTCAACCTAATCGATTAGCCGTGTCCCCGGTTACGGACAAGTTGAGCATCTAGTAGTGGAAATGCCGGGAGATCTCCTCACCTTTAATGAAACAGTTGGGATTTAAATGAAACTTGGGAACGGATGGAGTTGGCTTTGCCAACTCATCCTATGCAAATGTGTAGTAGTAGAATAACATCTTTTCTAATAGGGAAAAACTAGCTTTATGCAAAAAACTAAACTTAGAGCTTTCCACCAGCCAAATTGCATGTACAAATAGGTTCTTTACACTTATGATGTGACTTGCCAGTACATTCAATGTACTGACCTATATGGCTGCAACTTATCACGTTGCAGATATATCCGACGAGGATTAAGGTGCGATAGGTCAATGTTCTACACTCAACCTTGCTCGTGGAGTTGGACTCATTTACTACTTTGCTTCCGCAGTATTTGTTTATTGGCTCTATGCCCTATTTTGTAATAAATGTATTGCTCCTGGATTATCGATGTAATAAAGAGATGTGTGTTATTTCTGTTATTTCATCAAGTACTGTGTGTGCTAGCAAGTCGATCCAGGGACTAGCACGGTAAGCACAGAGACTTCGACTCTTACCGAGTCGGGTCGCTACTCTATCCTAGAGTTCGTACTAGAATAACACCTTAAGACACAAATCAACCAAAACCCAAATGTCACCTAGATACTCCAATGTCACCTCAAGTATCCGTGGGTATGATTATGCGATATGCATCACACAATCTCAGATTCATCTATTCAACCAACACAAAGAACTTCAAAGAGTTCCCCAAAGTTTCTACCGGAGAGTCAAGACGAAAACGTGTGCCAACCCCTGTGCATAAGTTCACAAGTTCACTGAACCCGCAAGTTGATCACCAAAACATACGTCAAGTAGATCACGTGAATATCCCATTGTCACCACAGATAAGCACATGCAAGACATACATCAAGTGTTCTCAAATCCTTAAAGACTCAATCAGATAAGATAACTTCAAAGGGAAAACTCAATCCATTACAAGAGAGTAGACGGGGAGAAACATCATAGGATCCATCTATAATAGCAAAGCTCGCGATACATCAAGATCGTGCCAAATCAAGAACACGAGAGAGAGAGAGAGAGAGAGAGAGAGAGAGAGAGAGAGAGAGAGAGAGAGAGAGAGAGAGATCAAACACATAGCTACTGGTACATACCCTCAGCCCCGAGGGTGAACTACTCCCTCCTTGTCATGGAGAGTGCCGGGATGATGAAGATGGCCACCGGTGAGGGATCCCCCCTCTGGCAGGGTGCCGGAACTGGGTCCCGATTGGTTTTTGGTGACTACAGAGGCTTGCGTTGGTGGAAATCCCGATCTAGGTTTCTTTCTGGGGGCTTCTGTATTTATAGGAATTTTTGGCGTAGGTCTCACGCGTGGGGGGTCTCAAGTCGCCCACGAGGTAGGGGCACGCCCACCACCCGTGGACGGCTCGGGACTCTTCCGCCCAACTCTTTTACTCCGGGGCTTCTTTTGGTCTATAAAAATCATCAAAAATTGGCACGTCAATTGACTCTGTTTGGTATTCCTTTTTCGTAAAACTAAAAACAAGGAAAAAACAGAAACTGGCACTGGGCTCCAGGTTAATAGGTTAGTCCCAAAAATCATATAAAAGAGCATATTAAAGGCCATTAAACATCCAAAACAGATAATATAATACCATGGAACAATAAAAAATTATAGATACGTTGGAGACGTATCAGCATCCCCAAGCTTAATTCCTGCTCGTCCTCGAGTAGGTAAATGATAAAAACAGAATTTTTGATGTGGAATGCTACCTAACATAATTATCAATGTAATTTCCTTTATTGTGGCAAGAATATTCAGATCCATAAGATTCAAAACAAAAGTTTAATATTGACATAAAAGCGATAATACTTCAAGCGTACTAACCAAGCAATTATGTCTTCTCAAAATAACATGGCCAAAGAAAGCTTATCCCTACAAAATTATATAGTTTGGCTATGCTCCATCCTCATCACACAAAATATTCAAATCATGCACAACCCCGGTTTCAGCCAAGCAATAGTTTAATACTTTAGTATTCTCAAACTTTTTCAACTTTCACGCAATACATGAGCGTGAGCCATGGACATAGCGCTATAGGTGGAATAGAATATAATGATGGGGTTGTGTGGAGAAGACAAAAAAGAAGAAAGTCTCACATTGACGTGGCTAATCAACGGGCTATGGAGATGCCCATCAATGATGTCAATGCGAGGAGTAGGGATTACCATGCAACGGATGCACTAGAGCTATAAATGTATGAAAGCTCAACAAAAGAAACTAAGTGTGTGTGCATCCAACTTGCTTGCTCAAGAAGACCTTGGGCATTCGAGGAAGCCCATCGTTGGAATATACAAGCCAAGTTCTAGAATGAAAAATTCCCACTAGTATATGAAAGTGACAACATAGGAGACTCTCTATCATGAAGATCATGGTGCTAATTTTAAGCACAAGTGTGGTAAAAGGATAGTAACATTGCCCCTTTTTTTTTCTTTTTTTCTTTTTTTTGTTTGGCCTTTTTTTATTTGGCCTTTCTCTTTTTCTTTCCGAGACAATGCTCCAATAATGATGATCATCACACTCCTATTTATTTACAGCTCAAGGATTACAACTCGATACTAGAACAAAATATGACTCAATATGAGTGCCTCTGGCGGTTTACCGGGATGGGCAATGAATCAAGAGCGACACGTATGAAAAATTATGCATGGTGGCCTTGCCACAAATACGATGTCAACTACATGATCATGCAAGGCAATATGACAATGATGGAGCGTGCCATAACAAATGGAACGGTGGAAAGTTGCATGGCAATATATCTCGGAATGGCTATGGAAATGCCATAATAGGTAGGTATGGTGGCTGTTTTGAGGAAGATATAAGGAGGCTTATGTGTGATAGAGCGTATCATATCACGGGGTTTGGATGCACCGGCGAAGTTTGCACCGACTCTCAAAGTGAGAAAGGGCAATGCACGGTACCGAAGAGGCTAGCCATGATGGACGGGCGAGAGTGCGTATAATCCATGGACTCAACATTAGTCATAAAGAACTCACATACTTATTGCAAAAATCTACAAGTCATCAAAACCAAGCACTACGCGCATGCTCCTAGGGGAAGGGTTGGTAGGAGTTAACCATCGCTCGATCCCGACCTCCACACATAAGGAAGACAATCAAAGAAATACCTCATGCTTCCAATTTGTTACACAATGGTTACCATACATGCATGCTACGGGACTCACACACCTCAACACAAGTATTTATCAAATTCACAATTACACCACTAGCATGACTCTAATATCACCATCCTCATGTCTCAAAATAATCATAAAGAATCAAACTTCTCATAGTATTCAATGCACTTTATACGAAAGTTTTTATTATATCCCTCTTGGATGCCCATCATATTATGAATAAATTCATAACCAAAGAAAATTACCATGCTGTTCTAAAGACTCTCAAAATAATATAAGTGAAGCATGAGAGTTCATTAATTTCTTCAAAATAAGACCACCGTCGTTCTCTAAAAAGATATAAGTGAAGCACTAGAGCCAATGACAAACTACTCCGAAAGATATAAGTGAAGATCAATGAGTAGTTGAGTAATTATGTAACTACGTGAAGACTCTCTAACATTTAAGAATTTCAGATCTTGGTATTTTATTCAAACAGCAATCAAAACAAAAGAAAATAAAATGACGCTCCAAGCAAAACACATATCATGTGGTGAATAAAAATATAGCTCCAAGTAAAGTTACCGATGAACGAAGACGAAAGAGGGGATGCCATCCGAGGCATCCCCAAGCTTAGGATATTGGTTGTCCTTGAATATTACCTTGGGGTGCCTTGGGCATCCCCAAGCTTAGGATCTTGCCACTCCTTATTCCATAGTCCATCGAATCTTTACCCAAAACTTAAAAACTTCACAACACAAAACTCAACAGAAAACTCGTAAGCTCCGTTAGTATAAGAAAATAAATCACCACTTTTGGTACTGTTGTGAACTCATTCTAAATTCATATTGGTGTAATATCTACTGTATTCGAACTTCTCTATGGTTCATACCCTCCGATACTACTCATACATTCATCAAAATAAGCAAACAACACATAGAAAACAGAATCTGTCAAAAACAGAACAGTCTGTAGTAATTTGTAACTCTCGAATACTTCTGTTACTCAAAAAATGCTACCAAATTAGGAAAACCTGAGCAATTTGTGTACCAATCAGATGCAAAAAGAATCAGATCAATAAAACGCTTCTGTGAATTATGAAAACTATTTTCGTTCGCGCAAAAGTTTTTGTTTCTCAGCAAGATCAAAACAACTATCACCGTAAGCCATCCTAAAGGTCTTACTTGGCACTTTATTGAAACAAAAGCTATAAAACATGATTACTACAGTAGATTAATCATGTGGACACACCAAAACAGTAGGTATAAATGTTGGGTTGTCTCCCAACAATCGTTTTTCTTTATTGCCTTTCTAGTTAGGCAAGATGATGACAATGATGCTCACATAAAAGATAAGAATTGAAACATAACGGGGGCATCATGAAGCATATAACTAGCACATTTAAGCCTAACTCACTTCCTATGCATAGATATTTTGTGAGCAAACAACTTATGGGAACAAGAATCAACTTACATAGGAAGGCAAAACAAGTGCAACTTCAAGATTTTCAACACATAGAGAGGAAACTTGATATTATTGCAATTCCTACAAGCATATATTCCTCTCTCATAAAAAATTTCAGTAGCATCATGAATGAATTCAACAATATAACCATCACATACAACATTATTTTCATGATGCACAAGCATAGAAATTTTACTACTCTCCACATAAGCAATATTCTTCTCATTCGGAATAGTGGGAGCAAACTCAACAAAATAACTATCATGTGAGCCATAATCCAATTGAAAATTAAAATCATGATGACAAGTTTCATGGTTATCATTATTCTTTATAGCATACAAGTCATCACAATAATCATCATAGATAGCAACTTTGTTCTCATAATCAATTTGAACCTCTTCCGAAATAGTGGATTCATCACTAAATAAAGTCATGACCTCTCCGAAACCACTTTCATCAACATAATCATCATAAATAGGAGGCATGCTATCATCATAATAAATTTTCTCATCAAAACTTGGGGGACAAAAAAATATCATCTTCGTCAAACATAGCATCCCCAAGCTTGTGGCTTTGCATATCATTAGCACCATGGATATTCAAGGAATTCATACTAACAACATTGCAATCATGCTCATCATTCAAAGATTTAGTGCCAAACATTTTAATGCATTCTTCCTCTAGAAATTGAGCACAATTACCGGAATCCTTATTTTCACAGAAGACATTAAAAAGATGAAGCATATGAGGCACCCTCAATTCCATTTTTTGTAATTTTCTTTTATAGACTAAACTAGTGATAAAACAAGAAACTGAAAGATTTGATTGCAAGATCTAAAGATATACCTTCAAGCACTAACCTCCCCGGCAATGGCCCCGGAAAAGAGCTTAGTTGACGGGGTGTTAGTGCCGCTTACCTAGCCTCCCCAGCAACGGGCCAGAAAAGAGCTTGATGTCTACTACACAACCTTCTTCTTGTAGACGTTATTGGGCCTCCAAGTGCAGAGGTTTGTAGGACAGTAGTAAATTTCCATCAAGTGGATGACCTAAGGCTTATCAATCAGTGGGAGGCATAGGATGAAGATGGTCTCTCTCAAGCAACCTTGGAACCAAATAGCAAAGAGTCTCTTGTGTCCCCAACACACCCAATACAATGGTAAATTGTATAGGTGCACTAGTTCGGCGAAGAGATGGTGATACAAGTGCAATATGGATGGTAGATATAGGTTTTTGTAATCTGAAAATATAAAAACAGCAAGGTAGCAAGTGGTAAAAGTGAGTGTAAACGGTATTGCAATGCTAGGAAATAAGGCCCAAGGTTCATACTTTGACTAGTGCAAGTTCTCTCAACAATAATAACATAACTGGATCATATAACTATCCCTCAACATGCAATAAAGAGTCACTCCAAAGTCACTAATAGCGAAGAACAAACGAAGAGATTATTGTAGGGTACGAAACCAGCTCAAAGTTATTCTTTCTGATCGATCTATTCAAGAGTCTGTAGTAAAATAACACAAAGCTATTTTTTCCATTCTATCTATCCTAGAGTTCGTACTAGAATAACACCTTAAGACATAAATCAACCAAAACCCTAATGTCACCTAGATACTCCAATGTCACCTCAAGTATCCGTGGGTATGATTACACGATATGCACCACACAATCTCAGATTCATCTATTCAACCAACACAAAGAACTTCAACGAGTGCCCCAAAGATTCTACCGGAGAGTCAAGACAAAACGTGTGCCAACCCCTATGCATAAGTTCACAAGGTCACTGAACCCGCAAGTTGATCACGAAAACATACATCAAGTAGATCACGTGAATATCCCATTGTCACCATAGATAAGCACATGCAAGACATACATCAAGTGTTCTCAAATCCTTAAAGACTCAATCCGATAAGATAACTTCAAAGCGAAAACTCAATCCATTACAAGAGAGTAGAGGGGGAGAAACATCATAAGATCCAACTATAATAGCAAAGCTCGCGATACATCAAGATCGTGCCAAATCAAGAACGCGCGAGAGAGATCAAACACATAGCTACTGGTACATACCCTCAGCCCCGAGGGCGAACTAGTTCCTCCTCATCATGGAGAGCGCCGGGATGATGAAGATGGCCACCGGTGAGGGATCCCCCCTCCGGCAGGGTGCCGGAACAGGGTCCCAATTGGTTTCTGGTGGCTACAGAGGCTTGCGGCGGCGGAACTCCTGATCTAGGTTCTAGGTTTCTTTCTGGGGGTTTCAGTATTTATAGGATTTTTTGGCGTAGGTCTGACGTCAGGGGGGTCTCCGAGTCGTCCATGAGGCAGGGGGGTGCGCCCAGGGGGGTGGGCGCGCCCTCCACCCTCATGGATGGCTCGAGACTCTTCTGGCCCAACTCTTTTACTCTGGGGGCTTCTTTTGGTCCATAAAAAATCATCAAAAATTGGCACGTCAATTGGACTCTGTTTGGTATTCCTTTTAGTAAAACTCAAAAACAAGGAAAAAAACAGAAACTGGCACTGGGCTCTAGGTTAATAGGTTAGTCCCAAAAATCATATAAAAGAGCATATTAAAGCCCATTAAACATCCAAAACAGATAATATAATAGCATGGAACAATAAAAAAATTATAGATACGTTGGAGACATATCATGGAGGAAGATCTGAGGAATCTGTAGACGGCGTCCAGGGCACTGCTCTGTTGTGATGGATCGTTCCATCGTTGGAGCAGCTCCGTGAGCAGAAGATGTCAAGGTCAAGCAAAGCACAAGATGACATCGTTAATCTCAAGTGGGATTCTAATAGCATCTCCAATAGATGATGTAAAATGCATTACCAAAAAGTGATAGATGTAAAATTTACATCACCAAAAACCACCTGACTACAACAGATGAGGTAAAAACTGTTGACTCTGAACTTAACTGTTGAAACTGAAAATTACTGTGGAATCTGAATGTTACTATCGATACTGAACGCAATGGTAGCAGAGAGGCACTTCACATGGGATAGTTTAGGGAGGGCCTGCAGTTCATCCTCAATCTGCACCCCCCTGAGCCGCCAGCCACCACCGGCCAAACCCCGCGCTGCCTCGCCGCCCCGGAACAACTCCCCACCGCCGGTCCGCCGCCGCCTCGCCGCCATGAAACAACTCCCCACCGCCGGTCCGCCACCGCCTCACCGCCACGAAACAACTCCCCACCGCCGGTCCGCCGCCGCCTCGGCCAGTCCTCTAGCCCCCCCCCCTCGCGCCAAGCTTTTTCTCCGGCGATCCCCACGCCACCGCCCCACCACCGCGCCCCCACCGCTAGCGAGCACCGCCCCCACCCAGAACCCTAAGATAGATAGTGGGGTACCTCTTCGGCGAGCCCCCCTCCCCGCTGCGGGTGGTTCTTCCTTAACTCCGGCAAGCCCCCCCACTCCCTGAAAATTGACTGACCCAAAAGTCGATTCAGTCGACTGAAGTGTAGCTAAATCGGAGCAGAGTAGCAACATGAGCAAGAGGGAGAGTAGCAGCAGAAGCGCGAGCGAGCGAGAGCCGGAGCAGCAGAAGCAACGCGAGCGAGAGCCGGAGCAGCAACATCAGCTACTTGAGCGAGCGAGCGAGAGCCGGAGCACCAGCAGCAGCACGAGCGAGCGAGAGCCAGAGCAGCAGCAGCAGATCCGGCTGGTATGGCCGCCGCCGCCGAAGGGGCCTCGCACTGTGGGAGAGCCGCCATGGAGATGTCGCCCGCGGCGCCGACTTTGAGGTAGCCACTCCATGGGGGTGCGGGATGGAGCACCGTCGGCGCCGGGAGGTCGAGTTAATGAGAAGGTGTGATGCGATGAGTGTACAACCTCTTTGGTGGCGCCGAGTAGGCCTCGGCTTCGTCCGAGGAGTTGGTGAGGATGTTGCGGTTCCGGTGGAGCAGGTTAAGGCGGCGTTGTGCGGATGGAGCAGCCGCGATAGACGAGGCGATTGTCGGAGCAGCTCCTTGGAGGTGGAGGACGGGGCGGCTGAACCAGCAGGATGGCGAGATGGATGACAGATCCTCATTCGGGAGGTGGATGAGGGACGTCGAGCTGTTGCGGTGGACGACATCGTCGGGGAAGAGGCTCCGGCTGGGCAGCGGTGAGGTGGTAGACGGAGGAGGGTATGGCGGCCCAGGATTTCGAATGGCGAAAAGGAGGCGATGGGAGGCGGGAACCATGACTTTGGGACGCGCTTGTCCAAAATGTAGGGTGTGTTACAAAAGTACCCCCACCGATTTGAACTAGCAGCCCTTTCGGCTCAATGTTAGAAGGGGGATTTCACGTGTTAGGATTTGGCAGGTGGAGGGAGTTTTCGCGCGCGTTGTAATTTCGGGATAGCAAGGCGCGGGTTGTGAAGGCGCCAGTTTTGGGAGCACGATATCTGAATTTTTGGGATATAACAAGGCACGGGTTGAATTTTAGGGACAAGCCTAACGTGTAATATTGTACTTGTACGTACCAAATCAATTCGCACTTCCCTCATTGAAAAAAACGAAAAAAATAAAACTATTCACACCACACAAAGAGAGAGTCTTGTCCCGTTTTACTAGACAAATGCTATTCAAAGCTACTCCCTCCTTCCATCTATATAGGGCCTAATGCGTTTTTTCGAGGCTAACTATGACCAAATATTAGAGCAATAATATATGACATGCAACTTACACAAAGCACACCGTTAAATTCGTGTGTGAAAGGAGCTTTCAATTATATAATTTTCACATTGTGCATGTCATGTACTATTAATCTTGTCAATAGTCAAAGGCGGTCTTAAAAAACGCATTAGGCCCTATATAGATGGAAGGAGGGAGTATGAATCCATGTTATGTCCAATTAAATTTTTTTGCTGGCTGTATAATGCATGTAACCTACTCATACCAACATTTTAGTGCATTCCAAATGTCTATACTACCGCTGCAATTCGAACTGAATTTGAATTCGTTTCTCTGTTTCAATAAGAATCTACAATCATGATTGTTGCCAACTTCAACCCATTTGTGTATCACCTTAACAACACATCACACGATTACTATAGAGATAGATATGAAATGTGTGTACTGTATGAACTCGAATTCAATTTTTTGAATACACTTGATGTTGATTCCAAATAATAGTACATTTGATAAACTAACTATATATTCATAATCTAAACCATGTTCCATACGTACACCATGTTTATCACACAAAGTATAGTGCCCCGCCCCCTACATTATGACAAGTATTTAGCCCTGAGCTGCAAAAGCCACACATTAGCCCAAATTATAATCAATGTTCCATATATTATATTGTAACATCCCAAATTTCCTATTTGGAATGTTTTACAATTATAGTTAAGCATCCTATGCATCTTGTTTGAATTTGAATGCCATTTGGAGTTTCGGAGAATTTTGAGTTTTGAATTTGAATTCAAACTTTGGCAAGCGGGAAACATTTCAAAAAAAACTAAGCCTGATAAATACTTGATCAAATGTATGAGAGGAGTAAACATGACACTCCAAAAATATCAGAGGAAAACATTGCCAAAAGATTTGGATTCAAATCTGAATTTTATTTGAATTTGAAAAAAATGGATTTTTATAAAGTTTGGATTTTGCCTTTGGAAAAATGTTCAAATGAAAGGAATATTCCGTGATCATTTTGGTATATATATACCCTATATAAAATATTTATATTTTAAAAGATATACTCTGTTTTATTTTTTTTTAAATAATTTTTTTTTAAAAAAAAAGAGAAACCCATCCCAGCGCCGGCCCAGCCCCCCTGCCCAGGCCACCGACAAACCCCAGCGCCAGCGCAGCCGTGCCCACCAGGCCAGCCGAGCCGCCTAACTCCTCTCACTCGCCCTCGCCCGAAAACCCTTAGCGCGGTCGCCCGCCGCCCGCACCCCCTCTCTCTCTCACTGACAGCGGGACCCGCCTTCTTCGTCAACCCCACCCCACGCCACGCCGTCGCCGCCGCAGATCGCCGGATCCCAAGGATCCGGGATCCCGATCCCCTCCGATCGCCCCGAAGCTAGGCCGAGGCCCCTGGCTATTTAAGCCCTCGCCCCGCACCCCATTCCCCCCTAGCCCTCGCTGGACCCCTCTCCTCTCAGACGAGCTCACGGAGCCCGAGTCCCCGCCGCCATACTCGTCGCCGCCGCCGCCCTAGCCACCCCGATCTCCCCGACTCCACCGAAGCTTCCCGAGCTCCCCCAAGACCGGCCGGCTACTCCCCGACCTCCCGACGCCTGGAGCCTCGCCCTTTTCGTCGCCGCCGCCGCCGCCGCCGTCGCCGATAAGTCACCGAAGCCCCTCCCGTCCGATGCGCCACCAAAGGTCTAGATTAGATCGCCCCAAGGGAAGTATCTCTTTAAAATAAACCGGACCGGCCCGGTTTAGTTCACGGTTTATTTTCATTAGGGTTTATTTTATTAGCCCGCCCGCTTTAGTTTAACCCTAGGCCCGTTTAGGTTATTTGACCTTACAGAGCGTAGTTTAGGCCCATTAGGCTTTTTTCTTTTAATTTCATTTTCTGTTTTAACAGAATAGTTTCTGCTTTTGAAAAATTCATATCTTTTATTCTGTTTAATATTTTAGGTGATTCTTTTTTGTTGGTTTGCAAATTTTATGTAGTTTCTGTAGAATATATATTTAGCTATGTTAAAATTAATTAAAATTGCTTTAATTTAGTTTTAGTAAGAATAGTAAATCTGCTATAACTTAAGTTAGAAAAATTATTTTGGATGATTCTTTTGTCCCAACTTTATTTTGGCAATGCCAAACCATAAAAAATTAACTTGGGTATTTTAGGATTAGTAAATAAATAGTTTTAAGCAGAATCTTATTAATCCCAATTAATTAACTAGCTCTGTTTTCCTATTAATTTAATTAGTAAATAAATTTATTTTTATCATGTGATTGATTATTCTAGGGTAGTTTCTGTCACTTTATAGGATGAACTTTTATTTATAATTAATAAAAGTTTTATTTTATTTTCTTAATAGAAATTGGATTAGGCCTAATAGGAGTTTTATAATAGATTTTAAATTTATTCTTTTTGCTCCTAGTTGATTAATGAATTATTTTCTGTTAAGTTAACCTAAAACCATGATTAGGTTATGTTAAGAAATTTATGTTATATAAAAACTATTCTAGCTATTATTTGAAGTAGGAAAAACTTTGAATGGATTTTTCTTTGAGTTTTCCCTTGGATTTTGATTAGGTTGTTTTGGTGTGTTATATTACTTTTGTTATGCTATGTGATCCTATTGCTATGTGCTTATTGTGATTTGTTTGTCTCGGTAGAGTTTCCGGAGTGCGAAGCTTGCTACTCTGAATCTTTAGCTTACGAGGATCATCGGCAAGGCAAGTTTTGATCATGTTATTTCCTATACCTATGTTTTTGTGCATTAGAATTGTCACCACCCCACCATGCATGCAGTAGTTGAAATTTTGAAGTTATTAAACTTGAGTAGTATCATGTGGTAGGATGAACCAATCCCTTGTTACCATGACCCCGGACTAAGTAGTTACTTTGCTATGCTCAGAGAGCGGGTTTTGGGTTGAGTGAAATTCATAAGCAAGATGTGAGAGTCAATGATGATGACAACCCCATGAACTACAAGAATCAAGATGGACTTGAATTCACTCATTGGGTGGAGGGCGGTTGACGGGCACCTGGAGAACCCGGTGGTTGGCGGGATGCATGGAGAAGTGCCGGGACATCTTGCGGAAAGCTTCACCCAGCCACGAAGAGAAGGATGGATGCCCCATGACCGAAGCTTACATGCAGCCGCAAGCCATTATGGGCTTTGGCTGGGTTGACCCTAGTAGTGACGCTGGCTGGGCGGTACTACGAGATGTAGAAGAACGGTAGGATTGGATGGGTGCGGCAGTAGCGGAAGAACTCTTTGGAAGACCTGTTTCATTCGTCCGTCTTCAAACACCATGAAGTGCGAAGACTTAAAAGGAGGAATGATTCTTGCGGGAAAGTCGCAAACCTCTGCAGAGTTAAAGATCTAATCGATTAGCCGTGTCCCGATTCACGGACAATTTGAGCCTCTGGAACTTGGAAGTATTCGAAATCTCAACACTAAACTAATAAATTAATTTGAGGGTTTATGGCTTAATAATTTGGGAGCGAGATTTTGGTTGGCGGAACCATCTCAATAACTACCAACAATTTGTAGTAATTTGCAAGCAAGTCCTTTGTAGTAGGGAAAAATTTGCTTTTCGCAAAATGATGAAACTTAGAGCCCCACAGCCAAAATGCATATAGTGATAGTAAGTTTATTATTGTTGTTCTTCATGACTTGCCGACTTATTCCAAAAGCTGACCTACATGGCTGCAACGTCTTATGTTGAGGTATATTCCGATCGGGGAGGAGGCTACGCTCCGCGCTTGGCGATTGCCCTTTGGAGTCGGATGGACTCGCTTTATCTTCGACGCTTCCGCAGCATTAGTAGTTTATTTCTCATGAGTGGGCCTTGAGCCAAATTTATTCTCTTGTAATAAAGACTCTATATGAGAATCGTGTAATGATATTCAGGTGTGATTGAATTTTGATTACTTTATCGATGTACTATGAGTACCAGCATGATCTTGGGATGGTACAGACACAGAGATTTGACCGATTTTGGGCCAGGTCGCTACAGAGATGGTATCAGAGCAAACGCTGACCGTAGGATCGTAACCCCTAGGATCGGAAAGCCATAGGAAGAGACCATTACTTTAAATCCTTATCATTCGGTAATTCTCCCCTGTTCAATTCTGACTCTTCTCCTATTTTCAACATTCTAGATGGCTGTCGAGTTCACCCCAGTTTTGCTACCGGAGTTTTGCCAGCCCGATGAGACGATGCCCTTCGGCAGGAAGCTGGTCCAGATGGTGAAGAAGCTGAAGATAGCTCTACCCTCGATCACCGGGGAGCCCACTAATGCACTTCCGACGGACACCCGCTACAGGATTGAAGTGCATATCCCAGGGAGAACCGTCGGAGGACACACGGAGCCTATTGACTTTGAGTTCACCGAGTTCAACTGGATCATCGGAAGAGACGTGGCGATCTATCGAGCACTTGGACATCTCCGAGAGGAGTACATGGCGAGCTCGATCCTCGACTCGCCATGGTTTCACGCAGGGCAAGGAATGGAGATATCATCCGCACTGTTGATGACGACTCCACTCTCTTACATCCGGGACTTGGAGTGTCTCCTCAGAAGCGGGAGATTCAGACTCGCCGTAACTCAAGACACACGGAAGCTTTTGTTCCATGAACTGGGCTGGAGGAGAAGGCACGCAGACTTCCTTGGCCATGAGGAAGAAATCACGGACTTCATGGAGACAGTCGACGACCTGAAGATGAAGCTTGCCGCAATAGAGGAAAGGATGGACTTGGGAGAGGACCTTTATCCGAGTGGAGATGAAGGACCCCTCATGAGTAATGATCAGGATTATGAAGGGAGTACCACTGAAGGGAGTCACAAGAGGAGGCGCCACAACTAAGGACGCAAGGATTATTGATGAAGACTTTTTAGTCGACCACCATGTTATTTTTCCTTTTTCGTCGATCAGTTAGGCCGATATTTTTCCTTCGATTAGTCATGAGCTTTTGTAATCGAGATTGAACCATGTTTGAGTGGAATGAATAAATGATTGGTGTGTTTATGTTTGTGCATTCATATGGGTAGTGTTATTCCTCATAGACCATTGTTCTATTCTAATTGTCTCATCCACTCCAAAACACCAGATGCCTCAGAGACGTGACCTTTGGTTTTCCGCGGAGCTCACCCGGCTGCTCCAAAGCAGCAGAATGCACTGATGCAACTACTTATTCAGAATCAGAACAACAACGCCAACAATCCACCGCCACCACCCCCTGTGGACAACTTGACTCGATTTCTGAGACTGAATCCGCTAGTGTTCTCTAGTAGCACTGAGCCGATTGTGGCTGATGATTGGCTCCGCAAAGTCGGAAGAGAGCTAATCACCGTGGGACGACCGATGCAGAGAAGGTGCGCTTTCACAAGCATCAACTTTATGGACCTGCAGCTTCTTGGTGGGAGAACTACACCGCCACTTATCCCATTGGTGCCATCACATGGGATCAGTTCCAGCAGCCTTCCGACTGCTCATGTCTCGGTGGAGCCATGAGTCGAAGAAGCGTGAGTTCCGCAACTTACGCCAGGGAACCGTCTTGTGGCACAAGACGTGGATGAATTCAGCAAGCTCGCTCGCTATGCCCCAGATGATGTGGCCACAGATGCCGCCAAGCAGGAGAAGTTCCTTGAGGGACTCAATGATGAACTGAGCATGCAGCTTATTGTGGCTACCTTCAACAACTACTAGGAGCTGGTAGACAAGGCCACCATACTTGAAGGCAAGCAACAGCAGATTGAAAGCCGCAAGCGGAAGTACAGCCAGGGGAAGCATAACTCGGGAGCTCAGCAGAAGCCCCGCTATGCACCATACTCAGGAGGGCACACCCATCATAACCATGGAGGTCATAACCATGGAGGAAATGGGAACAACCGCATCCAGGACAACAAGTCAGGCCATGGCAATGGCAATGGAAATGGTAATGGCAATCAGCATCGTTCTGCCCGGCTCAAGGATCTGAGCCACATCACCGCTTCAAGTGCCGAAGGCGGGGCACTACGCCACCGACTGCCCGGAGGCCAAGCGGAGGAATGGAAAGCGGCAATGGAGGCTCAGCGAAGAAGCCCAATCCGTTCCCTCGTGCTCGGTGAACCACATCGACGTGGAGGGCGTCTATGATCAGCCGAACAACGTGGTTGGTAAGTTTTATTGAATTCACGTTCAGTATTGGTACTCTTTGATTACGGTGCAGCGCATTCATTCATATCAAGGGTAGTTGTGGAAAATACGGGTTGCCCACTAAAACCCTTAGAAGCCCCTTGGCGTCGGTTCGCAGGAGGAGAAATGATGGCAGGCTTAGGCTGTCATGCAACCCTCAACATCGGGAACCATAAATTTCCCTTGAGACCTCATAGTGTTGGAAACCCAGACCTTGGATGTAATCCTAGGCATGGATTGGTTGACGAAGTTTGAAGGGAACATAGACTGTGCCTGCAAGTCTATTCTGCTCACCACCCCAGAGCAGAAGAGGATCAAGTATGTAGCCAGCACAGCCGGATGAAGAATCAGTGCATTCCCTCACGGGAGTTGTTGGGAGGAAGTGCCAGATGGTGCAAGAATTTCCGATGTGTTTCGGAGGAATTACCAGAATGCCACGGACGGGGACATTGAATTTCTGATCGAGCTATTGCCGACACAGCCCCAATATCCAAGAGACCTTATCGGATGCCACCGAATGAGTTGAAAGAGATCAAGGATCAAATTAATGAGTTATTGGAGAAAGGATATATTCGGCCAAGCTCATCACCTTGGGGAGCCCCAGTTCTTTTGGTAGAGAAGAAGGATGGAAGCTTGAGGATGGTTGTGGATTATCGTGCGTTGAATGAAGTGACCATCAAGAACAAGTACCCTCTGCCGATGATTAATGACTTGTTTGATCAGCTAGTAGGAGCCAAAGTATTCTCTAAGATCGATCTTCGATCAGGGTATCATCAGTTGAAGATTCGTGAAAAGGATATACCCAAAACAACATTCACTACCAGGTATGGTTTATATGAGTATACCGTCATGTCATTTGGATTGACTAATGCTCCTGCATACTTCATGAATTTGATGAACAAGGTATTTATGGAATATCTGGACAAGTTTGTCGTGGTGTTCATCGATGATATACTGATTTTCTCCAAGAGCGAGGAAGAGCATAAGGAACATTTGCGTCTAGTTCTGGAGAAACTTCGAGAACATCAGTTGTATGCCAAGTTCAGCAAATGTGAACTTTGGTTGAAGGAAGTTGGATTCCTCGGACATGTTATTTCAGGAGAAGGAATAGCAGTTGATCCCGCCAAGGTTGAATCAGTCACCGATTGGCGATCACCCACCTCACCAAGGAGATCCGCATTTTCTTGGACTCGCAGGATATTATCGGAGGTTTATTGAGAACTTCTCGAAGATTGCCAAGCCCATGACTGAGCTGTTGAAGAAGGAAGCCAAGTATGTTTGGACCGAGGAATGTGAAGCCAGTTTTCAGGAATTAAAGAAGCGGTTGGTCACAGCCCGGTGTTGATTTTGCGGACATACACAAGGAATACCAGGTTTATTGTGACGCTTCTCATCAAGGACTCGGAGGAGTACTGATGCAGGAAGGAAAAGTTGTAGCTTATGCCTCCAGACAGCTACGACCTCATGAGATGAATTATGCCACGCATGATTTGGAGTTAGCAGCCGTAGTGCATGCACTCAAGACCTGGAGACATTTCCTCATCGGAAACCGTTGTGATGTTTACACAGATCACAAGAGCTTGAAGTATATTTTCACGCAGAAGGAATTGAACCTCAGGCAGAGGAGATGGCTAGAGTTGATAAAGGACTATGACATGAGACTGCATTACCACCCCGGTAAAGCTAATGTTGTAGCAGATGCGTTGAGCCGTAAGAGTTATGTGAATACTCTTACAGCAGGAGGATTACCCCAGGAGTTAGTTGATGACCTCAGAGATCTCCGACTGGAGATAGTTCCGAGAGGATTCGTTGCAACTCTGGAAGTTCAGTCCACTTTGGCCGAAAGGATTCGTGAAGCCCAGAAGTCGGACAAGGAAATTGATGAGATAAAGCAAAAGATGGAGGAAGGAAAAGCTAAAGGATTCCGTAAGGATGAACACGGAACTATATGGTTCGAGGATCGTATTTATGTGCCCAATGATCCCGAACTCAGGAAGCTAATTCTTCAGGAGGCTCATGATTCACCGTACTCGATTCACCTGGTAACACCAAGATGTACACGGATTTGAAGGAAAGTTTCGGTGGACGGTATGAAGAAGGATATTGCGAGTGCGTAGCAAAGATGCGATGTTTGTCAACGTGTAAAGGCAGAACATCAGAAGCCAGCAGGGTTACTTCAACCTTTGCCGATTCCCGATTGGAAATGGGAGAAACTTGGTATGGATTTCATCACAGGATTACCCAGGACCCGTTCAAGTTATGATTCTATCTGGGTAGTGGTTGATCGTTTGACCAAGGTAGCTCACTTCATTCCCGTGAAGACTACCTATACCAGTGCTAAGTTGGCCAAGATATACATGACCAGGATCGTATGTGCGCATGGAGTTCCGAGGAAAATCGTGTCGATAGAGGAACGCGAGTTTACCTCAAAGTTTTGGAAGCAGTTGCATGAAACTTTGGGTGCGAGGCTGGAATTCAAGACAGCTTTTCATCCACGCACGGATGGGATGACCGAGAGAGTCAATCAGATTTTGGAGGACATGTTGAGAGCTTGTGTGCTAGACTATGGGTCTAGCTGGGATGATAATTTGCCATACGCAGAGTTCTCGTACAACAACAGTTATCAATCAGTCTGAAGATGGCCCCTTTCGAAGCTCTATACGGAAGGAGGTGCAGAACACCATTGCTGTGGGATAGTGTTGGAGATCGATCACTTTTCGGTTCCGACCTTATCAGGGATTCCGAAGAGAAAGTCAAGCTGATTCGAGACAGACTCAAGATAGCACAGTCGAGACAGAAGAGTTATGCCGATAGTAAGCGCAAGGAAGTGACTTACGAAGTGGGAGACCGAGAATATCTTCGTGTGTCTCCACTTCGTGGAATCAAGAGGTTTGGAGTCAAGGAAAGTTAGCACCCGATTCATTGGCCCTACAAAATCCTCGAGCGTCGTGGAGAGGTTGCTTACAAGTTGGAATTGCGGAAGGATTGTCCGGAGTTCATGATGTCTTCCATGTTTCTCGGTGAAGAAGTGTCATGCCGACATGGCCGATGTTCCGTTGAGAGACACACGGTGCCCCTAGAGGCCATACAGCTTGACGGTGATCGACTTACAAGGAGAAACCCGTCCGAATTCTCGAGGCTGCAAGCAGAATCACCCGCAGCAAGGTCATCAAATTTTGCAAGGTCTTTGTGGAGTCACCACACCGAGGAAGAAGCCACACAGGAGCGCCAAGAAGACCTTCTTGAGACCACCCGCACCTATTTGCTAGCCAACCCGAATCTCGAGGGCGAGATTCATCTTAAGGTGGGTAGGTTTGTAACATCCCAAATTTCCTATTTGGAATGTTTTACAATTATAGTTAAGCATCCTATGCATCCTGTTTGAATTTGAATGCCATTTGGAGTTTCAGAGAATTTTGAGTTTTGAATTTGAATTCAAACTTTGGCAAGTGGGAAACATTTCAAAAAAAACTAAGCCTGATAAATACTTGATCAAAAGTATGAGAGGAGTAAACATGACACTCCAAAAATATCAGAGGAAAACATTGCCAAAAGATTTGGATTCAAATCTGAATTTTATTTGAATTTGAAAAAAATGGATTTTTATAAAGTTTGGATTTTGCCTTTGGAAAAATGTTCAAATGAAAGGGAATATTCCCCTGATCATTTTGGTATATATATACCCTATATAAAATATTTATATTTTAAAAGATATACTCTGTTTTGTTTTTTTTTTTTAAAAAATTTAAAAAAAGAAACCCATCCCAGCGCCACCGAACCCCCTGCCCAGCCAGTGCCGACAAACCCCAGCGCCAGCAGCAGCCGGTGAGCCCACGAGGCCAGCCGAGCTGCCCAGCTCCCTCTCACTCGCCCTCGCCTGAAAACCCTTGGCGCGGTCGCCCGCTTCGCCGCACCCTCTCTCTCTCATCGACAGTGGGACCCCCCTTAATCAACCCGCCCCACGCCACGCCGCCGCTGCCATGATCGCGGGTCCGAAGGATCCGGATCCCGATCCTCCGATCGCCCGGCTAGGCCGAGGCCCTGGCTATTTAAGCCTCGCCCGCACCCCATTCCCCTAGCCTCGCGGACCCCTCTCCCTCTCTGACGAGCTCATGGGAGCCGAGTCCCCCCGCCGCCATACTCGTCACCGTCGCCGCCCTAGCCACCCCGATCTCCCCGACACCACAGCTTCCCGAGCTCCCGACCCAGCCGGCTACTCCCGACCTCCCGACGCCTGGAGCCCTCGCCAGACTTTCGCCGCCGCCGTCGGACGCCGTAAGTCACCGAAGCCCTCCCGTCCGTCCGCCACCAACGGTCTAGATTAGATCGCCCCCGAAGGGGTATCTCTTTTAAAATAAACCGGACCGGCCCGGTTTAGTTCACGGTTTATTTTCATTAGGGTTTATTTTTATTAGCCCGGCCCGTTTTAGTTTAACCCTAGGCCCGTTTAGGTTATTTGACGCACAGTGCGTAGTTTAGGCCCATTAGGCTTTTTTCTTTTAATTTCATTTTCTGTTTTAACAGAATAGTTTCTGTTTTGAAAAATTCATATCTTTTATTCTGTTTAATATTTTTAGGTGATTCTTTTTTTGTTGGTTTGCAAATTTTATGTAGTTTCTGTAGAATATATATTTAGCTATGTTAAAATTAATTAAAATTGCTTTAATTTAGTTTTAGTCAGAATAGTAAATCTGCTATAACTTAAGTTAGAAAAATTATTTTGGATGATTCTTTTGTCCCAACTTTATTTTGGCAATGCCAAACCATAAAAATTAACTTGGGTATTTTAGGATTAATAAATAAATAGTTTTAAGCAGAATCTTATTAATCCCAATTAATTAACTAGCTACTGTTTTCCTATTAATTTAATTAGTAAATAAATTTATTTTTATCATGTGATTGATTATTCTAGGGTAGTTTCTGTCACTTTATAGGATGAACTTTTATTTATAATTAATAAAAGTTTTATTTTATTTTTCTTAATAGAAATTGGATTTGGCCTAATAGGAGTTTTATAATAGATTTTAAATTTATTCTTTTTGCTCCTAGTTGATTAATGAATTATTTTCTGTTAAGTTAACCTAAAACCATGATTAGGTTATGTTAAGAAATTTATGTTATATAAAAACTATTCTAGCTATTATTTGAAGTAGGAAAAACTTTGAATGGATTTTTCTTTGAGTTTTCCCTTGGATTTTGATTAGGTTGTTTTGGTGTGTTATGTTACTTTTGTTATGCTATGTGATCCTATTGCTATGTGCTTATTGTGATTTGTTTGTCTCGGTAGAGTTTCCGGAGTGCGAAGCTTGCTACTACGAATCTTTAGCTTACGAGGATCATCAGCAAGGCAAGTTTTGATCATGTTATTTCCTATACCTATGTTTTTGTGCATTAGAATTGTCACCACCCCACCATGCATGCAGTAGTTGAAATTTTGAAGTTATTAAACTTGAGTAGTATCATGTGGTAGGATGAACCAATCCCCTTGTTACCATGACCCGGGACCAAGTAGTTACTTTGCTATGCTCGAGACGGGTTTTGGGTTGAGTGAAATTCATAAGCAAGATGTGAGAGTCAATGATGATGACAACCCCATGAACTACAAGAATCAAGATGGACTTGAATTCACTCTTTGGGTGGAGGGCGGTTGACGGGCACCTGGAGAACCCAGTGGTTGGCGGGATGCATGGAGAAGTGCCATGACATCTTGCGAAAGCTTCACCCAGCCACGAAGAGAAGGATGGATGCCCCATGACCGGAAGCTTAAGCGTGCAGCCGCAAGCCATTATGGGCTCTGGCTGGGTTGACCCTAGTAGTGACGCTGGCTGGGCGGTACTACGAGATGTAGAAGAACGGTAGGATTGGATGGGTACGGCGCAGAGCAGAAGAACTCTTTGGAAGACCATGTTTCATTCGTCCGTCTTCAAACACCATGAAGTGCGAAGACTTAAAAGGAGGAATGATTCTTGCGGGAAAGTCATAAACCTCTGCGAGTTAAAGATCTAATCGATTAGCCGTGTCCCCGGTTACGGACAATTTGAGCCTCTGGAACTTGGAAGTATTCGGAAATCTCAACACTAAACTAATAAATTAATTTGAGGGGTTTATGGCTTAATAATTTGGGAACGAGATTTTGGTTGGCGGAACCATCTCAATAACTACCAACAATTTGTAGTAATTTGCAAGCAAGTCCACTGTAGTAGGGAAAAATTTGCTTTTCGCAAAATGATGAAACTTAGAGCCCCACAGCCAAAATGCATATAGTGATAGTAAGTTTATTATTGTTGTTCTTCATGACTTGCCAGCTTATTCCAAAAGCTGACCTACATGGCTGCAACGTCTTATGTTGCAGAGGTATATTCCGATCAGGAGTGAGGCTACGCTCCGCGCTTGGCGATTGCCCTTTGGAGTCGGATGGACTCGCTTTATCTTCGACGCTTCCGTAGCATTAGTAGTTTATTTCTCATGAGTGGGCCTTGAGCCAAATTTATTCTCTTGTAATAAAGACTCTATATGAGAATCGTGTAATGATATTCAGGTGTGATTGAACTTTGATTACTTTATCGATGTACTGTGAGTACCAGCATGATCTTGGGATGGTACAGACACAGAGATTTGACCGATTTTGGGTCAGGTCGCTACATATATGTAGTACTAGGAAGATGCCCATGCGTTCCACGGAACATCAAGATGATCGAGGGGTGGCCTTATTTGCAAATATGGAGAGGGGTGTGGGTATATTTTTTCAAAATTGCCATAGTTTCCTTCCTATTTGTTAGATATAAATCGGACGCCCTATATTGCAGCATGGCAGGCACATCATCATCAACAACTCTGTTTTTATAAAGTAGAGATAAAATATATTATATGTAGTATAACATGTTCATAACCACACCATCTGTATCACCGTTATATATATTCACGCATGCGTCGGTTTAAAACACTATGATATATTCTTCAAATATCCGAATTCAATTTTTATAATGAATTATGATCTCTATTCGTCTTTTACACCCACACAATCCTCTTATCTTTGTAGATAGCGCTAACTTTCTCTCGTGCATGCACAGGCCCGCATCCCTCTCACCCTCCCTCAGCATTCTCTAGCTCCATCGCGCAAATTCGTCTTTTCACTTTAGGTCGTTCACCCACAGTGTGTGTAGGCCCCCCAGCTCCTTCTTTATGGCACACATTTATCGATATGCCTCTCTAGCTAGGTGTGCCTACAACAAACACAAGCTTCCCCTCTTCTCTTCTCACCGTCCATGCCTCACTCCCACCACTCTTTTCATCGTACTCGCACACTCCTTCCACCTCGATATAGTATACCTCTCACACCACCTACTAGATGCATCCCTCTCTCTCTCTCTATCCTTCTCCCCGGGCCTTATTTGCTTCTAACACATACATGCATGTATACCGATCGATCTCCCTCCCTATACCTAGGTCGACTTTAACTATTTCCTCCCACCCATCGATCGACGTACCTCACAAGTTATGTCTCTCCTTTCTCTGACAAAGGACGATTGATCTTCCTATGTAGTTATGCCTGCTTACCACAACCATATCGTCCCCCCTCATCATTCGCGCATGCCTCCTGACCCGTCTCTCACACGCACGTGCACAGACAGGCAGCCATCCCCTCTCTTATTGATATTGCTGGCGTGCCCTCCCTTTTTCTAGCAAGCCTCTCCCACCATTTGTTAGAAGCAACTCCACTACCACCCCCTCCAACACTCTAGCTCTCTCTCTCTCTCTCCCAACCTTATTCCTCTCCTACACATATGCATGGATGCCGATCGATCTCCCTTAATACATAAGGTAGGCCCCTCTCCTCCTCCACACATATACCAGCCATTGTACCTCTATAGTTAATTAGGTCTCCCCCCACCACACATCGATAGTCGAGCGCTGTAGGTAGGTATCCATGCCATAGAGACAAAAAAACACCTAGCCCATCTCACGTTCCAGTAGGCCAGCCACGCTATATCTTTGACGTGGGTGATACGTCTCCAACGTATCTATGATTTTTGATTGTTCCATGCTATTATATTACCCCTTTTGGATGTTTATGGGCTTTATTTTACACATTTATATCATTTTTGGGACTAACCTACTAACCGGAGGCCCAACCCATATTGCTATTTATTTGCTTATTTCAGTATTTCGAAGAAAAGGAATATCAAACAGAGTCCAAACGGAATGAAACCTTCGGGAGCGTGATTTTTGGAACGAGCGTGATCCGGAGAGCTTGGAGTGCAAGTCAAGAAGCTTCCGAGGACCCCACGAGATAGGAGGGCCCCCAGAGGCGCGCCCCTGTCTCGTGGGACCCTCGGGCGGCCACCAACGTACTTCTTCCTCCTATATATACCTACGTACCCCGAAAACATCCAGGGGCACCACGAAACACCATTTCCACCGCCGTAACCTTCTGTATCCGCGAGATCTCATCTTGGAGCCTTCTCGGCACTCACTGGGGGGGAATCAACCATGGAGGGCCTCTACATCAACATCCTTGCCCCTCCGATGAGTTGTGAGTAGTTTACCACAGACCTACGGGTCCATAGTTATTAGCTAGATGGCTTATTCTCTCTTTTTGGATCTCAATACAATGTTCTCCCCCTCTCTTGTGGAGATCTATTCGATGTAAACTCTTTTTGCGTTGTGTTTGTCGAGATCCGATGAATTGTGGGTTTATGATCAAGTTTATCTATGAATAATATTTGAATCTTCTCTGAATTCTTTTATGTATGATTGAGTTATCTTAGCAAGTCTCTTCGAATTATCAGTTTGGTTTGGCCTACTAGATTGGTCTTTCTTGCCATGGGAGAAGTGCTTAGCTTTGGGTTCAATCTTGCAGTGTCCTTACCCAGTGACAGAAAGGGTTGCAAGGCATGTATTGTATTGTTGCCATCGAGGATAACAAGATGGGTTTATATCATATTGCATGAGTTTATCCCTCTACATCATGTCATCTTGCTTAATGCGTTACTCTGTTCTTATGAACTTAATACTCTAGATGCAGGCAGGAGTCGGTCGATGTGTGGAGTAATAGTAGTAGATGCAGGCAGGAGTCGGTCTACTTGTTATGGACGTGATGCCTATATACATGATCATGCCTAGATAATCTCATAACTTTGCGCTTTTCTATCAATTGCTCGACAGTAATTTGTTCACCCACCGTAATACTTATGCTATCTTGAGAGAAGCCACTAGTGAAACCTATGGTCCCCGGGTCTATCTCTTATCATATTTGCTTCCAATCTACTTTTATTTGCATCTTTACTTTTTGCATCTATATTATAAAATACCAAAAATATATTTATCTTATCATACTATCTTTATTAGATCTCACTTTCATGAAGTGGCCGTGAAGGGATTGACAACCCCTTTATTGCGTTGGTTGCGAGTTCTCAGTTGTCTATGTAGGTGCGTGGGACTTTTGAGGAGCCTCCTACTGGATTGATACCTTGGTTCTCAAAACTGAGGGAAATACTTACGCTACACTTGCTGCATCACCCTCTCCTCTTCGAGGAAAACCAACGCAAGATCAAGACGTAGCAAGAAGGGTTTCTGGCACCGTTGCCGGGGAGGTCTTCGCTCAAGTCAACACATACCAAGTACCCATCAGAAACCCATCTCCCTCGCATTTACATTATTTGCCATTTGCCTCTCGTTTTCCTCTTCCCCACTTCACCCTTGCCGTTTTATTCGCCCTCTCTTTCCCAATCTCCTCCTCTCTTTTTTGCTTGCCGTTTTTCTGTTTGCTTGTGTGTTGGATTACTTGTTGCCATGGTGCAAGATAATACCAAATTGTGTGACTTCTCGAATACCAATAATAATGATTTCCTTAGTACTTCGATTGCTCCTCTTAATGATGTTGAGTCTTGTGAAATCAATACTGCTTTGTTGAATCTTGTTATGAAAGATCAATTCGCCGACCTTCCTAATGAAGATGCCGCTACTCATCTAAACAACTTTGTTGATTTGTGTGATATGAAAAATAAGAAATATACGGATAACGACATTGTCAAATTGAAGTTATTTCCGTTTTCACTTAGAGATCGTGCTAAAGTTTGGTTTTCGTCTTTCTCTAAAAATAGTATTGATTCTTGGAACAAGTGCAAATATGCTTTTATCTCTAAGTATTTTCCTCCTGCTGAGATCATCACTCTTAGGAACGATATTATGAATTTTAAACAACTTGATCATGAGCATGTTGCCCAATCTTCGGAAAGAATGAAATTGATGCTTCGCAGTTGCCCTACTCATGGTTTGAATTTATGGTTGATCATACAAAATTTCTATGCCGGTTTGAACTTTGCTTCTAGAAATCTCTTAGATTCGGCCGCGGGAGGCACCTTTATGGAAATCACATTAGGAGATGCTATAAAACTTCTTGATAATATTATGGCTAATTATTCTCAATGGCACACGAAAGATCTTCTAGTAAAAAGTGCATGCTATAGAAGAAATCAATGTTTTGAGTGGAAAGATGGATGAACTTATGAAGATGTTTGCTACTAAAAATACTCCTCTTGATCCCAATGATATGCCTTTGTCTTCCTTGATTGAGAATAATAATGAATCTATGGATGTGAATTTTTTTGGTAGGAATAGTTTTGGAAACAATGCTTATAGAGGAAATTTTAATGCTAGACCGTTCCCTAGTAATCCCTCTAATAATTATGGAAATTCCTACAATAATTCTTATGGTAATTTTAATAAGATGCCGTCTGATTTTGAGAATAGTCTGAAAGAATTTATGATTTCTCAAAAGAATTTTAATGCTTTGCTTGAAGAAAAATTGCTCAAAGTTGATGATTTGGCTAGGAATGTTGATAGATTTTCGCTTGAAGTTGATTCTCTTAAAATTAGATCTTCCCCTCCTAAGCATGATATCAATGAGTCTCTCAAAGTAATGAGAATTTCCATTGACGAGTGCAAGGAAAGAACCGCTAGATTGCGTGCTAAAAAAGAAAGCTTTATAAAAGCGTGTTCTTCTAGTTTCCGTGAAAATAATGATGAGGGTCTTAAAGTTATTGATGCGTCTCCAATTAGATCTATGTTTTGCAATATGAATTTTGATGATTACGGGACTGATGATGAATCAACTTTGCCTAGAAGGCGTCCCAAGAATTTGGAGTCTATAGATCTTAATGCTAAATTTGGTAAAAATGAGATTGGAGAATCCTCAACTTCTAATAACATTGAACCTACTATCTCGGATTTCAAGGAATTTGACTATGATAATTGTTCTTTAAAAGGTTGTATTTCCTTGTTGCAATCCGTTGTTAATTCTCCGCATGCTTATAGTCAAAACAAAGCTTTTACCAAACATATTGTTGATGCCTTGATGCAATCTTATGATGAAAAACTTAATTTGGAAGTTTCTATACCTAGAAAACTTAATGATGAGTGGGAACCTACTATAAAGATTAGAATTAAAGATTATGAATGTTTTTCTTTGTGTGATTTGGGTGCTAGTGTTTCCACGATTCCGAAAACTTTATGTGATATTCTAGGTTTCCATGATCTTGATGATTGCTCTTTAAATTTCCACCTTGCGGATTCCACCATTAAAAAGCCTATTGGAAGGATCAATGATGTTCTTATTGTTGCAAATAGAAATTTGGTGTCCGTAGATTTTATCGTTCTTGATATAGATTGCAATCTTTCTTGCCCTATTATTCTTGGTAGACCTTTCCTCAGAACGATTGGTGCGATTATTGATATGAAGGAAGGGAATATTAGATTCCAATTTCCATTAAAGAAAGGCATGAAGAAATTTCCAAGAAAGAAAGTTAAATTACCTTATGAATCTATCATGCGTGCTACTTATGAGTTTAGTGCCAAAGATGGCACTCGTTAGATCTATCTTCGCTTTTATGCCTAGCTAGGGGCGTTAAACGATAGCGCTAGTTGGGAGGCAACCCAATTTTTCTTTATGTTTTTTTGTTTTTGCTCCTGTTTAGTAATAAATCTTGCATCTACCTTCTGTTTAGATGTGTTTTTATTTTTTTAATTAGTGTTTGTGCCAAGTTAAACCTATAGGATCTTCTTGGATGATAGTTATTTGATCTTGCTGTAATTTCCAGAAACTTTCGGTTCACGAAAACAATTGTTAAAAATCACAAGAACGTGATAAAATAGTGATTCCAATTGATACTGATCAATAAACAAATTTCCTAGGTCGTCCTATTTTTGTAGGATTTTTGGAGTTCCAGAAGTTTGCGTTAGTTACAGATTGCTACAGACTGTTCTGTTTTTGACAGATTCTGTTTTTCGTGTGTTGTTTGCTTATTTTGATGCATCTATGGCCAATAAAATAGTTAATAATCCATAGAGAAATTGGAATACAGTAGGTTTAACACCAAAATAAATAAATAATAAGTTCATTGCAGTATCTTATGTGGTGGTTTTGTTTTCTTTCACTAATGGAGCTTATAAGATTTCCTGTTGAGTTTTGTGTTGTGAAGTTTTCAAGTTTTGGGTAAAGCTTTTATGGACTATGGAATAAAGGGTGGCAAGAGCCTAAGCTTGGGGATGCTTATGGCACCCCAAGATATTCAAGAATAGCCAAAAGCCTAAGCTTGGGGATGCCCCGGGAAGGCATCCTCTCTTTCGTCTTCGTTCATTGGTAACTTTACTTGGAGCTATATTTTTATTCGCTACATGATATGTGTTTTGGTTGGAGCGTCGTGTATTATATTAGTCTTTGCTTTTAGTTTACCACAATCATCCTTGCTGTACACACCTTTTTGGGAGAAGCCTATTTGATTAGAATTTGCTAGAATACTCTATGTGCTTCACTTATATCTTTTGAGCTTGATAGTTTTTGCTCTAGTGCTTCACTTATATCTTTTAGAGCACGGTGGTGTCTTAATTTTGAAGAAATTACTAGTCTCTCATGCTTCACTTATATTATTTTTAGATTATTTTAGAACAGCATGGTATTTTCTATGGTCATAAAGTTGGTCCTAGAATGATGAGCATCCAAGTTGGGTATAATAAAAACTATCATAGGAAGTGCATTGGATGCTATGATCAACTTGATACTTGATAATTGTTTTGAGATATGGAGGTAGTGATATTAAAGTCATGCTAGTTGGGTGATTATGAATTTAAAGAATGCTTGTGTTGAAGTTAGCAAGTCCGTAGCATGCACGTATGGTTAAAGTTGGGTAACAAATTTGAAACATGAAGTGTACGGCTTGTGCATCCTTATGAGTGGCGGTCGGGGACGAGCGATGGTCTTTTCCTACCAATCTATCCCCTAGGAGCATGTCGTAGTACTTGATTTTTGATGACTTCTAAATTTTGCAATAAGTATATGAGTTCTTTCGACTAATGTTGAGTCCATGGATTATCGCACTTTTACCTTTCCGCCTTTGCTAGCCTCTTGATACCGTGCATTGCCCTTTCTCACCTTGAGAGTTGGTGCAAACTTAGCGGTGCATCAAACCCGTGATACGATCGCTCTATCACACATAAACCTCCTATATCTTCCTCAAAACAGCCACCATACCTACCTATTATGGCATTTCCATAGCCATTCGAGATATATTGCCATGCAGCTTTCCACCGTTCCGTTCATCATCATCATGACATACTTTACTTTTGCCATATTGCCATTGCATGATCATGTAGTTGACATCATATTTGTGGCAAAGCCACCATGCATTATTTTTCATACATGTCACTCTTGATTCATTGCACCATCCCGGTACACCGCCGGAGGCATTCATATAGAGTGATATCTTGTTCTAGTTTCGAGTTGTAATTCATATGTTGTAATCAATAGAAGTGTGATGATCATCATTATTAGAGCATTGCCCAAAGAAAAAAAAGGATAAAAAGAAGAAAGGCCAAAAAGAAAAAAAAGAAAGGCCCACAAAAAAAGAAAAAGAAAAAAAGGAAAAAAAGAAAAAATAAAAATAAATAAAAAGGGCAATGTTACTATCTCTTTTTCCACACTTGTGCTTCAAAGTAGCACCTTGTTCTTCATGCAGTGAGTCTCATATATTGTGCTTCAAAGTAGCACCATGTTTTTCATATAGTGAGTCTCATAAGTTGTCTTTTTCATACTAGTGGGAATTTTTCATTATAGAACTTGGCTTGTATATTCCTACGATGGGCTTCCTCAAATGCCCTATGTCTTCGTGAGCAAGCAAGTTGGATGCACACCCACTAGTTTTCTTTTGTTGAGCATTCATTTATAGCTCTAGTGCATCCGTTGCATGGCAATCCCTACTCCTCATGTTGACATCAATTGATGGGCATCTCCATAGCCCGTTGATTATCCTCGTCAATGTGAGACTCTCTCTCTTTTGTCTTCTCCACACAATCCCCATCATCATATTCTATTCCACCCATAGTGCTATATCCATGGCTCACGCTCATGTATTGCGTGAAGGTTGAAAAAGTTTGAGATTATTTAAGTATGAAACAATTGCTTGGCTTGTCATCGGGGGTATAGAAGTTGGGAACATCTTTGTGTGACGAAAATGAAGCATAGCCTAACTATATGATTTTGTAGGGATGAACTTTCTTTTGCCATGTTATTTTGAGAAGACATGATTACTTTGATTAGTATGCTTGAAGTATTAGTATTTCTTTTATCAGTATGAACTTTTATTTTGAATCATTTGGATCTGAACATTCATGCCACAATAGAGAAAATTACATCAAAAATTTCTTTTTTATCATTTACCTACTCGAGGACGAGCAGGAATTAAGCTTGGGGATGCTTGATACGTCTCCAACGTATCTATAATTTTTGATTGTTCCATTCTATTATATTACCCCTTTTGGATGTTTATGGGCTTTATTTTACACATTTATATCATTTTTGGGACTAAGCTACTAACCGGAGGCCCAGCCCATATTGCTGTTTTTTTTGCCTTTTTCAGTATTTCGAAGAAAAGGAATATCAAACGGAGTCCAAACGGAATGAAACCTTCGGGAGCGTGATTTTTGGAACGAACATGATCCGGAGAGCTTGGAGTGCAAGTCAAGAAGCTTCCGAGGACCCCACGAGATAGGAGGCCGCGCCCCCCCTGTAGGGCGCGCCCCCTGTCTCGTGGGCCCCTCGGGCAGCCACTGATGTACTTCTTCCTCCTATATATACCTACGTACCCCGAAAACATCCAGGGGCATCACGAAACACAATTTCCACCGCCGTAACCTTCTGTATCTGCGAGATCTCATCTTGGAGCCTTCGCCGGCACTCTGCCGGAGGGGGAATCAACCACGGAGGGCCTCTACATCAACATCCTTGCCCCTCCGATGAGTTGTGAGTAGTTTACCACAGACCTACGGGTCCATAGTTACTAGCTAGATGGCTTCTTATCTCTTTTTGGATCTCAATACAATGTTCTCCCCCTCTCTTGTGGAGATCTATTCGATGTAAACTCTTTTTGCGGTGTGTTTGTCGAGATCCGATGAATTGTGGGTTTATGATCAAGTTTATCTATGAATAATATTTGAATCTTCTTTGAATTCTTTTATGTATGATTGAGTTATCTTAGCAAGTCTCTTCGAATTATCAGTTTGGTTTGGCCTACTAGATTGGTCTTTCTTGCCATGGGAGAAGTGCTTAGCTTTGGGTTCAATCTTGCAGTGTCCTTACCCAGTGACAGAAAGGGTTGCAAGGCACGTATTGTATTGTTGCCATCGAGGATAACAAGATGGGGTTTATATCATATTGCACGAGTTTATCCCTCTACATCATGTCATCTTGCTTAATGCGTTACTCTGTTCTTATGAACTTAATACTCTAGATGCAGGAAGGAGTCGATCGATGTGTGGAGTAATAGTAGTAGATGCAGGCAGGAGTCGGTCTACTTGTTATGGACGTGATGCCTATATACATGATCATGCCTAGATAATCTCATAACTTTGCGCTTTTCTATCAATTGCTCGACAGTAATTTTTTCACCCACCGTAATACTTATGCTATCTTGAGACAAGCCACTAGTGAAACCTATGGCCCCCGGGTCTATCTCTTATCATATTTGCTTCCAATCTACTTTTATTTGCATCTTTACTTTTTGCATCTATATTATAAAATACCAAAAATATATTTATCTTATCATACTATCTTTATTAGATCTCACTTTCGCAAGTGGCTGTGAAGGGATTGATAACCCCTTTATTGCGTTGGTTGCGAGTTCTCAGTTTGTTTGTGTAGGTGCGTGGGACTTTTGAGGAGCCTCCTACTTTTGAGGAGCCTCCTACTATCTTTATTAGTTCTCAGTTTGTTTGTTCTCAGTTTGTTTGTTTGGTTCTCAAAACTGAGGGAAATACTTACGCTACACTTGCTGCATCACCCTCTCCTCTTTGAGGTAAACCAACGCAAGCTAAGGACGTAGCAGTGGGCACACACAAATTCGATGGCGCACTTTATCGATCGCGCGCGCGCGCACACACACACACATCATCCCTCCCTTCGATTCTATGGATACCTCAAGCCGATGATACCTCCACTCTCTTCTCGTGGATCGCCCCCTCTATATATATGATATATCCAGGACTCTATTTCACACACATCGCATATGTTACATTTTTTGATTGACCCCCCCCCCCCCAAAACACTCACGAACCCACACACTATATCTCTCTACGTTTGTATCTCTCTGACACAACCCCACGTAGGTGGTGTATGTACACGAAGAGAATAGGTGCACGTACTCATGCTTCGTGCCCAGCCACACCCGTGCGGGTACACGGTGGAGGTCATTTCTATACGAAATGGCAGCCCACGTGCTAATTTGAACGCGTGTAGCGGTTGTTTACCTACGGAGGTCGTGTACCATGCGTGCACAAAACAAAGTTCGACTTGATGCATTGGCGCATTATTTTTAAATGAAGTTATATCGCTCAATGTCACGTACACAAAATATAAAACGATTTTTATGGAGAATAAGGTAGTCCGCTCCACTATATACAATGGAGCCTTCCTGCCTGGGTTTGTCTCTCTTTAGAGTATCTCACACAAGGCGGCGGTGGCCTCTCTCTCTCTCACCGTTGGTCACTGATCCAGGTGCATCCCGTCCGCCGACGGAAAGGGAGGATGTGCATCTTTTCTCCGTTCGACGGCGCCGAGGCAGCACGTCCCAATCTGCGGTACCCGCCGTTCTCTCTGACCAAGCTCCGGCGCGGTAGGGCCTACGCCACCTGCTTTTTGCCGCAGTATGGGCAGATCCCGCCCGCCGCCGCTCACCTAGTTACATCCCGACGACCCCGAGGTATCCCCTATGGCCTTGCTCCACTGCCCGTCTTTCCCACGTCGCTGCATGTGGAAAATCTTGCATGTGGATCTTCCATAGTTCTTTGCCCAAAACGTAGCTCATCCTGCATACTTTCCATATTGCAATCTCGTCTTCACACTGTTTTAGACAAACACAACCGTGTTGTTATCTTCCCTTAGGACAAGGAATATGCTTCTTTTTTGTCGTCGTATGTGTCAGCAACTGTTATTGGCCAGTAATTGTTTCCTTTCTACCTCTTTTTTTCAAATAGGGCTATCCATTTCACCTCGTTGCTATTGCAAACTTTTGGTGAACTGCACAAATCACTTTTTTCTTAAGAGTGTTTTGTGCAGTTCTACTAAAATTTCACACGGGCAACGTCTCTACATTTCATTGCGACTGCACAAAGGGAGATTGGTTTTGCTCTATCCTCCCCATCCAACTCCGACCTAATCTTCTCCAACTAGTTAGTCTTAAGAGAGACTGCAAAGGTGACCGGCTTCTATTTGTGTGTTTATTGTTTCATCAGATGTCCTCTATTATCGTAATCACACTTAATATCTTTGGAATAGGGACGCTCAGATCTATTTTAGTGGAACTACACAAAATGATCGAAATGTTGCATGCTCTAGACAGCTACTTTTTTCCCAACATGCCTTGTTGATTTAGAGAGAGCTGGGGGGACGTTGCTGCCAATGAAAGCATGGATCAATTTTAATTTAACACCTTCTCACAACTTTGTATTCAGTTGTGATGTAAATATTAGCTTTGATCTGCTAATCATTGAGATACATTAGCAAGGAAGTTAGTTTTTTATTGTTTTCGAAACAACATCGATGGCAAGACACACGAAACAAAAGCTGAAAGCTCAGAGCATTGTACAATTTCATATCGCTGGAAAATTATTTGTATAGTACATCAATTATGTAAACAAATGCTGGAAGCTTGATAGCATTGCCAGAAGCCTCTTCAGCATCCGGGTCCATGTGCCATGCAGAAAATTATACTCCTCCGTTCCTAAATATTTGTCTTTTTACAAATTTCAAATGGGCATATTTTAGAGTGTAGATTCACTTATTTTGCTTCGTATGTAGTCACTCGATGAAATCTCTAGAAAGAAAAATATTCCGGAGTATATTTAAGAACTGAGGGAGTAGTGCACAACCGCATGGGAGATCAGCCCGGTCGTTGCGCCTCATTAATAGTAAGTAATGAGCAGTCAAATAATAAGCCCCACCTTTCCCACTGTAAGTTTCTCAGAATAAGCAACCATCAATACGCTCTTCTTTGAATCCACTCATACTACTCCATCCGTCACTGTTTATAGAGCGCGCTTCAAAAAAGAAATCTCTGGGACCAAGGCGACTAGCGATCGGCCTGAAAAATAGCATTGGTAGTTATAGCACGGCGTCTATTACTAGAGGAAATAATGCATACACACATGGATGCAGTGCTTCCACCCCGGGTACACACATTCATGCACTTACTCCACTCCGTAGTACATCGAGAGAAAATTGTGGACTTGATTGCGGTTATCACGCCCTAATTAATTGAGCACTAAACCAAACGCATCTAAAGTCTCTTCGGTGGTGGAAATGCATGGAGAGAAATGCATCAGAATGAAGCGCGCCCTATAAACTGTGATGGAGGGAGGAGTAGTATGAAGGTGCAAAACCAAGTACGCGTATGGCCAGTCGGTCAACACACTTCCTCTTGGCATATCACTGACATGTGGGACCGGAGTGTGAGCAAACCAATCTCAATTGACGGTAAAATGGCCAACCCGCCGTTCCTTGAGAGAGACGAGGAGCGAGAGCACATAGACGGGCTCGCACAGGGGCCAAGATATATTCGAGCATGGTTGATCGATATCATCATTACATGTTCGATGTTTTTTAATACTACTATTGGGCTACCGTTTTCCGCCCTTCTCCCGAATAAATGTGTACTTTATCAGAGATTAAAATAAAATAAGAGTACAGACGCTCCACCATGCGGTTCTAGTAGTAGTACTACTCGTACTACTAAACCTTGCGCTTGGCTCTTCGCCTCTTCGTGAAGTCGAACAATGATGTTACTCCGCATGTTGGGTACTACAGTGTATGTCCACCGACTGGGCGAGGGTAGGTTGCATTAGTCAAAAGGCGTAAGCGAGCTTCACCTTATCCTACAAGCTTCTCCTCATTCTGCGAGTTGACGGGACACACCAAAAAGTAGTTCCAGTCCCTACTCCCTCCTTTCCGGTTGAAATCACAAGTGCTCCCTGGGTGGTTTTGGTAATTAATGTCAACATATCTCTTGTTGGACTAACAATTTTATCTAGTATGTTTCAGACAAGTTCAACAATGGAGTGGTATGGACTAGAGGATGTGGAACCCCTTCAAGATGCTAATGATAAAAGGATTGGCTCAAGCTCAAAAGCTCAAGACTCTGCATTTTACATTTTAGTGATCCAAGATCACATTGAGTCTATAGGAAAAGCCAATACTATCAAGGAGGGATGAGGTGTTGCTTAATGAGTTTCTTGCTCCATGATGCTTAGTGATATGCTCCAAAAACCCTCAACTACTTTCTCACATCCACATTTGACCTAAACCCAAAGTCAAACTCGGCCCCAGCGGTTCTTTCTATCCGGCGCCACCGAGTTCAGATGTCATAGCCACTGCCACAAACCCCAGGCAAATTGGTCTCACCGATAGGGATCTCGGTCTCACCGAGATGGGATTGTAATCTCTCCGTTTCCCTTCGTAGCGTTTCGGTCTAACCGAAGTGAGCGATCGGTCCCACCGAGATTGCGATGTAAGCTCTCTGTTTCCTTTTCGTAACATTTCGGTCTCACCGAAAAGTGCGAATCGGTCCCACCGAGTTTACTTGGCCAACTCTCTGGTTAGCTAATTACCAAAATCGGTCCAACCGAGTTTGTGTAATCGGTCTCACCGAGATTATGCTATTCCCTAACCCTAACCATATCGGTCCTACCGAGTTGCACGTCGGTCCCACCGAAATCACTAACGGTCACTAGGTTTACTGAATCGGTCAGACCGAGTTTATTGATTCGGTCCCACCGAGATTGGTAAATTGTGTGTAATGGTTAGATTTTGTGTGGAGGCTATATATACCCCTCCACCTCCTCTTCATTCATGGAGAGAGCCATCAGAACAAACCTACACTTCCAACTTACCAGTTCTGAGAGAGGACCACCTACTCATGTGTTTAGGACAAGATATTCCATTCCTACCATATTAATCTTGATCTCTAGCCTTCCCCAAGTTGCTTTCCACTCAAATCTTCTTTCCACCAAATCCAAATCCAGTGAGAGAGAGTTGAGTGTTGGGGAGACTATCATTTGAAGCACAAGAGCAAGGAGTTCATCATCAACACACCATTTGTTACTTCTTGGAGAGTGGTGTCTCCTAGATTGGCTAGGTGTCACTTGGGAGCCTCCAACAAGATTGTGGAGTTGAACCAAGGAGTTTGTAAGGGCAAGGAGATCACCTACTTCGTGAAGATCTACCGCTAGTGAGACAAGTCCTTCGTGGGCGACGGCCATGGTGGGATAGACAAGGTTGCTTCTTCGTGGACCCTTCGTGGGTGGAGCCCTCCGTGGACTCGCGCAGCCATTACCCTTCGTGGGTTGAAGTCTCCATCAAAATGGATGTATGATAGCACCACCTATCGGAACCACGACAAAAACATCTGTGTCTGTAATTGCGTTTGAATCCTCCAAACTCTTCCCTTTACATTCTTGCAAGTTGCATGCTTTACTTTCTGCTTCTCATATACTCTTTGCATGCTTGCTCGTATGTATTGTGACTGTTAAAATTGTGCCTAAACTCCACTCCAACCTAAAGAAGTCAAAAACTGCAACTTTGGTACTTAGTGTCTAACCCCCCTCCTCTAGACACCTCTTGTCGATCCCTTTCAATTGGTATCAGAGCTTTGGTCTCCATTGCTTTTGTTTAAACACCATTGGAGGAAGATGGATGAGTCTACTATTGGGAGTCTTAGACATAGAGTGCCTATTCTTGATGGAAAATATTTTCATGAGTAGAAAAATGAGATGCTTGTAATTTTCAATCAATATCATTTGAACAAGTACATTGCTAGCCCTTGTGCACCTCATATTGATCCCTTGCATCCCACACCCGAAGAGGATCTTGACATGATTCACAATCTTAGAACCATCAATCTTATCATAAGAGGATTGCCCAAAAACTTGATTGCTATTTTGCCTACTCTTGATTGTGCCTATACCATATGGAAATTCTTGAGGACCGATTTCCAGATTATTCCTTGAAAAATTTAGATGAAATTCTCCATAGGTCTATTGCCTTGAGTAAGATGAATTCTAGTGATCCTATGTTTGGTGATTGTTTGTTTGAGTTTACAAACCTTATGCATGCCAAAGGAGATGTTGGAATTATTAGTGATATTATTTCCGAAGCTATAAAAATTCATAAGCAAGATCATTGTCAAACTCACTCTAACGAATCACCCTCTCTAGGATTTGATCCACCACATGACGATGTTGAACATGGATACTATGATGAGGATGATGATAGTGACTTCGATCTTGATGATGCAATGAGACATTTTGGTCTTATGGCAAATCTTCGGGGATATATGGCAGGTAAAAAGGAATGGGTTCTTGATAGTGGATGTACCGATCACATGACCGGAGATAAAGACATGTTTCGTGAGCTTGCTGAAAACAATGGTCCTCGAAAGTATGTCACTTTCGGTGACAACTCAAAGGGTAAGGTGGTTGGCCTCGGTAAGGTGGCCATATCACATGATAGGTCCATACAAAATGTCATGCTCGTTGAATCTCTTGGATACAACTTACTTTCAGTATCTGGACTTGCTGATTTCGGTTTCAGTGTCCTATTTACTGAAGTAGATTGCCAAGTGTTTCGTAGAGATAATCATAAAATGGTCTTTACCGGTGTGCGTAGAGGTGATCTATACATTGTTGATTTCACTAAAAAGGCTCAACCTAGAACTTGCTTTATTGCTAAATCCTCTAAAGGTTGGTTATGGCATAGACGATTAGGTCATGTTGGCATGTGAAACCTTGACAAGCTTATTAAAGGAAATCATATCCTTGGAGTTAACGATGTCATATTTGATAAGGATAGACTTTGCAGCGCTTGTCAGGCAGGTAAACAGGTTGGAGGAAGGCATCCCGTGAAGAACATCATGACCACAAGGAGGCCACTCGTGCTACTTCATATGGATCTCTTTGGTCCCAACACTTACAAAAGACTCGGTGGAAATTATTTTGGTCTAGTTATAGTTGATGATTTTTCAAGATTTACGTGGGTGTTCTTTCTCGATGATAAATCGCAGGGTCAAAAGATCTTCAAAAACTTCGCTTGGAAGGCCCAAAATCAATTTGAAGTGAAGATCAAGAAGGTTCGCAGCGACAACGGAACGGAGTTCAAGAACGCAAATGTGGATACCTTTCTTGACGAAGAAGAAATCTCACACGAGTTCTCGGCTACATACACACCTCAACAAAATGGAGTTGTTGAGAGGAAGAACCGGACGCTCATCGAAATGGCGAGAACGATGCTTGATGAGTACAAGACGCCGAAGCACTTTTGGGCGGAAGCGGTTGAGACAGCTTGTCATGCAACAAATTGCTTGTATCTTCACAAGCTACTCGGCAAGACGACATCTGAGCTTCTCACGGTAAAAACCCCAAGTTGGATACTTTCGAGTATTGGCTCAAAGTGCTACATTCTTGATAAGCATCGTCATTCTAAATTTGCTCCTAAATCTCATGAAGGTTTCCTACTTGGTTATGGCTCAAACTCTCACACATACCGTGTCTACAACAATTTCACCCGAAAGGTTGAAGAAAGCGGTAGATGTGAAGTTTGATGAATCTAACGGCTCGCAAGTAGAGCAATTGCCAATTGATGTAGGAGACAAAGATCCCTCGGAAGCAATCCAAGATTTGTCTATTGGCAAGATTAAGCCCAACGGAGGTGAAGGAGAGTACCTCGTCCGTCCAAGTGGAAGCTTCTACCTCACGACAAGGTGAACCAAGAGTTGATATGGAAGCATCCACAAGTGGGACACACCAAGATTAAGAAAAGCGAGGAAGTGCACCAAGATGAGCGTCAACAACCTCCTTCTCCACCACGACAAGAGAATGACAACGCCAACAATGAAGAAGGCCAAGAAGAAGAACAAGATGAAGAAGATGTTCAACCAAGACCCAAGCAAAAGCTGACACGAGTTCGAGCAAGAATTGCTAAAGACCATCCCGTCGAGCAAATCTACAATGATATCCAAACCGGGAGAATCACTCGCTCTAAAACTCGTTTAGCTAACTTTTGTGAACACTATTCATTCATATCTAGCATTGAACCTATGAAGGTTGAAGAAGCATTGGAAGATCCGGATTGGATAAACGCCATGCACGAAGAGCTACACAACTTTAAGAGAAATCAAGTGTGGACATTGGTGCCCGACAACAACCACAACATCATTGGTACCAAATGGGTGTTTCGCAACAAGCAAGATGAAGATGGACAAGTAGTTCGCAACAAAGCACGTCTCGCCGCCCAAGGCTACACACAAGTCGAAGGTAAGGACTATGGTGAGACTTATGCTCCCGTTGCTAGACTTGAGTCCATTCGCATATTACTTGCCTATGCTAATCACCATGATATCACCTTGTACCAAATGGACATTAAAAGTGCTTTTCTAAATGGTGAAATAGAGGAGCAAGTTTATGTTAGACAACCTCCCGGCTTTGTCAATCCTAAGAAACCAAATCATGTTTACAAACTTTACAAAGCCCTTTATGGTCTTAAACAAGCTCCTAGAGCGTGGTATAAATGCTTGACCAAGTTCCTTATCGAAAAAGGCTTTGAAATCGGAAAAATTGATTCTACTCTTTTTCCTAAAAGGGTCAACGGAGAACTATTTGTGTGCCAAATCTATGTTGATGATATTATATTTGGTTCTACTAACCCTCATTTTAGTGAAAAGTTTGGAAAGCTAATGTCGGAGAAGTTTGAGATGTCTATGATGAGTGAACTCAAATTCTTTCTTGGTTTGCAAATCAAGCAAACTAAGGAGGGAACCTTTGTCTCTCAAAAAAAGTACACCAAGGACTTATTCAAGAAGTTCAATATGCAAGAATGCAAAGGTATGACTACACCCATGCCTACTAGTGGACATCTTGATTTGACCAAAGATGGTGAACCGGTCGATCAAAAGGTTTATCGCTCTATGATTGGTTCATTGTTATATCTATGTGCTTCACGTCCCGATATCATGCTAAGTGTGTGCATGTGTGCACGATATCAAGCTGCTCCTAAAGAATGTCACCTTAAGGCCGTGGAAAGGATAGTGAGATACTTAATTCATACACCAAATTTTGGCATTTGGTATCCTAAGAGGGCCTCTTTCGATCTTGTTGGCTACTCCAACTCGGACTATGCCAGAGACAAGGTTGATAGAAAGTCCACTTCGGGTACTTGTCAATTTCTTGGTAGATCTCTTGTGTCTTGGTCTTCCAAGAAACAAAACTCAGTATCCTTATCCACCGCCGAAGAGGAATACATTGCCGCTGGTTCATGTTATGCGCAATTACTTTGGATGACCCAGACTCTTAAAGATTATGGGATATATGTGAAACATGTTCCATTACTTTGTGACAATGAAAGTGCTATCAAGATTGCTCACAATCCCGTGCAACACTCTCGAACTAAGAATATTGAAGTTCGTCATCATTTCATTCGAGATCATGTTGCTAAGGGTGACATTAATCTTAAGCATGTTCGCACCGAAAAGCAATTAGCAGATATATTCACTAAACCACTTGATGAGAAAGTGTTTTGCAGGTTAAGATGTGAATTTAACATCATTGATGCGTCAAACTTGGAGTAGGAACTCCATTGGATACATGCAAGACATGAGTTATGACTAATCCTTGATATTTCTCTTATGATGATAATCTTATGTCTTGGATATATTTGCATCTTGCATGTTATATAACCCTTGTAGGTACTTGGATGAATCTAAGTCTATGAGATTGCAACTCACTCACATCTTGAGCAATCTCTACATCACCAAGTCTCTACACAATGGTGGATGAAGACAAGGAAGCACGAAACCATTCAAACATATCCTTTGACAAATTCTATGTTGAGTTTCATGATTGTCATTTTGGATACACAAGTGCTCTTCCTTGCAAGAACTAACCCATGTAGGTAGATGAACTCAAATTCCAAGTGGTGCTCCCAACTCTTGATGAGCTACATCAACCTTGAGCAACCCACACAAGTTCAACTACATGATCACGATCAACACCACCACCCAAGGTATGTTATTCCATCTTAGAGAAGCTTTACTCCAAGACATGAGTCAAAGCAACTCGACAAGATGTGAATACATCAAGATGCTTAAACGAAAAATGGTAACCCCATTTTGAGCTTAAACGATGATTATGACTTATGATCGAGTGACCTCACTTGACTCCTAAGTCAATATACTCTAACATAGGTGACTTTGTCATCGCCCAATTCTAGATGAAGTTCTCTTGTGTTTTCTTTTGCATTTGTCTCATGCATATTTGTTTCCCCCTTCAAAAAAACTTCATCTAGATTTCTTTTATTTTCTTTTTCCTTCTTTTCTATCTGTTCTGCATTCCCTCCATCCAATTCATTGCAAATCTTTCAGTTAATTCCTTGCAAATCCTTGTGAGATCTTACTTGTCTAGGGAGCTGAGGTGACAAAGTTTTTCTCTGCAATGCACTCGGTCTCATCGGTTTTCTGTTTTCGGTCCAACCGAATCCTTTCGGTGCAACCGAAGCAAACCACTCGGTGCCACCGATTTCACTACAGGAAAAACATTCTGCCACTTGTTTCTGTTTTACTTTTGATGTAGCTCCACTCAATGAATCTTGTCCTCTACAAGCATCACATTTTTATCCAGTGCTTTGTGTTGTGAATCAAGGACCAAACCCATTCACAAAAATTCCAGAAGGCCCTTCTTGGAAATTGATGTCAAAGGGGGAGAGAGAGATCACATCAAAGCTTATCACTTAGAGAGATCCCATCAAAACTTATCACTTCCAAAGGAGAGAGAGTATCACCTCCATAGGGGAGAGAGATCTCGTGGGGAGAAAATACTCAAGCAGAGTAATTCTCAAGGATCCCAGATGCTTGATGTTCAAGAGGAGAGATGCCACATGTCTTCTTGAGGGGAAAGAAAGACATGTTCATATGTGGTTATTTGTATTAGCTCTGTTTATTTGTCTCTATGAGCTCTGATTTTGCTTTTTGCTCTGATTTTCTGTTCCCTATCTTCTCCCAATATCCCATGCTAGATTCAGGGGGAGCAAGACATCTAAAGGAAAGAAATGATTTAAATTCTTTGCACATCTTTACCTTTGGGGACATGTCAATATTAAATGTGGTACTTAGTACTCACTCTCTACATGTCATCCAGTCTTGGTATTCTTGTGGTTTCTTCATTTGCTCGGCGGTAAGTGTATCTGTGTTATCTAACCTTGTTTGCGCAGGTTCATTCCATCCCAAGCCAACTCAAGACCACAAGTCATGTGTATGAGAAATTCTTGCTGATGTACATATTGTTTGCAAGAAGGACTCATGAGCATGAAGGTACATTTCCCACATACACATCTATTACTATCTTTTGCTCTGATGCATATAGCCAAGATACATGTAACACATTGCTTACTCTGTCATGTTGATGCATTCACATGCTTCTATATTCCATATTCACATGATTGCATACATGTAGGGGGAGCCTATGCGTGTTACATGTCTTTCCAAAGCTTTACTTTCTATTCTCTATATCTTTATCTAAAGCTTTGATGTATGTTGCCATCAATTACCAAAAAGGGGGAGATTGAAAGCACAAGTGCTCCCTGGGTGGTTTTGGTAATTAATGTCAACATATCTCTTGTTGGACTAACACTTTTATCTAGTATGTTTCAGACAAGTTCAACAATGGAGTGGCATGGACTAGAGGATGTGGAACCCCTTCAAGATGCTAAGGATAAAAGGATTGGCTCAAGCTCAAAAGCTCAAGATGCATTTTACATTTTAGTGATCCAAGATCACATTGAGTCTATAGGAAAAGCCAATACTATCAAGGAGGGATGAGGTGTTGCTTAATGAGTTTCTTGCTCCATGATGCTTAGTGATATGCTCCAAAAACCCTCAACTACTTTCTCACATCCACATTTGACCTAAACCCAAAGTCAAACTCGGCCCCACCGATTCTTTCTATCCGGCGCCACCGAGTTCAGATGTCATAGCCACTGTCACAAACCCTAGGCAAATCGGTCTCACTGATAGGGATCTCGGTCTCACCGAGATGGTATTGTAATCTCTCTGTTTCCCTTCGTAACGTTTCGGTCTAACCGAAGTGAGCGATTGGTCCCACCGAGATTGCAATTTAAGCCGTCTGTTTCCTTTTCGTAACATTTCGGTCTCACCGAAGAGAGCGAATCGGTCCCACCGAGTTTACCTGACCAACTCTCTGTTTAGCTAATTACCAAAATCGGTCCAACCGAGTTTGTGTAATCGGTCTCACCGAGATTACGTTATGCCCTAACCCTAACCATATCGGTCCTACCGAGTTGCATGTCGGTCCCACCGAAATCACTAACGGTCACTAGGTTTACTGAATCGGTCAGACCAAGTTTATTGATTCGGTCCCACCGAGATTGGTAAATTGTGTGTAACGGTTAGATTTTGTGTGGAGGCTATATATAGCCCTCCACCTCCTCTTCATTCGTGGAGAGAGCCATCGAACAAACCTACACTTCCGACTTACGATTCGAGAGAGAACCACCTACTCATGTGTTGAGGCCAAGATATTCCATTCCTACCATATGAATCTTGATCTCTAGCCTTCCCCAAGTTGCTTTCCACTCAAATCTTCTTTCCACCAAATCCAAATCCTGTGAGAGAGAGTTGAGTGTTGGGGATACTATCATTTGAAGCACAAGAGCAAGGAGTTCATCATCAACACACCATTTGTTACTTCTTGGAGAGTGGTGTCTCCTAGATTGGCTAGGTGTCACTTGGGAGCCTCCAACAAGATTGTGGAGTTGAACCAAGGAGTTTGTAAGGGCAAGGAGATCGCCTACTTCGTGAAGATCTACCGCTAGTGAGGCAAGTCCTTCGTGGGCGACGGCCATGGTGGGATAGACAAGGTTGCTTCTTCATGGACCCTTCGTGGGTGGAGCCCTCCGTGGACTCGCGCAGCCGTTACCCTTCGTGGGTTGAAGTCTCCATCAACGTGGATGTACGATAGCACCACCTATCGGAACCACGACAAAAACATCCGTGTCTCCAATTGCGTTTGAATCCTCCAAACTCTTCCCTTTACATTCTTGCAAGTTGCATGCTTTACTTTCCACTGCTCATATACTCTTTGCATGCTTGCTCGTTATGTATTGTGACTGTTAAAATTGTGCCTAAACTCCACTCCAACCTAAAGAAGTCAAAAACTACAACTTTGGTACTTAGTGTCTAATCCCCCCCCTCTAGACACCTCTTCTCGATCCCTTTCACCGGTTAAATATGGCTTAATCTTATTTGCAGGTGTCGGTGTGGAACGACACCTATGGGATCACAAGAATCCCTACTACGGTTGCCGGGGCGCAGGGTTGCGAGAAGAGCAGGATTAGTAATCAGCACGAGGATCGTTTACCTAGGTTCGGGCCGCGAGGATGCGAAAAAACCCTAGTCCTGCTTTGGTGGGTGTATTTCAGAGAGTTCTTGGGCTCTCGAACTAGATATGGTGAGTGCGTGGTTCATAAGAGCCGAATCCTTCTCCAGTATGCCATGGGCCTCCTTTTATTGTCGAAAGGGGCTGCCACAGTGGCATACATGACGTGGAAAGGCGCATTTAATGCGTAGCTGAGGTGTCCTCTTGCTTTATTGGGGACGGGAGTGAGGCCCGTCCCGTCCGTCGCCGCTCCTCCTCGCTCTGACACGCGCCCTGGCCATTTGGTGCATGCGGTGCCATGCAGGTAAGCAGGCAGCTGAGGTGGCGCGGTGGTAGGGTCTTCACGAAGATCTGGATGCCTCCACGCAGGTGTGTGCCGAGTTGGCCTGGAAGCTGCATGTCGCCACGCAGGCGCCTACCCAGCTGGTTGGGCTTGCAGCTGCATGCGAACAGCGGCGGAGACTTGGTTGGTGCAGGCCTGGCAGTGGCCTTGCTGGCGTCCTTGGTGAGGGCCTTGCCGGGGCACGCTGCCGTCCCTGGCAAGGATCTTGCCGAGGGTCTGGTGGCCTTCCTCGGCAAGGATCTTGCCGAGGGTCGTCGTCTTCTAACCCTCATATGATCTTGAGTGTTCCTTGTCTTCACAAAGATCCGCACACCACCATGTAGGTGCCTCCCGAGCCCTGGCCATACGTGGTTGATGATGTTGGAGACCGTGGGCTCAAAGGTGGCTCGCTCTGTGGGGGTGGGGCGAGCTGCCCCGGCAAAGATCTTGCCGGGGCTGCCGAGGCTGCCCCCGACAAGGGTCTTGCCGGGGGAGAACCTGCTTCGTCCCTCTGCTCTTTGTGGTCTTTGGCCTTGGTGTTGCTCTGGTTTTCTTGGGCTTCGGTTTTACCTCGGTTTACCTCCCCTGTTCTGCTTGGTGCGACCGTGGGCGCGGCTCCAACTGCCCGTGCACAGGTAAAGGGGTACAAAGGTGCGCCCCTTCTTTTGTACGCCGACAACGGGTAAATGAGAGAGCTTTATTCATATATAAGCATTCTTAGGACAATCAGCCAAGAGACTGGTCACTAGGAAGCGAGGTACCCGGCAAAAAAAGAAGGAAGGGAGGTGTTTCATCAAGCCAGCTCTCGGCCACATTCAAAGTGCAGCAAGCACGGTTTGCACGAAGATGTGCCACAAGGTTTGCTGACCTGTTTACATGCTGAATAACAAAAAAAAGAAATATGACCAAGTGCTCCTATTTGTAACAGGATATGAGCGAGAATTAAGCGAGAATTGTGGCGAGTGCTCCATGCAATCAACTTCCATTATCACATGCGAGAACCCTCGAAGAGAACCAAATGTGTTGAAGATTGCTTTATCACATTTTTAAAATATAATAAGAGTGCAGACGCTCCTTCATCGGGTTCCTAGTAGTATAGTACATACCTCTATAGTAGTAGTACTAGTACTAGTATAATTTGCGCTTGGCTGTTCGCCTCTTCGGGAAGTCGAACAATAATAGTACTAGTATAGTGTGTGCTTCTAGCAATCTGGCACTGAATTAACTGTTGCACGTCCATCGCCTGAGCGAGGGAGAGCTTGCATTAGTTAAAAGTTTCTCTTTGTCCTGCGAGCCATCGCGCGCAAGCTTCTCCCGTCCTGCAAGCTTCTCCTCGTTCGGAAAGTTGACGGGACACAACAAAGTAATACTAGTCCATACTGCCTCCTTTCCGGTTAATATGGCTTAATTTCAAACGAGATAAATACACCGTCTGTCATTGTATATTTGTAAAAATACGGTCAGTGGACTTCATAATACACTCATTGTGCTCAATATATACGTTTTCTGGTGTTTATACGGTCACTAGCTCACCCTGGCTGAGTATTTGTGTGCATGCACGTGTAGGTTGAGCACTTGAGCGTGACCGTGTGTATTCCGTCGTGTGCTCGGACATGCATGCATTAGGGCGTCGCGCACGTTTTTGCGTCCATGTGTACGTGTGACTGTTGCATTCATGCACGAGGTTGTAGTCCCTCACATTCACATGTTCATAAGTCAATGCTTTGTCTAAACATCGCATGCAAGGTTTAATCATTCGTTGTTCATGCATGCATTCCCGATATTAATACGTTGGTAAAGACAATTTCTTGAGGAAAACGAGCCCATGAATTGAGTACAAAGGGGACCAATAAGCCAGGACGGAGGGAGTATCAGTAGTGAACCGGAAGGAGGGAGTAGGTACTAGTAGTACTACGTAACAACGAGCAGTAACAAAATTCCTCTATGCGCATCCTATCTACGTGTCATGCAAGAAAATAAAGATAAGTACAAGTGAGACTCAGGAACGGTCATACACGTAGGGGGAGTACGTGTAGGGGCCACTAATTAAGGAGCAGTTAAATCACACACTAAGTTAGTCAGAAGAAGCAACCATCATTTCACTCTTCAATGACATGTATATAATATAAAATGGTTGATATGGAGAGAAAAAGAAAACCACTATATATACACTAGCAGGAGCCTAAGTTACAAGCCTACTTGTTTGGGTTGCTCGCTTCACAAGCATAGAACGACGGTGGCCACACCGCTGATCACATATCTGGCCTGATCCCGCCGCTGGGGGAAGGGAACAATGTTCTGCGTAGACGCGGTCGACATCGGCGAGGGAGAAAACCCACAGTCGGTGCATCCCATTCGGGGGTCCTCACGGTATGGTCTGATGCCGCATCCCAACCGTGCTTCTAGCTACAGCCCGGCGTCCCAAGTAGTACATCTTCCTTTTAGAGCCGGCTTGGTACACCGCCGTAGCTCCCCACGTAGCTCCATCTCCATGTCGATCTTTCTCTACTTCTACCGACTTCTATTTGTGATGAGTTCATGTCTCGTGAACTAGTGCCAGTACTATTATTCTAATCACACTTCTTCAATATCTTTGCCATCAGGGATGCTCAGCTTGATTTTAGTGGAACTACACAAAAGCATCGTATGATCCGAGGGTGCCGGCCGTCTTTCCTTCGACATCTACCTAGCCAGGAAATTAAATCCTGTTTAGGGTTTAGGGTTTAAGTCGTAGTGACCCCATCAGTAGTTCTTCTTTTGTACACGCTCTCACAACTTTTGTCTTTAGTTGTGAAGTAAATATTGGCTATGATATGTGAATCATTGAGATGCATCAGCATGCGTGTTAGTTTTCCTTTGTATTTGATGGAATGTTGTAACGGGGCAACCTTGGAGTAGGAATGAAAATGGAGTGGAAAGTTTCCGTTTTTTCGGAGAAAAAAATGGAAACAGAGAGAAACCAACGTTTCATTTCGTTGGATCGCGCCATCGAGCAAAACCGACGTTTAAATCACGTCTGTCGCGTTCGTGTCTCACCCTCCTCCATGGCTCCACCCCACACAGTCGCTCGGCATGCCACTCACCGCAAACCGAGTATACGATAACTTTCCCGCTTGCTTGTCGATGGGTCGCGCCATGGAGTACTAGCACTACTAGAAGAGATTGACAAGTTGGGGGGAGGAAAGCTAGCTGTAGCACGGACTCCCAATAACTTTTTACATGCATGTTGTGGCCGGCTATTGCGACCTTTGAACGCGGAGCAGTTGCGTGCACCGGGAAGCAGCACAGGCGATGCTCTCTCGGCCGGCACGCTGCTTCAATGCCGGCGCCACTGAGAGGTCGCGTCCGCTCTGGCCGGGCATGAATGCGGCACTGACCGTTTCGGGCGGGAAGCACGCGCGGGTGATGAAGAGGGTTCGTGTTGGTCAGGAGCGGGCGTGGCAGCGGTCCGGACGCCCGCAAACAAGAGATGTTGTAAGTTAATATTGATGCTTATATAATTAACAGGACAAGGCGCATTTAATGCGTAGCTGAGGTGTCCTCTTGCTTTATTGGGGACAGGAGCGAGGCCCGTCCGGTCCGCCGCCGCTCCTCCTCGCTCTGACACGCGCCCTGGCCATTTGGTGCATGCGGTGCCATGTAGGCAGGCAGGCAGCTGAGGTGGCGCGGTGGTAGGGTCTTCACGAAGATCTGCATGCCGCCACGCAGGTGTGTGCCGAGTTGGCCTGGAAGCTACATGTCGCCACGAAGGTGCCTGCCAAGCTGGTTGGGCTGGCAGCTGCATGCGAACGGCGGCGGAGACTTGGTTGGTGCGGGCCTGGCAGTGGCCCTGCTAGCGTCCTTGGTGAGGGCCTTGCCGGGGCGCGCTGCCGTTCCCGGCAAGGATCTTGCCGAGGGTCTGGTGGCCTTCCTCGGCAAGGATCTTGCCGAGCGTCGTCGTCTTCTAACCCTCATCTGATCTTGAGTGTTCCTTGTCTTCACAAAGATCTGCATGCCACCATGGAGGTGCCTCCCGAGCCCTGGCCCAACGTGGTTGATGATGTTGGAGACCATGGGCTCAAGGGTGGCTCTCTCTGTGGGGGTGGGGCGAGCTGCCCCGGCAAGGGTCTTGCTGGGGCTGCCGAGGCTGCCCCCGGCAAGGGTCTTGCCGGGGGAGAACCTGCTTCGTCCCTCTGGTCTTTGTGGTCTTTGGCCTTGGTGTTGCTCTGGTTGTCTTGGACTTCGGTTTTACCTCGGTTTACCTCCCCTGTTCTGCTTGGTGCGACCGTGGGCGCGGCTCCGACTGCCCGTGCACAAGTAAAGGGGTACAAAGGTGCGCCCCTTCTTTTGTACACCGACAGGAGCCCCCGGGCCTGGGCCACACATAAGCGCGACACGTTGTTGGGCCAGGTCCAAAACGATGCGCGGGTAGGCGGGGCGGTTTTTTACCGTTGTAAAACTTTTCGTGTGCTTCGCTTCCCATGGCCCGCGCGCAGCGTGGCGCGGCGTGGAGGGGTGTGCATGACGTGGGCGGCATGCGTGGGGTGGTTCCCGCACGCATGCGTCACATCGCAGTAAATGGGCAGCGCGACCCGCACCTTCCCCCTAGAAAGGTGGGGTAACCGCGAGCGCACTATTCCTTTTACCCTTCGCGCAATCCCAATCTCGGAAGCCTCCGCTCGTCTTCCTCTTCTTTCCCAAGCTTCGTTCTCGCTCGCCGCCGTTGTGTTCCCACCGCCCTCTTCTTTGCCCTTCTCTCCCAGCCGCCATGGCGCCGAAATCCGTCAAGGGCAAGGGCATGGCTAAGAACGCCGGAGCGGCGGAGCCGCCGGAGAGTGCGCTGGCGGTGCACCGAACGCAGTCCGCCTTCTTCCCCTCGACAGTCGACGTGTTCGAGCTTCGGGAAGCCTTCAGGCCCCTGTGGGGGGTGAAGATGGGGGAAGAGAAGTCGGGGCATCCAGCCACGCGCGTCATCCCTGCCAACTGCGCCGACCCTGCCCCAAATCGGTACCCCTTCTTTGTTGACTATTTTTCCTGCGGGCTTTGTCCTCCCTTCTCTGATTTCTTCAGCGACATCATGCACACCTTTGGCTTCCGCCTCTTGGATTTTACCCCGAATGCGGTGGCGTGCATGGCCCTTTTCGTGCACCTCTGCAAAGGCTTCACCGGGGTGCACCCCAACACGGCGCTCTTTCGCCATTTCTTCTCCCCTCGGATCCAACCAGGGGGCGCCATCTCTAGTTGCATCACCTGGATCCCAAGGTCCAAGGGGGCGTATCCAAAGGGTGCAATGAAGGAGAGGTGGGAAGAATGGCGGGGCCGGTGGTGCTGGATCAAAGAGAAGGACCCGCCGGCGTTCTGCGAAGTTCGCCGGGTGCCGCCGGTCCGCAGAAGCGATTGGAGCAATGTCGATGCCGACGACGAGAAGCTCAGGGTCACCACCACCAGTATCCTTCGGCTCACCAAGGCCAGGCTCACCCTTGGTGCTAACCTTCCTGGGTATGTAGGAGGAGAGCGGCAGCAGGAGGAGCCGCAGAGGGCTACTCCCAACACGCCGCCCCCATCGACCACGCCTCCTCGAGGGTTGTCCCCAATAAGGGCGCCAAGCACCGAGCCCACGCACATGGAGGAGGATGAGGAGAACTTGAGTGCTGGCGGCTTTGCCTCGACGCCAAATGTTGGCGAGGAGGGGACTTCTTTTTCCCAGCCTGGCACCGGCGGTGGTAAGTCGCTCGCCTCTCGTCCCTGTTCCTTTTTCTTTCTTGCTGACCCTTGGTCTTGGCCTTGCCTCACCCCCTTCTTCGGTGTCCAGATTCCTCCTAGGTGAACCCAGAGGACGTGGACGCCGTCATCGAGGACGTCGCCAAGGCCGCCGAGGCGGACGCCGAGAGGATCGCCGCTGAGGAGGCCGCCGAGGGCGTTGCTGAGGACGCCTCCAAGGGGCCTGCCGGGGAGGCCGGCTAGGCCACCGCTAAGGAGACCTGCAAGGCGCCTGCCGGGGAGACCGGTAGGGCCGCTACCGAGGGGGAGGAGGAGGTGGCTGATGACCAGCCTTCCTCCTCTGCTGCTTCCGGCTCCGGCAAGTACCTGAGGGTGAGTGACGAATTGTTCGTCCACCTTCCAGGAGCGTCGAGCACCAGGGCACCCGTCGAGGGAGAGGTGTTCGATGACGAAGTGCTTGCCACCGCCGGGCTTGAGGTTGTCGACGAGCCGAGCGTTGGTGGCGACGGCTCACAGGAAGAGCGGCTCCTCCACGCCATGGGCGCCAACTTCCGGAAGCTCCAGGCGCTCCACCGTGCCTGCCTGGACAAGGCTAAGTCCATGACGGCGGTGGTGGAGAAGGCGGAGGCGGACCTCCAGAAGCGCGTCGCCGAGACGCAGGACTGGTTCCGCCAGGCTCGCGATGAGCTGAAGGCCGCCCAGGGTGAGCTGGCCAAGCGTGATGTGGAACTCACCATGAAGCTGGCCAACATCGAGAAGGCCCAGGAGACGGCGGCAGGCTTGGCCGCGGCAACCGAGGCCGCCCGAACCCAGCACCAGGCCGTGCTGAACTCCCAGGAGGAGGACCTCGCCGCGCACGAGGAGAATCTTGCCACCACGCTTCGTGGCAAGGATGAAGAGGTGGAGAAGCTTGTCTTGTAGCGGACCAGTGAGCTGGAGCAGAGGCACAAAGAGGTGCTCGATGCCCAGGCCTAGGTTCACGCCGACAAGTGAAGGAGCTGGAGGCGGAGCGGGATGGGCTGAAGGAGCATGCCCTGAAGCTGTCCCAGGAGAAGGACACGCTCAACAGCGCCCTGACGGAGGCGCAGGGTGCGGCCATCAGCAGGGCTGGGGAGCTCTCCAAGGCCAACAAGTCCGTCAAGGACCTCACGCTGAAGCTGGAGGGCCTCGAGGGGATGCTCACGGAGGCCAACACCCGGGAGGGGATCCTGGCCAAGGAGCTGGAGACCGAGAAGCAGTTGCAGAAGAACGAGGCCGCCGAGCACAAGGATTTCAAGGTGGACGTGAACCGCTGGATCGGCTGCCTCGAGGACGTCGTCGGCAGGATCACCGCGCAGTTGGCTACCATGGGGATGCCAAGCATGAGGTATGCCCCGGAGTGCAGCGGGACCACCAACGCCAAGCTGACCTTGTTCTTCAAGTGTGTTCTCGGGGCCCTGGAGCAGCTTCACGCCAACCGGGCGGCCTCGCTGGCCGATGAGGCCTGGAGGCTTTGCCAGGGCGCCATGACCAAGGTTCTCACGAAGGTGGCATACTGGTACCCCGACCTCGACTTCGACGCCGCGCTGGAGAGCTTGCCGGAAGGTACCGACCTCACGCCGATCAGGGAGCGCATCATGCCCATCATCAGCCGTGTCGGCGGAATTCTGAGGGTGGAGGGCCAGCGCCGGGATTAGGCACCCCATTTCATATCGCCGTTGCAGGTTCACAACCAAGACAATTGCTATCTCTAGTTAGAACCACAGCAACAATTTGATGTAATATGACTCTACAACACTTTTAGTATCATGCATGTTATTTTCCCGTTCGATTTTCCTTTGTGTGTCCACCCTACGTTAACCGGGTAGGTTTGCCGGCGCGTAAACCCAGGGCGGCGTCTTGGGGACGGATCCCCATTGGCCTGCCGGGTGTGCTTGCTGCCGGGCGAACCACCTTACCGCCCTTAGCGCGGCCGCCCGAACTGTCGAGTTTGACTCGAGTCAGAGTTGGGAGCGTTGCCAAGTGCGGAAGGCTACCCCGCCACTCCCGACGCGGCCGCTTTGCGCTGTTGAGCGAACTCGAAACAGAACAAGGGTGTCGGTGTCAAAACCGGCGGATCTCGGGTAGGGGGTCCAGAACTATGCGTCTAAGGCGGATGGTAACAGGAGGCGGGGGACACAATGTTTACCCAGGTTTGGGCCCTCTCGATGGAGGTAATACCCTACTTCCTCCTTGATTGATCTTGATGATATGAGTATTACAAGAATTGATCTACCACGAGATCGTAGAGGCTAAACCCTAGAAGCTAGCCTATGGTCTGATTGTTGTTGTCCTACGGACTAAACCCTCTGGTTTATATAGACACCGGAGGGGGCTAGGGTTACACAGAGTTGGTTACAAGGGAGGAGATCTACATATCCGCATCGCCAAGCTTGCCTTCCACGCCAAGGAGAGTCCCATCCGGACATGGGTCGAAGTCTTGAGTCTTGTATCTTCATAGTCCAACAGTCCGGCAAAAGGATATAGTCCGGCTGTCCGAGGACCCCCTAATCCAGGACTCCCTCAGTAGCCCCCGAACCAGGCTTCAATGGCGATGAGTCCGGCGCGAAGATTGTCTTCGACATTGCAAGGCGGGTTCTTCTCCAGATTCTGAATATCTGTTGAGTAGTGTCCGGCTTCCCATAAATGTTACACTCCTTGGCTTCGGCGCCTAATAATGGCTATCTTCCACGTGTCGAGCGAATGCGACAAGCCGGGGCATTTTTACATTTGCCACCCTAGCCATGCAAGTAAATCGTCTATTAAAGAGACGGGGATTCTCAGATCCAGATCACACCATCCTCCCGCAGCGAGTATCCATCGAAGCGCGCCCGGAAAAATTCCATTCCAACATGGCCGATCGTCGCAGCTCCTCCTCTCGCTCCCTTAGCCCTAAGCCCGGCAATTGGAAGAAGTGTTCTGTCCCCCACAACCAATTAGTAGAGTTACAGACCCAGGGATTTCTCCCTCTAGTGTATATGGTCCCGTTCGAGCCGGGCTCGCCACCTATAATGGCGGGGAGCAAGCGGAGAGCTTTCCCAACCCATCCATGGGGGAGCGGGTATGCCTTGTCCCTTACTTATTAAGAGGTCTTGGATTTCCAATTCATCCGTTTCTCCGTGTGCTCCTGGAGTTCTATGGCCTCCAGCTGCATAATTTCACTCCCGCCTCCATATTACACATCGCTGACTATGTCGCCCTTTGCGAGCTGTTTCTGGGCTGCGAAGCTCATTTGAGCTATGGAAGAGGCTATTCTGCCTCGTACATCGTACACAGGAGGGGTCAATATACCAAGTGGGCGGAGCCGAAATATGGCGCATCACCGGGACCGGATACCTCTTCGGTACTCTGAAGAAGACATCCGAGGACTGGCCTTCGGAGTGGTTTTATATGGAGGACGTCCCCCTTCCGGACCCTATTCGGATGGGCCATCCTGAGTTCGACAACGCTCCCCTAAAGAAACGCCACAGCTGGCGCCCTTGGAGCCCCAAGGAGGAAGATAACGGAGAAGTCCTTTACCTGATGGGCCGGATAAAAATCCTGGCTCAATCAGGACTAACAATAATCGAGGTTATGTCAATATGTATAATGTGGGGGGTGCAGCCACTTCAATACCGGGGACAACCCATGTGGCACTTCAATGGAGAAGACGATGCTACCCGCTGTGGTCGTAAGGGGCCGGACTTCGTCGCTGCTCTAGCGAAGATACTATCCGATTTATATAAGGGGGAGGAAGAGGAGTTCATCCGCATTAAGCCACGAGATGGATTCTCCATGTACAACCCTCCAAGCTGGGTGAGCTGCCACTTTTTACTCCAGACCTTCCCGCATTCTTTGTCATAAATATTTACCTTGCTATTTCATAGAAGGAGCTGCGAAAAGCTGTGAGGGAGGTCCACAGCCCGCCTTCACAACCAGAGGACCCCGACCGGGCCCTCGACCCCGGACTTGAAGAGGATCCGGACATATTTGTGGAGCTGATTGACAGGACGTTCTATCAATTGAGCTGCGATGATGCCATGGTGGCCATCACAGCCGATTATCCTGGACTACTCCCTGCATCGCACGTAAGTAAAACCGGAGTCCCAACTTCCGAGAAGGATCCCTTTTTCTGCACTTCACCTACCGCACACATATGGCGTTTTATAGGGAAGGCCCTCGGGACGCCATGCCGAACCCGCAGTGACTCACCAACGAGGGGTACCGAAGCCGGGTAGGATTAAAAGGAAGGCGGTTAGGACTGAGACGCCGTTGTATAGGTATGATACAGAACCCCGCTCCATGGTTGTCATCATTTAAAATATAATAACGTCCATGTTTCCTAGTAGGAAAAACGCTCGCCGGACTATATCCGGAGAGGTTGCCGATCACGCCTCCACCAGTCGGGCTCTAGGGCTGGACATAGAGGCGGACGCTAACATGGGGCGAACGCAGGATGTTCCTCCTACAGAGGATGCAGATAGGCTATCCGCTACAAATTCCAAAGTGGAGAGCGCCATGAATCACAGGCGTCGCCGGGCCGTACTTCGTGACGCTTGTTTCTCCCTAGAGGCGTTCGATGCCTTCAATTCAGGAGACGCGTACATTCGAGCTGCTCAAAATGGTCTTGCCAGAGCCACGGACTAGTATGTAAAGGATATACGGGTAAGGAAATCTAATAATTATGTATATCAGTAGCCCCTGAGACTTGAAACAGTTGACACAACTGATTTAAGGATCATTATTTGTGCAGGTGCTTACGGAGATGAATACCCAATTGTCTCAAGAGCTGGAAGAGTGCAAAGCCCAGCTACGGGCCGCAGTTGCCGCAATGAAGGAGTCCGAGAAGGCCCCCTCTGGTAACACTTGCCTCTATCAAAAAGAATGACATGTACCGGTTAGTGTGCGGCATGCATGCATATCTAATAGTAGATTCTTCAGTTGATCCCGGTGTTAATCCAGATGTAGTGCAAGGGGATGAGCAACATGCTCAGCGACAGTTAAAGGCTGGCGAGCGCGTGCTTAAGCAGGTTAGGCAGGAGAAAAACGATCTCCAAGATGCCAATATCCGGCTGAATGTTGAACTGAAAGATGTTCGGGCCCAACTTGTTGACTCTGTAAAGGAGAATAAGAGGCTTCGACGCGGCATTTTTAGTAAGTGCTTGAACGAACTTTTTATAGAGTTCTGCAAAGAAACCGACTAACAGAGTTATATCTATAGGTATGCTGACGGGCCGTCCCGTAGAGGAAAGGCCCGAGTCTGCAGGTGATCTTCTGCCAGAGCTCTCACAACTGCACGAACAAGTTCAGAAGGTGATGCAGGGCATTGCCCAAGCCTTGTGGCCATCCGCCTCCCTGCCAGGAGGCATGGGGGAGCTCGTAGAGAAGCTCAAGGGAGCATGGCGGCGCTTCCGATTATGGAAGATATCAGCCTGCCGACAAGGTGCAAGGGAAGCCTGGGCCATGGTGAAGACGCGATATACCAAGGCTGACCCAAACCACATGGCCGAGGTCGGACCTTTGGGGCCCGATGGGAAAGAGATCCCCGTCAGTTTGGTGTATGACCAAGTAGAATTAGCCGCAAAGTATTCCCAACAAGATTGTAGGTTAGACAACCTGTTGGATGGTATAGAAGAAGAATTTAGGCAGTCTAAGTGACTGTCTACTTCAAGTGACATGTATTGTCCCTAGCCGGATTGTAAATCATTTGTCATGGCGGACCTTTTCGCTTCAACCTCTGGACCCGAAAGTCCGGAGTGTATCCGAATACCCGCCGCTATGTAAAACCGGGTATGCGTGGAAACCAGGCGTAGGGGTCATAAGTGCTTGAATGCACAAGTACCCAACTAGCTATGTTATATTACATGGATAGTAAGAAACATCTTCCAGGAGAATAGTTCCGTTAAGGGTTCCTTTCCACAGATGCGATGCCCTATGTGCATGTCCGAACTGTGAAAAGAGACGCAGCTATAAACATCTGGGGACATGCATTAAAATAAATAAATTTCATCTTTTGTTCACCGACCGAGTATTCCCTTAAGAACGATAGCTTTCGGCTTCACCCAGTCTGAGGTACACATCCGGCTGACCCGGCAGTAACAATCGCAGAGGTGCTCCCCTTATGCCCTAGCCGAATTAACGGGAACGTAGGGCATAAACACAAGAGCCAGCCAACCCAGCTTGGCCAAAACTTAAGTCATATCGATGCATATAATGGTGAAAAAAGGTACATGTGGAAGAATAAAACATGTGTGGGGCAAAGAGCCCGGAAAATAGTTATATTAAGCTTCTGTATAAGAAGCCCCTAGGTGTAATGAGCGCGGTTAGCGCGTCAAGATTGTGTAGTCAAGACAAAATTTAGCCTTTTAAGGCCTTGAAGAAAAGGAAAAAAGAAAGAGATAAAAGACAGATAACGGATATGTAAAAAATTGACGGAGGTAAGGAGACGAACATAGAGTCCGGCACTAGGCATAGAACCTTTGGAGTCTGGCTGCATTCCATGGGTTTGGCTCGAGTCAATTGTCCGATGCATCCCGCAGACGGTACGCTCCACCGGTCAGAACTTGGTCAATAATGAAGGGACCTTCCCATTTGGGCTTGAGCTTGTTCTTTTTCTTCTCCGGTAGGCGTAGAACGAGTTCGCCAATGTTATAAGTTTTGGCCCGTACTTCTCTGCTTTGATACCTTCGAGCCTGTTATTGATAGAATGCGGAACGGGCTTTTGCCACGTCATGCTCCTCCTCCAGGCTGTCCAAACTGTCCTGCCGATCAAGCTCGACTTCTTTCTCTTCATACATGCTGATACGTCTCCGTCGTATCTACTTTTCCAAACACTTTTGCCCTTGTTTTGGACTCTAACTTGCATGATTTGAATGGAACTAACCCGGACTGATGCTGTTTTCAGCAGACTTTCCACGGTGTTATTTATGTGCAGAAACAAAAGTTCTCGGAATGACCTGAAACTCCACGGAACGTCTATTTGGAAATAATAAAAAATCCTTGCAAAGGATGAAGACCAGGGGGCCCACACCCTATCCACGAGGGTGGGGGCGCCCCCCTAGGGCGCGCCCCCTACCTCGTGGGCCCCCTGGAGCTCCTCCGACCTCAACTCCAACTCTATATATTTGCTTTCGGGGAGAAAAAATCAGAGAGAAGGATTCATCGCGTTTTACGATACAGAGCCTCCGCCAAGCCCTAAAACTCTCGGGAGGGCTGATCTGGAGTCCATTCGGAGCTCCGGAGAGGGGGATTCGTCGCCATCGTCATCATCAACCTTCCTCCATCACCAATTTCATGATGCTCACCGCTGTGCGTGAGTAATTCCATCGTAGGCTTGCTGGACAGTGATGGGTTGGATGAGATCTATCATGTAATCGAGTTAGTTTTGTTAGGGTTTGATCCCTAGTATCCACTATGTTCTGAGATTGATGTTGCTACGACTTTGTTATGCTTAATGCTTGTCACTAGGGCCCGAGTGCCATGATTTAAGATCTGAACCTATTATGTTTTCATGAATATATGTGAGTTCTTGATCCTATCTTGCAAGTCTATAGTCACCTACTATGTGTTATGATCTGGCAACCCCGAAGTGACAATAATCGGGACCACTCCCGGTGATGACCATAGTTTGAGGAGTTCATGTATTCATTATGTGCTAATGCTATGTTCCGGTACTCTATTAAAAGGAGGCCTTAATATCCCTTAGTTTCCATTAGGACCCCACTGCCACGGGAGGGTAGGACAAAACATGTCATGCAAGTTCTTTTCCATAAGCACGTATGACTATATTCGGAATACATGCCTACATTACATTGATGAATTGGAGCTAGTTCTGTGTCACCCTATGTTATGATTGTTACATGATGAACCGCATCCGGCATAATTCTCAATCACCAATCCAATCCCTATGAGCTTTTCACATATTGTTCTTCGCTTATTTAATTTTCCGTTGCTACTGTTACAATCACTACAAAACACTAAAAATATTACTTTTGCTACTGTTACCTTTGTTACCGTTACCACTACTATCATATTACTTCGCTACTAAATACTTTGCTACAAATACTAAGTTATCCAGGTGTGGTTGAATTGACAACTCAACTGCTAATACTCGAGAATATTCTTTGGCTCCCCTTGTGTCGAATCAATAAATTTGAGTTGAATGCTCTACCCTCAAAAACTGTTGCGATCCCCTATACTTGTGGGTTATCAAGACTATTTTCTGGCGCCGTTGCCGGGGAGCATAGCTCTATTCTTTGAGTCACTTGGGATTTATATCTGCTGGTCACTATGAGGAAGTTGAAAGACGCTAAGACAACAATTTATCCCTCAACTACGAGGGGAGGTAAGGAACTGCCATCTAGCTCTGCACTTGATTCACCTTCTGTTTTGAGTAAGCTTGCGACACTTAAACCTGCTTCTGCTATTCGCTCGATATGTCGCATGTTATTGATGATGCCACTTCGCTATGCATGATACTTATGATGAAACTACTTCTATGCTTGATACTTCTGTGCCCCTTAGTGAATTTCTTGATGAACAAATTGCTAGGGCTAGAGAGAAAGAAATTACTGAAACTGATTATATTGATGAAAGTGACGATGAAGACTTGCCTGTTATTCCTGAGGGTTATGTTTTTCATAAAGAAGCTTCTTTTGCTATTTTAGTTTGCAAAGATAGATATGAGCTCAAGAGGTTATTAGCTAAATGGTGTCAGCAATCTCTTAATGATAGAATGAAACCTGACCCTGCTTTTGCTACTTCACCTATCTTTGTTACCGATAAGGATTATGAATTCTCTGTTGATCCTGATATAATTACTTTGGTTGAATCTGATCCTTTTCATGGCTATGAATCTAAAACTGTTGTGGCAGATCTTACTAAATTAAATGATATAGCCACCCTGTTCATTAATGATGAGAAATATCGCTACCTTTATACCCTTAAATTTTTTCCGTTCTCATTAAAAGGTGATGCTAAGATATGGTTTAATTCTCTTGATCCTGGTTGTGTGCGTAGTCCCCAGGATATGATTTATTACTTCTCTGCTAAATATTTCCCTGCTCATAAGAAACAAGCTGCTTTAAGAGATATATAAAATTTTGTGCAAATTGAAGAAGAGAGTCTCCCACAAGCTTGGGGGAGGCTTCTCAAGTTACTTAATGCTTTGCCTGATCATCCTCTTAATAAAAATGAAATACTTGATATCTTTTATAATGGACTAACCAATGCTTCCAGAGATTACCTGGATAGTTGTGCTGGTTCTGTTTTCAGGGAAAGAACACCGGATGAAGCTGAAATTCTATTGAATAATATGTTGACAAATGAAAATAATTGGGCACTTCCTGAGCCAACTCCTGAGCCTATTCCTAAACTAACTCCGAAGAAAAGAGGTGTTCTATTTCTTAGTCCTGAAGATATGCAAGAGGCAAAGAAATCTATGAAAGAAAAGGGTATTAAAGCTGAAGATGTTAAGAATTTACCTCCTATTGAAGAAATACATGGTCTTAATTTACCACCTGTTGGAGAAATAGATGATCCTAATCCATTACCTATTGAAGAATCTCATGGTCTTGATAACCCGACACAGGTAGTAAAGGTAAATTCTCTCTATAGATATGATAAAGCTGAAATCCCTCCTACTAAAATTGCTAGCCAATGCCTGGATGAGTTTGATAACTTTGTGGTTAAGCAAGAAGATTACAATGCTTATTTTGGTAGACAATTAAAACAGAATGCCTATATGATTGAACACTTGGGTAATTACATGGCTAATGTTAGAGGTGAACTTAAACTCATCAGTAAACATGCTTCTATGGTTACCACTCAAGTAGAACAAGCACTTAAAGCTCAAAATGATTTGCTCAATGAAATGAATAGTAAGAAAAATGATTATGCTGTTAGAGTGGCTACTAGAACTGGTAGAATGACTCAGGAACCTTTGTATCCAGAAGGCCACCCTAAGAGAATTGAGCAAGATTCTCAAAGAAATAATATTGATGCACCTATTTCTTCTAAAAAGAAGAAAAATAAAAATGATAGGACTTTGCATGCTTCTAGTGAACCAATTGCTGAACCACCTGAGAATCCAAATGATATATCTATTTCTGATGCTGAAACACAATCTGGTAATGATCATGAACCTAGTGAAAATATTAATGATGATGTTCATGATGATGCTCAAGCTAGTAATGATAATCATGTAGAAATTGAACCTGCTGTTGATCTTGATAACCCACAATCAAAGAATCAACGTTATGATAAGAGAGACTTTGTTGCTAGGAAACATGGTAAAGAAAGAGAACCATGGGTTCAGAAACCCATGCCTTTTCCTCCCAAACCATCCAAGAAAAAGGATGATGAGGATTTTGAGCGCTTTGCTGAAATGATTAGACCTATCTTTTTGCGTATGCGATTAACTGATATGCTCTAAATGAATCCTTATGCTAAGTATATGCAAGATATTGTTACAAATAATAGAAAGATACCGGAAGCTAAAATTTCCACCATGCTTGCTAATTATACTTTTAAAGGTGGAATACCTAAGAAACTAGGAGATCCAGGAGTACCCACCATAGCATGCTCCATTAAAAGAAATTATGTTAAAACTGCTTTATGTGATCTTGAAGCCGGTGTTAGTGTTATGCCTCTTTCTTTATATCGTAGACTTGACTTGAATAAGTTGACACCTACTGAAATATCTTTGCAAATGGCTGATAAATCAACTGCTGTACCTGTCGGTATTTGTGAGGATGTGCCTGTTGTGGTTGCAAACGTTACTATTTTAACGGACTTTGTTATTCTTGATATTCCCGAGGACGATAGTATGTCTATTATTCTTGGAAGACCCTTTTTGAATACTGCAGGGGCTGTTATTGATTGCAACAAAGGCAATGTCACTTTTCATGTTAATGGCAATGAGCATACGATACACTTTCCGAGGAAACAACCTCAAGTGCATAGTATCAACTCTATTGGAAAAATTCCATCAATTATATTTGGAGGTTTTGAATTTCCTCTTCCTACTGTCAAGAAGAAATATGATATTCTTATTATTGGGGATGTGCATATCCCCGTTGAGGTAACATAGTGTTATTCGAAATTTCTTCGGTTCCATGTTATTCGGAATGAGTTTGTTAACAAGACCTGATCAACCTTGTTAGTGGGTTCCTTTTGATGAGCATGAGATGGATGAAACTAGAAGGCACAACCTTCTGTACCCTCTTTCTACTTTCTGTTATTTAGTTGAAATAAAGTAAAAATAGTTTTTTTTGTCTGTTTCCTGATTTATCCGTGCAATATAAAAATACCCCGAAAATAAAAGTTCTCCAAATACCCTGAAAATGGAATATGCTTTTTTCTAGAATTTTTGAGAATATCTGGCACTGAGAACACAGCAGGAGGGGCAAGGACCAGGCCACGAGGGTGGAGGGCGCGCCCTACCCCCCAGGGAGCGCCCCCTGCCTCGTGGGCCCATGGTGGCCCTCCTCCACTTATTCCTGCACCCACACACTCCGTCTTCCTCCCACAAACACCAATATCCAGCTCAAGCACGAATTCTAGCTCATTTTGCTGCGATTTTCGATCTCCTTGCTCAAAGCACCTCTCACAAAACTGCTTGGGGAGATTGTTCCTTGGTATGTGACTCCTCCATTGGTCCAATTAGTTTTTGTTCTAGTGCTTTATTCATTGCAAATTTGTGCTGCTTAGGTGACCATGTTCTTGAGCTTTCAAGTCAAATTTATATGGTTCCAAGTAGTTCTAATGCTTGATATAGGCTCTAGGCACTTGTAGGAGTAGTTGCTATCAATTTTGTTGAGCTTGGTTCACTTTTGTTTGAAGTTACTAAAATTTTTAGAGGAAGAAATATGCTTAGGAAAATGTTCCAAGGTGGTTCTTCAAGGAAGCAAGGACCCAAGCTTGCAATGCGTGATGCTGACGAGGAGCCACCAAGGGACGCTCCAGTGCGGCCCTGTGAATGGCCTTCAGAAAATTTTATGGATCGAGCGGGAATCAAGGAAGAATTTAACACATATTTGCGTAACGCCGATCTTGTGAGCTTTGAGGCAGACAAATGCCGCCAGTACCACTATCTCACTAGTACATTTGTGAGGAGGTTTGAATTTTCATCTTCACGTAATTCTCCAACTGTCCTGTTTGATCTTTATGAAAAATCTTATACCATAGACTTAGAGGATTTTACTTCTGCTTGCAAACTTCCACAATGGGGTAGTGTTAGTGAACCCCGTAAATCTGAATTTAGAAACTTTCTTGCTGGTATAACCGTGGGGGAATCTAGAGATATAGCACAAGCTACCATAGGGAGCATTCATTTCCCTGCTATACATTATTTTGCTCTTTTCATAGGTAGGTGCATAAATGGTAAAGATGAAGCATGTCACATGTGTGTCCCTGATCTCAGTATTCTTAGGAGTGCTATGTTAGGAGACCAAACTTATAATTTGGGAGCCATTGTTGCACATAGGTTGCATAATAATCTTATATTTACTAATTGGAGGCACCTTTCATGATCTCTCATTAATCCACATCATCAAAATTAATTAAACCGTTAGATTGTAAAATTTACGGCCAGGATAAAAGGAAATTAACGTGACACAAACGATTCAGTCCTATAAAAATTGCATGTGACACGTCCAACTTTAATGAGACAAAACAAGGATAGGCTCCCGTAAAAAACAACAACAACAAAACCCTCATGTGAAGAAAATACGCACAAGGAAAGAGTTAACCTTTCCCACAAAGTAAAAGGAAACCCTTCGTGATTGTCAAAGAAAAGGAAAGCCTCCGTTAATATCTCAAACCACAAAATGTAAAAAAACAAAAACAGCGATAAATGGGAAAAGGAATCAACGATCGGGTTGATTGCCCGTGAAATAAAAAGACCACGCCCAACGTGTTTTTCTTGGCGTCCTGTGACACGTCTAATGCTAATGAAACAAAACATTGACCTAAAAAAACATTGACTGGCCAGATTTATCTGCTTCATATATACTAGCACTTAAACATCGATCTATCTACCCTAAAAAAACATCGATCTATTCCCTTCCCTAAGAAAACATCGATCTCTCCCTGCCGTGTCTTCTGATTCACCGCCGTCTACAGCAGCAACGACATCCTAGCGCCACGAGTCTGTTCTGTGTACTTGGATTCACTGCCGCCGGTGTTAGCAATCAGCCATGGACAGAACACGCATGACTCTCATGTATAAGTGATTGAGATTGGTACATCGGTCCTCCAGTAAAGAACTGGACGCCATAGTGGATGAAGTCGTCAACGTAATCAGTTGGATGGGTTAGAAAGGAGCAGGGCAGCGCCTTAGCAGCATGTGACGGTATGCATCTGTTTGTCATCCTGTAGACTGAATCTCCTGTTGTGCGAAGAACCATGACGCAGTAAACTAGGCTGGTCTTTCTTAAGACGTGCGTGCCTGTGTTTGTGTCCGTCCGACAACAATCGATTAGCAAGCTGCAGTATATGCGTTCAAGGTTGATAGATTAGATGACCGTGTTGCTGCTCTTTAGGAAATCATCCAGCCGGCCTTTTTTAACTGTCTGAAGAAAAACCATCGGCCAGCACCCACAAGCAGAAGTTTAGCGTTGTTGCCTGACGGTCACCGTCGTCGCGGCCGGAACTTATAAACTGCAGTCAGGCGCGCGTGGATGTACCAAAGGTACACAAGTTAGTTACTAATGCAGTTATATGCCTATGGTAAGGAGTATTAGAAGATGCTCACAGGATCACTGGAAGCATATAAAGGTATCCACATTGATGTTTGCTTTCTTTTCGACTACGAGTTGAATTATAGTTGTCTTTTCATTTGATGGAAAACATAGTTTACCTTTGTGACCGTAGCTGTATGCAATATCTATCATGTGTTTTTTTAAGCCGCAGCCCATAATTATTGTATGATGTCGTGAAAAGTCTATATATGTTTTGTTTACATTCTTAAGGTAGCCTCCATACTATCTGCGTTGTCATGTTAGCCTTGGTAGGTTATAATACGCATATCAATAATCTCGGTTCAGTTGGAGCTTTCCATGTGATTTTTTAGTCAAATGTTAGGATGACAACTTAACGTAACTTAAATTAATAGTATAGTGCCAATTAATGGGCGTAAATCGAAGCTGAAAAGATGTTGTTTAATTAAGAACAGCCCTTGCTATTTGCACAATACATGATAAAACAGTCTAAATACATTAAAGAAATCACACTGACTGTCATTTGATTTTCTTGACGTTTAGGTGTATTTCCAATCAGAGACAAAATGGGTATTTTATCCTCTATATTTAAAGTCCAAATATTTCAATGGATTTCTATCGATTTCTTATTTATTTTCATGTCTCGTGGTTGAATTATGCTATCTCTTGATGATGCACAGGTCTGCTAAATGGTAAACCCAGTATTGGCCCTCCTTTCAAGCTCCCGTGTTCATCCTAGAGAAAAATCAGGAAAATACATCTGAACTATCTTTTATTCTGTCTGTAGTGTATATATATGGATACATCATATGGATGGAGGACACTCTCTTCCCTAGACGAACTGAGTAGCTAATTACAAATTAGATGCTATGCTTAATTGAAGATCCTATGTCATGTGGATAAACAGTTCGGTTTAAATTTTGTGCGACTCCTTTCTATTATTTTTCTTATACAGTCCAGATGAAACATTTATAAAAATAAACGCAATGTCGCTATACCTTGAATTGTTTGTCTGGCTTATAATCATCTTATATAGAGAGTTATAGGTACATTTTCCCTTCCCTATTTTCTCTCTTATCGAAATTAGCTCATCTTGGTGTGATGCAAGGAATATATTACAAGCGGAGTCTTACACTGTGTGGTTCTCCAGTTGCATTTTTACTATTAACTATCTGAACCACTACTCTCCATTATCACAATATTCGTTTATAAATTATGAGGATCCTTAATGTTTTTGTCCCATAAGATTTGGTGAAATGCACAATTTCTCTATAAGCTTTTATTCCAAATGCCTAACCTATTCTTCACATGCTGCCTCACCTATGATTTAGGAAGAATGGTGATAGATTAATGGTTATTTGTTGTAGTACCTAAAAATATATTACATATTCTAAACTATAGTATTTAAAAAATGAAGCTCCCAAGTTTTTCATTTATTTACAAATTTATTCTCTAGATAATCATATTGTACAATATTTATTTTGAATGTTTAACGTTGCTAGCCCGTGCAGTTGCACGGGTCGTTGACTAGTAGATTTAATGGAGATTTCTTTGGAGGAATTTATGCAAACCGCTTAGCTGATTTTCTTAGTGTGGACGTTCGTGAGGATGACATTGAGTTGCCTCCTACTTATTTAGACTATAATTCTATGGTCTATCACCAGTTTGCTGAGAGGAATGAATCACCTCTCCGATATCGCTTAATCTTTGACAGACGTCATGCTTTCCGTATTACTCTCCCTGCTCCTGCCTTCTTTGATTATCAGGAAAAAGGAAGACATTTTATCACTAGAGAGGAGGGCGGAGGCAGCTCACCGCCACGCTGCAGCTCAGGAGGCAATAACTACCGCAGCTCAGTACGACCCCAGCTACAACTACGGATATCCGCCGGGCCATCCTTGGCAATAAACCAACTTAGGCCAAAATCCTAAGCTTGGGGGAGTACGTATTTCCCAACGACATTACATCTATGTTCACACACACTCATTGCTAGATGTCGGTGCTCATACTCTTTCACTGTAATATCCATGCTAGTTTATTTTCTTTTTCTTGCTTTCTTCTTGTATGTTTAATAAACCTTAAGAAAAAAAATAGTGTAGCTTTTAAGTTTAATTTTCTTGCTGTAGTAGTAATAATTAAAAAGAAAACCCAAAAATATTTCCCGTTCTTCTTCTGCTTGTTGGGAGCTTTCCGAGTTTTATTTCTTTTCTTTGTTTTTCTTTGGGGGTCGATAGAAGAAGACCAGAATTAAATTGCTGAAGTGGCTCTTATATGCATTATTGTTGATTTAACCAGGAGCCCATATTTCCTTGTCTTCTCCTGTTTATTGAATGCTCACAGATTCCAGCTTAGTCCAATGCATGCACTCTTTTTTTTTCACATCGTTCGGTCGCGCAAGTGAAAGCCCAATTATGACGATATATGATGGACTAATTGAGATGGGAAAAACTGGTATGAACTCGACCTCTCTTGTTTTTGTAAATATGATGAGTTCATCGTTCCTGATTCAGCTTATTATGAATAAACATGTTTGCAATGACAATTAGAGATCATAGTTGCTCGTGCCATGCTTGATTAGCTATGAGTTATAATGGTTTACCTTGCGTGCCAACATGCTATTAAAATGGTTGTGATGTGGTATAGTTGGTTGGTATCCTCCTTTGAATGATTCAAGTGACTCGACTTGGCACATGTTCACACATGTAGTTGAAACAAATCAACATAGCCTTCATGATATTTATGTTCATGGTGGATTATATCCTAGTCATGCTTGCACTCAATCTTATATTTACTAATTGGAGGCACCATAAGAGGCTCTACAGTAATCCACATCATCAAAATTAATTTAGCCATTGGATATTAAATTTGATGGTCAAGATCTAATAGTAAAAGAGGCTGCCAAATTAACGAGAGAAACACCAGGTGCGTACATGAATAGGATTAATCCTGCACGTACAAAAGAAAGTTCTGAACGCCCATATTTATTTTACTTATAAGGGAAAAAAACAACCACGTCAAGGTTCTCAAAGTAGAAGCCATAAAACATGTCCTTCGTCTTTTAAGTTAGGTGGTCAAGATCAATTAGAAGATCGATGTAGTTACTTTAATAAAAAAAGAAAACATACATGAATAGGATTAGCCCACACGTACAAAAAGCCCCCGGGGCCACATCTAAGTTGTTTAGAAAGAAAAAACGGCCACCTCTACGTTCTAAAAGAAAAAACAACATGACATATATTTTCTTAAAAAAACAAGCAAGTAAGAAATCTTAAAACCCCACGTCCCAAAAGTGTCAACATCTCAGTCCGAAAAAACAAAATCCAGACACGTACATAAAAAGAGACGTCAAGCCTCACGTACAAGAAAACGGAGTCCATGTGTGATGTTGAAAAATAAAATCCAGTCAAGATGCACCATAAGAGGCTTTACGTTAATCCAAACTGTTAAAATTACCACCACTACGTTTTTGAAAAAACAAAAACAACACAACATCTTTATTTAAAAAACACGCAAGTAACAAGTCTTCAAGCCCCACGTCTCAAAAGTGTCGACATCTCAGTTTGGAAAAAACAAAATCCAGGCATCTACATAAAAACAGATCTCGAGTCTCACATTCAAAAAAAGGGAGTCTACGTGTGATTTAAAAATAAAATTACGACCATATCTACGTTTCTAAAAAACAAAAATAACATGACATCTTTACTTAAGAAACACACAAGTCCCATGTCCGAAAAGTGTCGACATCTCAGTTTGAAAAAAATAATCCAGGCACGTACATAAAAAGAGACGTCATCCAATAAAAGAGAGTCTATGTGTTAATTAAAGAAAATAAAATTCAGTCATAGGGTAGAGGAAGACGATGCACGATAAGATGCCTTACGTTAATCCACATCGTTAATATTAAATCATACTTTTGATTTTCAATAAATGGTTCAGATATATCAGAAGATGAAAAAAAAGTTATTTGAAAAGAAAAAATATGAGTTAGATGCGAAAATATATTTTAATGCCCACATAGGTTGCTTGCAAAGAAAAATATGTATTATTTAGAAAACACCATACATAGTAAAACAATATTTAATCTTCCAAAATCATATTTAGATTACATGGACATGGATATCCCCAATATATATGAATCTTTTGAAAGCACAGTTTTATTACAGTTATAGGAATAGGCCACTATTCACTCCTTAGAAAAATCAATTTCATTTACTAATAGAAAGCACAGATCGCTAATGTTTTGTATTAAAAAATCCAAAATAGAGTAGTTCCTAGCCTGTGCAGGCGCACGGGTTGATGACTAGTGTTTATTAATTTTAATGCATGTTCATGACTGTTGTCGCTCTCTAGTTGGTCGCTTCCCAGTCTTTTGCTAGCCTTCACTTGTACTAAGCGGGAATACTGCTTGTGCATCCAATCCCTTAAACCCCAAAGTAATTCCATATGAGTCCACTATACCTTCCTATATGCGGTATCTACCTGCCATTCCAAGTAAATTGGTATGTGCCAAACTCTAAACCTTCAAATAAACATTCTGTTTTGTATGCTCGAATAGCTCATGTATCAACTAGGGCTGTTCGTATCTTCCATGCTAGGCGGGTTATTCTCAAGAGGAGTGGACTCCGCTCCTCATTCACGAGAAAATGGCTGGTCTCCGGGATGCCCAGTCCCATGCTTTATGCAAACTAAATCAAAATAATTGCAAACATAACTCCCCCTGGGACTGTTGCTAGTTGGAGACACTCGTTGTTTCGAGCAAGTCATGGATTGATGCTTGTTGGTGGAGCGGGAGTATAAACTTTACCATTCTATTTGGGAACCGCCTATAATGTGTGTAGCATGGAAGATATCGCCATCTCTTGGTTGTTATGTTGACAATGAAAGTATGCCGCTCAAAATATTATTTATCTCTATTTCAAAATCGAGCTCTGGCACCTCTACATATCCCTGCTTCCCTCTGCGAAGGGCCTATCTATTTACTTTCATGTTGAGTCATCACCCTCTTATTAAAAAGCACTAGATGGGGAGCACAACTGTCATTTGCATTCATTACTATTAATTTATATTGGGTATGACTATGACTGGATCTCTTTTACCATGAATTACAATGTCTAGTCAGTCCTTGATCTTTAAAGGTGCTCTGCATTTATGTTTTGCGGTCTCAGAAAGGGCTAGCGAGATACCATCCTGTTATATCATATTATGATTGTTTTGAAAAAGTGTTGTCATCCGAGATTTATTATTATCGCTCGCTAGTTGATTGTGCCATTGATATGAGTAAACATGAGACCTAAGAGTTATTGTGAATGTGGTTAGTCATAATCTTTGCTGAAAACTTGAATGTTGGCTTTACATATTTGCAACAATAAGAGCAAACACTACTAGGGAAAACCTTATACACAGAACTTTAGCAGTAGCGAGGGTCAAAAAAGAACGCTGGTGCTACGTAGCAGTAGCGCGCCTGAGTAAACCGCGTTGCGGATAAAGTTCTAGCAGTAGCGCGTCTTGCTCTAAACACGTTACTACTAAAATCCCCACGGCTTAGCTGATAGGCTACACATAGTAGTAGCGAGCTATAACGAACCGCGCTACCGCTACTTTCTTTGTAGCAGCGCGTTTTAATCTAAACTCGGTACTGCTAAAGGATATAAAATTAAATGGAAAGCAAATAGAAAGGTAATTGAAAATGAAAGAAATAGAATAAGGTGAAAGGGAAAAAAATAAAATGTGAAGAAAACTAAATGAAAAAGGGGAAAAAAGAGAAACTAGTAGCAGTAGCGTGTATCCCAAAACGCGCTGTAGCTAATGTAGCGAGAGCGCTTCTCGAACGCTGCCATCGCTACTTCTCGACTTAACCACGGGTTCGTCCTTCCCACGGCCACTTCCCAAATACAACTCTCCACTCTCGCCTTGCCGCCGTGCCGGGTCAGCCAGACGCCTCCGACACCCTCTCGCCGCCCGACCCCAGATTCAACGCCGCCCCGCCCTCGACCTCAACGCCGCCCGGACGACGCCCCCGACCCCGACCTCGACGCCGCCATCCGCCGCGCGCCCGAGCCCCGACCCTGACCTCGACGCCGCCTGCTCCTCCCTCATCGCAGGCACCCGAGGTGAGCATGCCCGCTCCTCCCTCTCCCCTACCTCTGCCTAGGGTTTCTTTATATTTTAGTTGCATCAAATTAGTTAGGGTTCATGTAAGAGTGGAAACAAATCGGATGCGGATGCGGATCAAATGAGTTAGGGTTCATGTAAGGGCGGAAACGAATCAAATTTCTAAGATGAATCATAAAACGAGTAAAATTTGACCACTTATTTCACTTTATAGTTGGATAATTGGAATATCCACTACCACTTTCCACCCCTATAGGTTCATCAAATTAGATGGTAATTAGGGCAGTAGTTCCTAGGTACTAATTAGTTAGTAAGAACTAGGTGAATTAATAGAACTAGTTAGTAAGAACTTGTTGCTATTTTTTAGTTAAAGCAATTTTTCCCGCATCGACGTGGACGATGCCTATCCCGCATCCTCGTCGTCGAGTCGGCGGAGGACGGCACCTGCTTGACCAGATGGGCCATGTCCGGGACTGGGCTCCGCCGGGGTGGTACTGGGAGGCGCTACCTACCGGGGGGCGCAGGTTGGTGAGGAGACAGCCTGTCGTTGACCCGAACCTTCTTTGGTGGCGGTCGCATGGGCGAGTGACGGTCCAGAGGATCGAGGACTCCGCGGAGGTGGTGCGTCACCGTGTCAGTGAGGAGGACGCGCACATCCGTCGCTATTTTTTGCGTTGGAGCACATGTTCTCCAATACCGGCAGGTTCTCGAGGATCTCACCGAGCTATGATCCGTGATGGTTCCTTCTGTGGGTGTCCACCGCCCGCGCCGATACCGTGGTGCTAGGGTTTTAGTTGTATTAGTGATGTTATATGTATGACACTATTTGTGATGTATTAGTGATAATATTCGACGATGTACGGACGCATGAGATGATTTACTTTTGCTTATTGAATGCATGCTAATTTGAGTCCTATAAGATATTTTGAAATATATATCTTGTGTTGCTCAATATCCAAGTGGCCGGTCATGTTTGCAGGTTACACCTCCGAGTGGCCTATGTTTTGCCGGAGTGTTGATTCATTTCCGTTCCGGCAAATTTCAGGCGCTCGATATGTCCTATTTTAGCAAAGATCATGCTGGATTTTTCTGTGAATTTTGGCATGACTTGTGCCAGAATATGTAGGAAATATCGAGTGCCCCGGATTTGTGTGTTGAGTATCCTGGTAGTTGTCTACGATCGATTTTCAATTAATGTTTTAACTATGAACATAGGAAATGTCGACGACTAAAAGGATTTTGGTATTTGCAAATACTGCTAAGACGAAGCGCGGCTGTGCGATTGAATCTTCCTAGATGATGATAGGCGCTCAAAGATCAAGTTGAACGAGAACTTCAAAGTGGATCTGATGAAGTCACAACGACAAGTCTTTTTTCGTAATTAAGCATGACATGTGCTTCATTTGCTTCAACTTATATTTTTTACTATTCTACTAGCGTATCCCCTGCCATGCAAGAGTTTTTGTATTGGATAAGATAGGTTTCAGTCATATCATGGAGGTAAAGAAAGTTTACTTGAAGACCGAGCATGGTTATATTTTCCATGCAAAATTATACAATTCAGACGACTACACCTATTTTGGATGCAAAACATGGCGAGCACTATGCAAGACTTATGCATTTGAGCCTGATATGGTTATCACCTTTGATATTAAATCGGAAGATGATATTGAAGGTAATACCGACATCCGGGTCGATGTGCGACGCCTCGATTATACCATTATGTAAGTTTCTCAACCATATTTATGTCTTTGATATTGTTTATTCAAAAATAGTTGACAACTAATTTGTATTGTCAGCTTATTTCGGTGCAAGCAAACATGTCCAGCGCTTGGTAGACAAGACCTACTATTGTCCCGGGGCTGAACTAAACTGCGAGGAGCTAAGTCATTATGTTTCATGGCTTGAGGATCTTGATACTGTCAAGACAATTTTTCTTCCTGGATTTAGAAATGTTAGTACTGAAAACGTGCGAACAATAGTGTTCGTAATGAACTACGGTCACATCTATTTAGGAAGGATGGTAAGATTTTTACTATTTGTCCTCAGTGCATCTTTTCCATACATTATTTTTGAAGCTAAACTTCATTGCTAAGTATGTTACCATACGATGTTCTTCAACAGGGACTCCCGATGAATGTTGTGCCTTATGGGATTGAGACTAAAGGTACCATGACTATTATTAGCTTACGGCCAAGATATCCTACAGATTACTTTAGTGCATTCAAGATTAGTGACGGATGCTTAATAGTGCAAGACTGGACCAAATATGTGATGGGGGAGCGCAGAGAAGTACTAGGGGGCAGCAAACAGAGGCGCTATCCACGATTAGGAGACAGGTTCATCTGCATGCTCCAACTTGATCAAGGAGGAGAGCTACACATGTTTTATGTTATTTTACCTAAGAGAGAGCACCAGGAGTGATTAGCTAGCTAGAAATGAGTTTGAGGATGATGATGTGCTACACTATTACTATGATGATAAAATAGCTAGTGTTGGTGGTAATGACTATGATGATTATCATTAGCTAGTGTTAGTGGTGATTAAATAAATACTGTTGGTGGTAATGACCATGATGATGATTAAATATCTTGTCTTTGGCGGATTAGATTCAAGTGGAGGCAACATGTGGTGCACATCGAAAGTACTACTAGTCCAAACTAGATCAAGTTTGGATTAGTAGTATACTTTTGACATGCACCACATATTGCCTCCACTTGAACCTAATCCACCTTCATTTGACACACTGTTATGGACATAATGATGTAAACCTCATAACTGGTATTGTACCAATATTTGTACGATGGCGCATAAATACACTAAAAATGAAAAAAATTAAAAAAAGAATACTAGTAGCGATGGAGAGAAAACACGCAGCTAGTAGTTACATTAGCAGTAGCGTGGGTGTGAACAAACGCTGCAGCTATTCGTCCTAGCAGTAGCGCGTGCGGGCACGCGTTACTGCTAAGCAATAGCTGTAGCACCTTATTAGTAGCACGCCTACCCGCGCTACTAGTGAGCACAAAACCAATGCTACTGCTAGGGTTTTACCTAGTAGTGAAACCGAGTTTGTAAAAGTTTTTCTTTATCACTTTCAGTTTATCAACTGAATTGCTTGAGGACAAGCAAATGTTTAAGCTCGGGGGAGTTGATACGTCTTCGTCGTATCTACTTTTCCAAACACTTTTGCCCTTGTTTTGGACTCTAACTTGCATGATTTGAATGGAACTAACCCAAACTGACGTTGTTTTCAGCACACTTTCCATGGTGTTATTTATGTGCAGAAACAAAAGTTCTCGGAATGACCTGAAACTCCACGGAATGTCTATTTGGAAATAATAAAAAATCCTTGCAAACAATGAAGACCAGGGGGCCCACACCATGTCCACGAGGGTGGGGGGCAACCCCCCTAGGGCGTGCCCCTACCTCGTGTGCCCCTGGAGCTCCTCCGACCTCAACTCCAACTCTATATATTTGCTTTCGGGGAGAAAAAAAATCAGAGAGTAGGATTCATCGCGTTTTATGATACGGAGCCGCCGCCAAGCCCTAAAACTCTCGGGAGGGCTGATCTGGAGTCCGTTCGGGGCTCCGGAGAGGGGGATTCGTCGCCATCGTCATCATCAACCATCCTCCATCACCAATTTCATGATGCTCACCGCCGTGCGTGAGTAATTCCATCGTAGGCTTGCTGGACGGTGATGGGTTGGATGAGATCTATCATGTAATCGAGTTAGTTTTGTTAGGGTTTGATCCCTAGTATCCACTATGTTCTGAGATTGATGTTGCTATGACTTTGCTATGCTTAATGCTTGTCACTAGGGCCCGAGTGCCATGATTTCAGATCTGAACCTATTATGTTTTCATGAATATATGTGAGTTCTTGATCCTATTTTGCAAGTCTATAGTCACCTACTATGTGTTATGATCCGCAACCCAAGTGACAATAATCGGGACCACTCCGGTGATGACCATAGTTTGAGGAGTTCATGTATTCACTATGTGCTAATGCTTTGTTCGGTACTCTTTTAAAAGGAGGCCTTAATATCCCTTAGTTTCCATTAGGACCCGCTGCCACGGGAGGGTAGGACAAAAGATGTCATGCAAGTTCTTTTCCATAAGCACGTATGACTATATTCGGAATACATGCCTACATTACATTGATGAATTGGAGCTAGTTCTGTGTCACCCTATGTTATGATTGTTACATGATGAACCACATCCGGCATAATTCTCCATCACCGATCCAATGCCTACGAGATTTTCACATATTGTTCTTCGCTTATTTACTTTTCCGTTGCTACTGTTACAATCACTACAAAACACCAAAATTATTACTTTTGCTACAATTGCCTTTGTTACCCTTACCACTACTATCATATTACTTTGCTACTAAATACTTTGCTGCAGATACTAAGTTATCCAGGTGTGGTTGAATTGACAACTCAACTGCTAATACTCGAGAATATTCTTTGGCTCCCCTTGTGTCGAAGCAATAAATTTGGGTTGAATACTCTACCCTCGAAAAATGTTGTGATCCCCTATACTTGTGGGTTATCACATGCGCACTCGAGGTGAGTCATGAATTATGTCGCAGGGCAGTACCGCCTTTGCGCCGTACACCATAAAAACGGTGTCTATCCAGTAGTGCAATTCGGCGTGGTCCGCAGCCCCCATAGTACAGAGTCGAGCTCCTCTACCCAGTGCGTGTTTGATTCCTTCAAGGACCACACTAATCTGGGTTTAATGCCGCTCATGATAAAACTATTTGCTCGCTCTACTTGACCGTTAGTTTGCGGGTGATAGACAGAAGCATAATCGAGCATGATGCCCATGTTGCTGCACCAAAGTTTTACCTCGTCGGCTGTAAAGTTCGAGCCGTTATCAGCGATGATGCTGTGGGGGACGCCATAACGGTGTACAACCCCAGATATGAAGTCTATCACTGGTCCGGATTCGGCCGTTTTAACTGGTTTAGCTTCTATCCATTTGGTGAATTTATCCACCATGACCAATACGTATTTTTTCTTATGGCTTCCCCCTGTGAGGGGTCCGACCATATCAAGCCCCCAGACTGCAATGGGCCAAGTAATGGGGATTGTTTGGAGAGCGGTAGGCGGCATATGGCTTTGGTTTGCAAAAAGCTGGCAACCGACGCAATATTGGACAAGGTCATGTGCGTGTGCTCGGGCTGTCGGCCAGTAGAAACCTGTACGGAAGGCCTTGCTTACAAGGGCCCGAGCTGCGGCGTGTTGACCACCGAGTCCAACATGAATTTCTGCCAAAAGTTGCCATCCTTCCTCTTCGGAGATGCACCTTTGAAGGACTCCGGTAGCGCTTTTCTTATAAAGCTCTCCCTCGTGGACCTTGTAGGCTTTAGACCGCCGCACAATGCAACGTGCCTCGTTTGGGTCCTGAGGTAGTTCCTTCCTAGTTAGGTAGGCCAGGAAGGGTTCTGTCCACGGGGCGATGACAGCCATAATCACGTGGGTGGAAGGTGTTATTTCGGTGGCGGAGCCTCCGATTACGTCAGAGTGCTCGGTATCTAGTGTTGTGGCCGGGTCCGGACTATTGTTGCCGGTCTCTCCTTCCCATACCACGGATGGCTTAAACAGCCTTTCCAAGAAGATATTAGGTGGGACAGGGTCGCGCTTAGCGCCTATGCGGGCGAGGGTATCCGCCGCCTGATTGTTTTCCCGGGCCACATGGTGGAATTCAAGCCCCTCGAACCGAGCTGATATTTTGAGGACGACGTTGTGGTAGGCCGCCATTTTTGGGTCCTTGGCATGAAAGTCTCCATTTATTTGAGATATTGCGAGATTCGAATCCCCACACACCTCTAGGCGTTGAATGCCCATGGAGACTGCTATCCGGAGACCATGCAACAGGGGCTCATATTCTGCTGCATTGTTGGAGTCTGTGTATAATATTTGGAGTACGTATTGGACTGTATCTCTGGTGGGGGATGTCAGCAGGACGCCTGCCCCCAGACCCGCCAGCATCTTTGAACCGTCAAAGTGCATGATCCAATTGGAGTACGCGCCGTACTCTTTAGGGAGTTCGGCTTCCGTCCATTCGGCGATGAAACCGGCCAGTACTTGCGACTTAATGGCTCGCCGTGGTTTATATGTTATGTCGAACGGGAGGAGCTCGATAGCCCATTTAGCAATCCGGCGCGTGGCATCGCAGTTATTTATTTTGTCATTGAGTGGTACTTCTGAGGCCACCGTAATTGAACACTCTTGAAAGTAGTGTCGTAATTTCCAGGATGCCATGAATACCGTGTATGCTATCTTTTGATAATGTGGGTACCATGATTTGAATGGAGTGAGGATAGTGGATACATAGTATACCGGCTTTTGAAGTTGGAATTTATGTCCGTCCGTCTCTCGTTTGACGACGAGCATTGCGCTTACAACTTGGTGAGTTGCCGCTATATACAACAACATCGGTTCGCCGACATTTGGCACAGCCAAGATTGGGTTGGTGGCTAGGATGGCTTTTATTTCTTCCAATCCGGCCGTGGCCACATCCATCCACTCGAAGTGTTCGGTGCGCCGAAGAAGGCGATAAAGGGGTACTGCCACCACAATCCAGTTAATTTCTGAATTTGCTTGAGGTCTGTTGGGATAGCCAACTGTGACAGAGCTCGGATTTTAGCCGGATTTGCTTCAATTCCTCTACTGGAGACGATGAAGCCCAGGAGCTTTCCGGCGGGCACGCCGAAAACGCATTTTTCCGGATTGAGCTTGATTTCGTATGTTCGGAGATTGTCGAACGTGAGCCTCAAGTCGTCTATTAAGGATTCAACGTGTCTGGGTTTAATGACCACATCGTCTATGTATGCCTCCACTGTTTTGCCGATCTGTGTTTCCAGGCATGTCTGAATCATGCGTTGATAGGTTGCACCGGCGTTCTTAGGCCCGAAAGGCATGGTGTTAAAACAGAAGGGGCCGTATGGGGTGATAAATGCCGTTGCGGCTTGGTCGGACTCCGCCATATTGATTTGATGGTATCCGGAGTATGCTTCGAGGAAAGACAATGAGTCGTGTCCTGCAGTAGCATCGATAATTTGATCGATGCGGGGGAGGGGGAAGGGATCCTTGGGGCAAGCCTTGTTAAGGTCCTTGAAATCGACACATAGGCGCCATGATTTATCCTTCTTTGGTACCATCACCAGGTTTGCTAGCCAGTCCGGATGTTTTATTTCTCTAATGAATCCGGCCTCCAGTAACTTGGCTAGCTCCTCTCCCATGGCTTGTCGCTTAGGTTCAGAGAAACGCCGAAGAGTATGCTTGATCAGCTTGAATCCCTTTATAATGTTAAGGCTATGCTCGGCCAGCCTGCGTGGGATTCCTGGCATGTCTGAAGGATGCCAGGAGAATATGTCCCAATTCTCACGCAAGAACTCCCGTAGTGCGGCGTCTACATGGGGTTTAACTGTGCCCCGATGGATGCTGTTTTTGTATGGTCCGTTGGGTGGACTTGGAATTTGACTATTTCATCCGTTGGTTTAAAAGAGGTGGACTTGGATCTTTTGTCGAGTATCACGTCGTCCCTGTCCACTGTGGAGCGCATCGCAGTTAATTCCTCGGCTACGAGGGCTTTGGATAACGCCTCGAGGGCCAGTGCGGCTGTTTTGTTTTCGGCGTGGAGTGCTATGTCCGGATCACTAGCTAGAGTGATGATTCCATTGGGCCCGGGCATTTTGAGCTTCATGTACCCGTAATGGGGTATAGCTTGAAAGATCTTGAATGCCTCCCGCCCAAGAAGGGCGTGGTATCCGCTATTGAACGGGGCCACTTGGAATGTGATTTCTTCAGACCTATAATTCTCCGGCGTGCCGAATACCACATCTAGTGTGATTTTCCCAGCACATCGTGCCTCCCGACTAGGGATGATTCCTCTGAAGGTCGTGCTGCTTTGCTCAATGCGGTTTCTGTCTATTTCCATTTTTTGAAGAGTCTCCTCATAGATGAGGTTTAATCCGCTGCCGCCGTCCATGAGCACTTTAGGAAGCCGGAAGCCGTCCACAATTGGACTAAGGACCAAGGTGGCTGGTGCTCGGGCTGTTCGGAATTTAGGTTCGTCACTGGCATTGAAGGTGATAGCCGTATCGCTCCATGGATTTATTGCTGCCACATGGGAGACTACGGCAAGGCTGCGGAGTGCTCGCTTACGCCTATTATTTGGGGCGAAGGTCTCGAAGACTGTCAATACTGTATTGTTGTTCTCCACAGAATGGTGCTCTGCGGTATTGTTGATGAGGAGATCCTCACCGCTCTTGGCCACCTGCCGGAGTACCCAACATGCTCTAAGGCTGTGTGTTGGTATGGTATCCGCCGTACTGTGAATTTTGCATGGCCCATTAAGCCATCCCTCCAATACGGTTCCACGCCCTGTAGTGGGCTTTTTCTTTTTTGTAATTGGGTCGGGTGACTTACGAGAGTGCACCCTTTTAGTTCGGAATGGGGGTTTTGTCAGAGCCGGAGAATCCCATAATTTTGTTTGGGTTTTCCAGGCACTTTCCATCGCACAGTACTTACGTACTATGGCCGCCAAGTTAGCGAAGTGTGCTATGTCACGGCGACTTAAGGCGTTGAGGATTCCCTTGTCCTTGCAATTATTGCAAAAGAATGAAATTGCGTCTTCCTCGCGATAGTCCTTGACCTTGTTCATTACAAGGAGGAATCTTGACCAATGGTGGTGTACTGTCTCCTGGGGCTCTTGTCTAATGTGGGGAAGATTGTTTATATCTGGGTGGGTGGGTGGATTTAAGTCCGAACCTTGATCCGATTTGAGACCTAGGGGCAGAGGAGTTTCCGATCTTGGAAGTTCGAGCTCCGGGATATTGCCCAATAGGTCTGGCCCGCTGCCTGATTCTAGGTTCAGGGTTTGGGCGATGTCCTCCCGTAGACGGGTATTCGGCTCGGAGAGCTCGGGAATTCGGACATAGTTTGTCCTCAAGATAGAGGAAGAATCACCGCATTGCTCCTCCACCACCGCTATCTGATGGGTGACCGGCGGGGAGTTAATCTCCCTTTGGTCGGGTTTAAGCCCGATCTGATCATAGTCCGTAGCGACTCCCAAGGCGGCGATGTGATCCAAGAGCTCATTCATTGAAGAGAGCTCTATTGGATCCAACTGCTCGGGGAGTCCTGAGCCGACGTGGAGGATGTTTTCGATGACCCGAGAAGTCATCGTCGGGCAGCGGCCGAACAGGCGGTCATGACGAAACCGCCTAGTCGAAGAGTTTGGCCTATAGCCCGGGCTCCCCCAGAGGTGATGTTGTCCTTGACAACGAGGCGAGCCATCCAGCCTTATGATGACAGCACAGTGGAACTCTCAATGAAAGCACCAATGTAGGTGTCAAAACCGACGGATCTCGGGTAGGGGGTCCCGAACTGTGCGTCTAAGGCGGACGGTAACAGGAGGCGGGGGACACAATGTTTACCCAGGTTCGGGCCCTCTCGATGGAGGTAATACCCTACTTCCTGCTTGATTGATCTTGATGATATGAGTATTACAAGAGTTGATCTACCACGAGATCGTAGAGGCTAAACCCTAGAAGCTAGCCTATGGTCTGATTGTTGTTGTCCTACGGACTAAACCCTCCGGTTTATATAGACATCGGAGGGGGCTAGGGTTATACAGAGTCGGTTACAAGGGAGGAGATCTACATATCCACATCGCCAAGCTTGCCTTCCACGCCAAGGGGAGTCCCATACGGACACGGGTCGAAGTCTTGAGTCTTGTATCTTCATAGTCCAACAGTCCGGCCAAAGGATATAGTCCGGCTGTCCGAGGACCCCCTAATCCAGGACTCCCTCAAAGGGCGTTGCCAATTGCGGGAGGGCCCCTTTGCGTGCAGGTTTCTCATACATAGGCAAGATCTCCGAGGACGATAACCTTATATATAAAAGGAAGTAACTCAAAGTTCCGAATGACTTAGCTTTTCTGCTGCCGCGCTGGCGTCCTTCGCGTTCGTAGGTGGCGCCCTTTTTCTCCTGGCCATCTCCTTCTTGGGAGTCATGGCAATGAGGAACTTCTAGGCCAACTACTAGACCAGATTCTCCCAATTGCGCCCCCTACCTGGCGCGCCAAAGATGTCGGTGTGGAACGACACCTATGGGATCACAAGAATCCCTACTACAGTTGCCGGGGCGCAGGGTTGCGAGAAGAGCAGGATTAGTAATCAGCACGAGGATCGTTTACCCAGGTTCGGGCTGCGAGGATGCGTAAAACCTTAGTCCTGCTTTGGTGGGTGTATTTCAGAGAGTTCTTGAGCTCTCGAACTAGCTATGGTGATTGTGTGGTTCGAAAGAGCCGAATCCTTCTCAAGTATGCCATGGGCCTCCATTTATAGTCGAAAGGGGCTGCCACAATGGCATACAGGAGGTGGAAAGGCACACAGTATTGCGAGCTTATCGCTCGTATTACAGGACCATGCGCATTTAATGCGTAGCAGAGGTGTCCTCTTTCTTTATTGGGGACGGGAACGAGGCCCGTCCCGTCCATCGCCGCTCCTCCTTGCTCTGACACGCGCCCTGGCCATTTGGTGCATGCGGTGCCATGAAGGCAGGCAGGCAGCTGAGGTGGCGCGGTGGTAGGGTCTTCACAAAGATCTGCATGCCGCCACGCAAGTGTGTGCCGAGTTGGCCTGGAAGCTGCATGTCGCCATGCAGGCGCCTGCCCAACTGGTTGGGCTGGCAGCTGCATGTGAATGGCGGCGAAGACTTGGTTGGTGCGGGCCTGGCAGTGGACCTGCTGGCGTTCTTGGTGAAGGCCTTGCCGGGGCGCGCAGCCTTCCCCGGCAAGGATCTTGCCGAGGGTCTGGTGGCCTTCCTCGGCAAGGATCTTGCCGAGGGTCGTCGTCTTCTAATCCTCATCTGATCTTGAGTGTTCCTTGTCTTCACAAAGATCTGCATGCCACCATGGAGGTGCCTCCCGAGCCCTGGCCCAAAGTGGTTGATGATGTTGGAGACCGTGGGCTCAAGGGTGGCTCGCTCTGCGGGGGTGGGGCGAGCTGCCCCGGCAAGGATCTTGCCGGGGCTGCCAAGGCTGCCCCCAGTAAGACCTGCTTCGTCCCTCTGCTCTTTGTGGTCTTTGGCCTTGGTGTTGCTCTGGTTGTCTTGGGCTTCGGTTTTACCTCGGTTTACCTCCCCTGTTCTGCTTGGTGCGACCGTGGGCGCGGCTCCGACTGCCCATGCACAGGTAAAGGGGTACAAAGGTGCGCCCCTTCTTTTGTACACCGACAACGGGTAAATGAGAGAGCTTTATTCATATATAAGCATTCTTAGGACGATAAGCGAAGAGACTGGTCACTAGGAAGCGAGGTACCCCGCAAAAAAAAAGAAGGAAGCGAGGTGTTTCATCAAGCCAGCTCTCGGCCACATTCAAAGTGCAGCAAGCACGGTTCACACAAATATGCGCCGCAAGGTTTGCTGACCTGTTTACATGCTGAATAACAAAAAAAGAGGAAATATTACCAAGCGCTCCTATTTGTAACAGGATATGAGCGGGAATTAAGCGAGAATTGTGGCGAGTGTTCCATGCAATCAACTTCCATTATCACATGCGAGAACCCTTGAAGAGAACCAAATGTGTTGAAGATTGCTTTATCACATTTTTAAAATATAATAAGAGTGCAGACGCTCCTCCATCCTTTTCATAGTAGTATAGTACAAACCTCTATAGTAGTAGTACTAGTACTAGTATACTTCGCACTTGGCTGTTCGCCTCTTAGGGAAGTCGAACAATAATAGTACTAGTATAGTGTGTGCTTCTGGCAATCTGGCACTGAATTAACAGTTGCACGTCCACCGCCTGAGCGAGGGAGAACTTGCATTAGTCAAAAGTTTCTCCATGTCATGCGAGCCATCGCGCGCAAGCTTCTCCCGTCCTGCTAGGTTTTCCTTGTTCGGCAAGTTGACGGGACACAACAAAGTAATACTAGTCCATACTGCCCCTTTCCGATTAATATGGCTTAATTTCAAACGAGATAAATACACTGTCTATCATTGTATATTTGTAAAAATACGATCACTGGACTTCATAATACACTCATTGCGCTCAATATATACATTTTCTGGTGTTTATACGGTCACTAGCTCACCCTGGCTGAGTATTTGTGTGCATGCACGTGTAGGTTGAGCACTTGAGCGTGACCCTGTGTATTCCGTCGTGTGCTCGGACATGCATGCATTAGGGCATCGCGCGCGTTTTTGCGTCCATGTGTACGTGTGACTGTTGCATGCATGCACGAGGTTGTAGTCCCTCACATTCACATGTTCATAAGTCAATGCTTTGTCAAAACATTGCATGCAAGGTTTAATCATTCGTGGTTCATGCATGCATTCCCGATATTAATACGTTGGTAAAGACAGTTTCATGAGGAAAACGAGCCCGTGAATTGAGTACAAAGGGGACCAATAAGCCAGTACGGAGGGAGTACCAGTAGTGAACCGGAAGGAGGGAGTAGGTACTAGTAGTACAACGTAACAACGTGCAGTAACAAAATTCCTCTATGCGCATCCTATCTACGTGTCATGCAAGAAAATAGAGGTAAGTACAAGTGAGACTCAGGAACGGTCATACACGTAGGGGGAGTACGTGTAGGGGCCACTAATTAAGGAGCAATCAAATCACACACTAAGTTAGTCGGAAGAAGCAACCATCATTTCATTCTTCAATGACACATATGCAATATAAAATGGTTGCTATGGAGAGAAAAAGAAAACCACTATATATACACTAGCAGGAGCCTAAGCTACAAGCCTACATGTTTGGGTTGCTCTCTTCACAAGCATAGAACGACGGTGGCCACACCGCTGGTCACATATCCGGCCTGATCCCGCCGCTGGGGGAAGGGAACAATTTTCTGCATAGATGCGACCGACATCAGCGAGGGAGAAAACCCACACTCGGTGCGTCCCAATTGGGGGTCCTCGCGGTATCGGCTGATGCCGCGTCCCAACCGCCCTTCTAGCTACAGCCCGACGTGCCAAGTAGTACATCTTCCTTTTGGAGCTGGCTTGGTCCACTGCCGTAGCTCCCCACGTAGCTCATTCTCCATGTCGATCTTTCTCTACTTCTACTGACTTCTATTTGTGATGAGTTTATGTCTCATGAACTAGTGCCAGTACTATTATTCTAGTCACACTTCTTCAATATCTTTGCCATCAGGCATGCTCAGCTTGATTTTAGTGGAACTGCACAAAAGCATCGTATGATCCGAGGGTGCCAGCCGTCTTTCCTTCGACAAGTTCTACCTAGCCCGGAAATTAAATCCTGTTTAGGGTTTATGGTTTAAGTCGTAGTGACCCCATCAATAGTTTTTCTTTTGTACACACTCTCACAACTTTTGTCTTTAGTTGTGAAGTAAATATTGGCTATGATCTGTGAATCATTGAGATGCATCAGCATGGGTGTTAGTTTTCCTTTGTATTTGATGGAATGTTGTAACGGGGCAACCTTGGAGTAGGAATGAAAATGGAGTGGAAAGTTTCTGTTTTTCCGGAGAAAAAATGGAAACGGAGCGAAACCAATGTTTCATTTCGTTGGATCGCGCCATCGAGCAAAACCAACGTTTAAATCACGTCTGTCGCGTTCGTGTCTCACCCTCCTTCACGGCTCCACCCCACATAGTCGCTCGGCATGCCACTCACTGCAAACCGAGTATACGATAACTTTCCCGCCTGCTTGTCGATGGATCGCGCCATGGAGTACTAGCACTACTAGAAGAGATTGACAAGTTGGGGGAGGATAGCTAGCTGTAGCACGGACTCCGAAGAACTTTTTACACGCATGTTGTGGCTGGCTATTGCGACCTTTGAACGCGAAGCAGTTGCGTGCACCGGGAAGCAGCGCAAGCGACGCTCTCTCGGCCGACACGCTGCTTCAATGCCGGCGCCACTGAGAGGTCGCGTCCGCTCTGGCCGTGCATGAATGCGGCACTGACTGTTTTGGGCGGGAAGCACGCGCGGGTGATGAAGAGGGTTCGGGTTGGTCAGGAGCGGGCGTGGCAGCGGTCCGGACGCCCGCAAACAAGAGATGATGTATGTTAATTTTGCTGCGTATATAACTAACAACGTAAATAATGTGCCAGTTAGAAAAATATGATTGGAGATGGAATTTTACGTAAACACGGATATGCATGTCTATGTCTATGTGTGTGTGCGCGACGACTCTCGCGACCAGGAAGCGGGGGCGTATTTTTGATCGAGTTTTCTTTCTTGGTATGTTAAAAAAATTGTCCGCCAGTTTTCGTTACCTTTTTTCGGGAACACACGTATTCTATTTAAAGCCAATGCTATGGAGAGATTTTTTTACTCTATTGCATATATAGCCACTTGTTTGATAGGGTTTCTCGCCTCTCGCTCTCTCACCCTCTCCATATCAAAACAAGATGACAGTGTCCACTCTATCTCTCTCCTCACCAGTGGTCACAAATCCGGCTGAATCCCGTCCGCTGCGGGAGGTGAGGAGGTGCAGCGTTGACGTTGTCGCCGTCGGCGATGGAGGAAGCCGATGCGCACCGTCCTCTCCGAGCCGGCGCAGGCGCATACGAAGGTCCTCCGCACCCTTGTTTGTTGTCGTCGTGTGGGCAGATCCCGCCCGCCCACCTAAGCGACATCTCGCCCACCTGAGGTATAACTTCTTGTACTGGTCCAGCTCCCCAGGTCACTGCATGTGGGTTTTCTTCTATGCGACTACTCCCCAGCTCCCCATGTATAGTATCTAGGGTTCGTCGGCTGGTCCAGCATCACCTACTATTATAGAGGAAATGCCACTCAAAAAGTTGTGCTGGTTTATGCCTCGGTGGAGGTATACATGTTGTTTCGACAAAAAGTACATGGTGGTTGTGCGGTCATTCTCCATATGCTCCTATTGCTGCTGCTAATCTAATACTATCACTGGTTAAATGAAGAAATGCTTTTTTTCTTGGGTATCCTGGTTTAGTTCCCATCAAGATAATCATGATGCTTCTGTTTGTTGGTGTACTTTTCATTAATTCTTATTGACAATTGAGATGTCGCTGTTAATCTTGTACCACAACCAAAACAAAGTAACAACACTATATACCTTTTTTATATTTTTGCAAACAATGATGCGTATCTCCATACCCGAGCATGTCTTCCTCAATTTTAGTGGAACTGCACAAAATTGGATGGCCATTGTTGTTCCGCCTCACTGTCCTCCACCACATGGTTCTTCCTTCCTCGAGCTTGATTACTGAGAAGAAATAGACCACAGTGAGGATTTGTCAAACTTCATAGGTGCCTCACCAAACTTGATGCCAAATGGATGATGCATCACCATGATGACCTATCTATGCTCATGGTTGCGCCTCATGGTTGCATCAGCTGGTGAAGCTGATCGATTTTCCACGAAAACAAGCCGTCTTCCATCAGTGCTCTTTGCTTGTTACCCACAAAAATGACATCCTTCACCAGTTCACCTTGGTTGCATTGGAGACGCAGTCGTATTTCACGTTGGTGCAATTTTATCACACAATTGGCTATGAACCAAATGTTTCCTCGAAGAAGGATCAACGTTGGTACTAAGAGCATAAGTTTTGTATTGATTTCTAAGCCTTCTAACAACTTTGTCTTCAGCTCCCCTGTAATTTTATTTGTCCAGCTATTAACTTTGATTAAAAAAATGGTGTGGACTAAAAACCCGGATGGACGTAGTAGCCCTCCATTTTTATTTACTCTGCATATTAGATTTGACTGAAGTCAAACTTTGTAAAGTTTGACCAAGTTTAGGCCGAACACAACAAAGCATAATTATTGAGAGAGGATAAATTGTACATACTCTCAAACCTTTCTGATAATTGAAATTAAAATTATTTATTTGCACACACTCTCACACGTTTTCGATAATTTGGCGCATGTGTGGTTGTTCACTTAAGGGAGGGTAGTGTACTGCACGTGAAGGACAGGAAGTGCGACCAGGACGCGTGGATCGTTAGTTCATCGGAAGTAGTAGTTTTCTTCACTGGTACATTAAATAAAGAGTTTCGTTTCGTACTTACACAATTTAAATATGATTGTTATGGAGAGAATAAGAAAACCACTCCACTATATATTAGTAGTATACACGAGTACTATATGGACGCAGTTTAATTGACTTAGTGCACCTGCCTTTGGGTGTATGACAGGTGGGCCCAAAATTTGGCTGGCCCACCTGTCATACAGCCAGAGGCAGGTGCAATTAAGGCACCGGAGCTCAGTCCGTAATATAGTATATATGTAGTAAACTATATAAGGTGGAGCCTCAGCGCTTGTTCGCTAGGGTTTGCACTCTCCACACTCTTGCACTATATATATATATATATATATATATATATATATATATATATATATATATATATATATATATATATATATATATATATATATATATATATATATATATATACACACACACACACACACACACACCCTGGAGGCTCAGTGTTCCTTTGCTAGGGTTTGCTATATTCACATTCTCTCACCCTCTTCACCAGATCTAAACAAGACTGTGTTGGCCTCTGTCTCTCTCTCCCCCCTCATAGCTGGTGAAGGAGGCGTCCGGATCCCGTCGCACTGGGAAGGGGAGGAGGTGTTGCATTCACTCTATCGCCTTCGGCGAGGGAGGCAATCCACTGCCGGATGCGCTATTCTCTTTCACCCAGCGCCTGTGTAGGAGGGCCACCGACCGCTTCTTCCTCGCTGCCGTACGTAGTGTGGGCAGATCCGTCCTCCCGCCGCACGCCTTGCCACATCCCGACGACCCTAAGGTATAAGTTTCTTTGAAACCGTCATTGCTCTAGCTGCATGCGGATCTTTTTGATTCTGTAGTCGAATCTAGGTCTTGGTTCAAAGAGGAAAGAAGGTTGCGGTGGGGTTGAGCATGAATCTAGGACGTGGTTCAATGAGGAAAGGAGGGAGAAAAGGGGAAAAGGGGGTAACCCAGTAGACACATCTGTAAGGAACTGATCTCTTTGTTGAAAAGGGAAAGAAACTGGGGGGTCGGGTAGTTTGTGCAGGACTAGATTTGCTACCCTCACATAGGAAAACGGTTCAAAGAGAAAAAATATGGGACCAACGCAGATATGCTGCTTGGCTACATACTCTGCATCACCCATTTATACGTGTGGATGCACATGGTGCTGGCATGTCCCATGTCCCATGTCCCATACAACTATTTTTCTGTTGTTAATCTAAGAATGCTGCTGGAAAATTGAACCAATGCCACTATTAAAAGTAAATTACAATTTTAACTAATGTTGTTTTAAGAGAATGTCTCTGTTAATATGAATCAATGCAACCGTTTTAGAAATGCTAATGTCTTACTTTGTTTTCCATCAAGATAAGTTAGATGCTTCTTTTTGTCACCATTTTTTTCATCCTCCTTTATTGGCCAGTAAATTGTTTCCTTTCTTCCTCTGTTAAAACAGGGATATCTATTCAACTTGTTGTTATAGCAAACTTAAATGTCACACCAGCGACTTTGCTTGATTTCAGTGCAACTGCACAAAACGAGATTGGATTTCCTATTCGTGTTGGCAGATTCGTATGTGATCTTGTGTGCGTCATGACAGGTTGGTACTTGCCTTCATCCACATGATCGTGCAATGTGTTTTGAGATGCTGTGCTACTTGTATTGGTACTGTTTTAAATAAATGTTGAATTGAAGCTATTGTATCGCTCTCTTTTCCCATTAAGTAGTGAAGAAAAATGGTACCAACCCAGGCATGATGCTTGTTGCTTTGTTACAACAAACTCTGCATCACCCCCTTTATATGTAGATGGAAGAACATGGTGTTGTTGCGCCTACTCTCCCATGGAACTGTTTATGCTTTTTGTTAATCTAATGCCACTGGTAAAATTAAGCAATGCCACTGTCAGAATTAATTACTGAATCTTAGTTCAGAACGGCAACACTTGTTAGGGATTGGCGGAATTACCATTTTTATGGCCGCATGTTTCATCCTCCTTTATTGGCCAGTAATTGATTCCTTTTTTGCCTCTGTTAAAATGGGGATATCTATTCAACTTGTTGTTATTGCGACATTTTGCTTCGCTACGTGAAACACTTTTGTTTTAAGAGTGTTTTGTGCAGTTCAACTTGAATGTCACACCGGCGACTTTGCTTAATTTTGGTGGAACTACACAAAAGGAGATCATGGATTTTCATATATGTGTTGGGATTTCTTTCAAGTCCTCCTCGCGAGTTGTTTCAAATCTTGGTCAACAAAGGTCAGTACCGACTTTCATCCACATGATTTTGCAGTGTGCTTTGAGATGTTGTGCTACTTGTATTGGTACTGTTTTGGATAAGTTTTGAATTGAAGCTATTGAACTGCTGTCTTTTACCATTAAGTGGGCAAAAATTGTTCCAACCCAGACATGATGCTTGTTTCTTTGTTACAACAAAATCTGCATCACCCCCTTTATAAGTAGATGGAAGCAGATGGTGTTGTTGCGCACACACTCCCCTGGAACTGTTTATGCTTTTTGTTAATCTAATGCCGCTGGTAAAATTAAGCAATCCCACTCTCAGAATTAACTACTGAATCTTAGTTCAAGACTGCAACACTTTTTAGGGATTGGCGGGATTACCATTTTTGTGGATTCATGTTTCATCCTCCTTTATTGGCCAGTAATTGATTTCGTATTTTCCTGTGTTAAAATAGGGATATCTATTCAACTTGTTGCTATTACGACATTTTGCTTCGCTTAATTTTTGTGGAACTGCACAAAATGAGACCGCATTTCCATATATGTGTTGAGATCTCTCTCAGGTCTTCCTCACGAGTTGTTTCAAATCTTGTCTTGAAAGGTCAGTACCGACTTTCAGCACCGACTTTCCTCAGAATGAACTACTGAATCTCAGGTCAAAACTGCAACACTTGTTAGGGATCGGTGGGAGTACCATTTCTGTTAGGGATCGGCCGGAGTACATGTTTAAGAAATGTATTGTTCAGATAATGTCTCTGTTATTATATATCAGTTACAGTGTTTTAAAAATGGTACTATCCTGCTTTGTAGTTCTTTCTACATGTTTAACCAAGGTATTGTTAAGATAATGTCTCTGTTAAAATGAATCAGTCGCATTATTTTAGGAATGGTACTTTTCTGCTTTGTCGTTCTTTATACATGTTGAAACAAGGCATTGTTAAGATAAAGTCTTAGTTAATGTGAATGAGTCACACTGATTGAGAATTGCTACTCTCCTGCTTTGTTTCCCATTAAGATAAGGTAGATCAGTAGATATTTTTCTTCTGGGAGTACAAGTCATCAACCGTTATTTCTCAGTAATTGTTTCCCTTATATCTATTGTTGCTGACAGGGATATCAAAATTAAAGCTCGGTTTTATTACGACTTTGATTTTAGTTGAACTGCACAAAAGGAGCCAATGTGTCTAAGGCAAACTACTGCATTAGTGGGTCTAGTTGGTCTTACCACTTTTTAGAAAGAAGCAATCACTGTTTGCGCTACATTATATAAGGAATGATCGAGAAGCTTTATAGAGTATTAGTAGACGATGGTGACATGAGTAGTCTGCATAGAGCATAGGCAACTCTACAACACGTGGAGTGCACTGGGAAAAAAGTGCCCAAACAAGTACAAGAAGCCAGGACAGGACTCCAAGTCTGTCAATGTCATTCTAAGCAACAATGATGGGGCATCTGGGTATGGTAATCTGTTTACCGTACTTTCAGTTTGTTAGTCCACCGATTGGTGGGTTGACACTGGGGCCAATATTCATGTGTGTGCTGATGTGTCTTTGTTTTCTTGCAGCATATAAATATGAAATCCACAGGGATGCTCAGCTTGATTTTAGTGGAACTGCACAAAATGTTCAGATGGTTCGTGTCCTCCATAATACTTCATCATGCACAATATATCGAATGGTTCTCTAATCATTCGTTGTCACCTTGAGCCACCGGACTATTAGGTGACAAACTGATGACAAACCCTGCTGTTCCACAATCATAGGCATTACATATTTTGAATGGGAAAAGCTTGTCAAAGTTTAATCATTGATGCTAGCAAGAAGACATTAGTTTAATATATTGGAATTGGAAAACCTTGTGAAATTTTGCTCATTGATGTTAGCCAGAAGACATGCATTTGATATTTTTGAGTGGGACACCCTTTGTTGTGAGCAACGTCGATCGTTTTTTCCTATTCCTGTCTTCAGTTCAGAAATATTTACTCTGCTGAGATGCATAGTCACATGAATGTTGACTTATGTAAGGTATTTTAAGAGTTTGTTCTGAATGTTGTCTATGTAATGCTAGGCCTTGTGAGTTTGATTGCAAAGTTGAGCTTGGAATGCTGTGGCATGCGGCATCACGAGCTGTTCACCGTGCCTCCTGAGAATAATGCTTCATATTGTTTTGCATGTTGAGCTAATGCCTGTGATTTGCATGTTATGAAAGATCATCCTCTTCTGTTGTCTCTGTGCTTAAGAAGTTCATTGTCTTATGTTTTTCTTGAGCGCGAGGCCCTCTTCGTCGTCCTTCGAGCTGTTGTGCTCGTCGTGGCGCCGCTGTCTCGCGTTGTCAACATGGTCAACGGACATGAGGAATGAGGAGATGACTTTACTTGGAGAGGATGACAGTGGGGACCCACCAAGGCCATGGCCGCACGTACGCAAGTGCCTCCTTATTATATACAACTGTATTTTTTTGCTTCCTCCTGGTTTGCTGACATCACGGTCCCACACCATTGTCAACCTATGTAGTCAATAAACAAGAGAATTGCACAAGGAGCGGCCGACAGCTAGAACCAAGAAGCTCGAGCAGTATTTGTGTTTTTCAGGTGTGAGCACTGTAGAGTTTTTCTTGAGCGATGTTTTCGTTGTTGTTTAGAGGAGAGCAGGGTATTAACTGGGCGAGCCGTGGCCCGTCTAGCCCAGGTCAGATATCCAGCCCAGATATTAACTTTTTCAACTGAAAATGGCTAGCCTAGCTACACTTTTTTTGAGGAATACCCAGGCGAGGTCAACTTGTTATTCCAAGAAAATGGGCTTTAAGAAATAATAAATGCGATGTAAATATAAAAACTGGGCAATAACTATAAAAAATGCACTAAACATGTAATTACTTTATAAAATATTATTTTTGGATTTTGGAAATTTTAATTTCGTTAATTGTTGCAAGCGCAATGTTTCGTAGGATTTTTACGAAATTCAAATTTATATTGAAATTGTATTTAATCTGACTAGAAATTTCGGGAAAAAAATATTTCGGATCCCATAAAAATGTGGGAAATTTTATCAAATTCTTTTTTGAATGGTTGGTTGAAATTATTAATCGTTGTCCAAGCTAGAAAATGGGCTGTACTTTTAACATACTGTAAATGTGTTGTAGTAAATTTACATTAGAATTCAAAAATAGGCTGTACATTCTTACAAATCGCAAATGGGCTATAAGTTCTCTGCCACACACTTGTGGGCCTACTAAGTTGATACATCCCCTAAAAAAATAAGTAAGTTGACGCGTATGCAAGGCTTTGTCAACTTATAGTCAACACACGGTTCTAGCAGCAGTGGCCGTTGGATGTGCATCCAACGAATGTCGTGCTTCTTCTTCAATCTCGGATATTCTAGCTTCAGCCGCCCAAAAAATCATTCCTCCCCCTGACATCTGGGGCGCATCGTTTCAGAGGCTGACATGTGGGCCTACTAAGTTGACGCGTACCAAGGGCTTTGTCAACTTAGTCAATATAAACAATTCTAGCTGCAGTGACCATGCGATGTCCATCCAATGGGCTTCGTGCTTCTTCAACCTCTGGTCTTCTTGCTCCAGCCGCCCAAAGTAGCGCTGGTCGTGCTGCCTACTCCTGTCTCCCGTGGCCGCCTGTGCTGCCGCAGAGGCCTCACCGCCCCTACTACTCCCACCGCTGGCCAGGCCATCCCACTGCTCTTCCTACTCCAGCCGCTCAAACAAGCGTCGACAGGACTGCCTGCTCCCTCCTCCCGCGGCCGGCTGTGCTGCCGCACCGGCCTCACCGCCCCATCGTAGTCCCATCGCTGGCCTAGCCATCCCTCTACTCACCCACACCTGCTGTTATTCTCCGGTGACGGCAGACGAACCAGTAAACCCTCGTACTCCCCTCAGCGTGGGAAGCAACTACCGAGTCTTCCCTGGCTCTGTGTCATTCCCTTCCTAGCCCTCTGCGTCGTCCACCGCCCTGGTGCTCAGCGCGGCTTGGTCAACGTGGTCAATGAACGACATCCATCGGAAGTGGACTGTACATGGAGAGGCTGACAGGTGGGTCCACGGCCGCACGCAACGAAATTCCTCCTTATTACGCACAAAATAATGATTCCTTGACCTGACAGCTGGGACCCACCGGAAGGGCCTCTGTATTTCAAGAAAATAACGTTCCCCCCGCTGACAGGTCGGACCCACCAGCTATAGCTTCGCATGCAAGGAAGTGCCTCCTTATTACGCACAAAAAATGAATACTCCCCCTGCTAGCTGGGACCCACCATAATGGGAGGCTGACTTGTGGGCCTACTAAGTTGACGGGGACGGAGGGCTTTGTCAACTTAGTCAATATGAACGATTTTAGCTCCAGTGACCATACAATGTCCAGCCAACGGCCGTAGTGCTTCTTCAACCTCTGTTCTTCTTGCTCTAGCCGCCCAAAGCAGCGCAGGTCATGCCGCATGCTCCTGCCTCTCGTGGCCGGCTGTGCTGCCGCGGAGGCCTCACCGCCCCTACTATTCCCACCGCTGGCCAGGCCCTGCGGCGACAGCAGCCTCACACCGCAGCCGAACCAGTGAACCCTCATACTCCTCTCCATGTGGGCATCAACTACCGCGTCTTCCCCGGCTCCGCATCGTCCCCTTCCTAGGCCTCGCTGTCGTCCACCGCCCTGGTGCTCTCGGCACGGCGTGGTCAACATGGTCAAGGAATGGCTTCCATCGGAAGAGTATTGTACGTGGAGAGACTGACAGCTGGGTCCATGGCCGCAGCAAGGAAGTGCCTCCTTATTACGCAGAAAATAATGATTCCTCCACCTGACAGTAGGGACCCACCGGACGGGCCACCGTATTTCGCGAAAAAACATTTCCCCCTAACTGCTGGGACCCACCAGCTACATCTTCGCACACAAGGAAGTGCGTCCATATTACGAGCAAAAAAAGATGATTCGCCCCCTGACTGCTGGGACCCACCAGCTACATCTTCGCACGCAAGGGAGTGCCTGACAGTCAGGACCCACCTAGTTGAAGCGTACGTAGCACTGTCATTCTGGTCGCGAACGTGTACGTACATACGATCGGTCTATCTGCAGGCTGCAGCAATGAACCGTGGCCGTGTAAGGAAGGACACGTGTTGTAGTAGAGGTGCGCACGTAGCATGTACACGTACTTACAACAGCCAGGGTGCAAGAAAGTAAATACGGCCACGTACGTACATACGGGCGGGGTCTCGAACGCCTACTCGTGCATACGTACGGCCAGGGCTCGTGTACATGGCTAGGTCAGAACGTAGAAAATACGTCATCGTCATGTTAATGGGGAGGCAACGAAACGCGTCGTGTTCATTGGGAGGCAACGAAACGCGTGCTGTTCATCGGGAGCCAACCGGCTTGGATGGAACAACCGATGGAAACGAGGCCTAGCATACCCCAGAACGGAGAAAACGGCCTTGTGTTCGACCAGCCACGGTCGAAACAGGATCCTGTTCATCGGGAGGGGTCTCGTGTACCGCAAAACGGAGGAAACGGACTTCTCTTGGACCTCCTACGGTCGAAACAGGGTCCTGTTGATCGGTAGGGGTGTGGCATACCGCAAAACGGAGGAAACAGACTTGTCTTGGAGCGCCACGGTCAAAACGGGGGTCCTGTTCATCGGGAGCGGTGTGGCGTACCGCGAAACGGAACTCCACGGGATACTGTTCATCTCCACCGTCGACCTCCTGCAACCTCCACAGGCTACTGTTCATCCACCGTCGACCTCCTCCAGCCTCCACCTGCGACTGTTCATCCACGGGCTCCTGTTCATCCATCCTCCACCGCGCGCTCCTCCATCGGCTACTGTTCAACCAGCCCTCTCCACGGGGTCCTGTTCAACCACCCCTCCACGGGCTACTGTTCATCCAGCCCTCCACGGGGTTGTCCTGTTCATCCAACCCTCCAAGGGGTCCTGTTCATCCAGCCCTCCACCGGCTCGATCAATGTGGTCCTGTTCATCCAGCGGCAACACCATGGGTTCCTGTTCATCCAACCCCCCACTGGGAACTGTTCATCCAAACCCCCAACAACGCCCACTGTTCGTCAAGAGGAAGCATGTTCGATCGGCTTCAGTTAGCAGCAGTAGCGAAGGAATTGCTCGATCGGGTTCTGTTAACAGCCATCGATCGATCACTCGGATTCAGTAACGCGTAGCATGCGGTGCAATTGCTCGGGTTCAGTAGGCGAACGCCTAGCTCGGGTTCAGTTAGAGCCCAACGCCTTGCACCCACACGCGTACGTGTACGAGAGAAACGCGCATCGCTCGGCCCCGACTACCCACCGTAACCGGGAACTCCCTGATATTTTCCTTGCCCTCGCTTCTACCACGGTTTTTCCATCATGGATGGCCCAAAGAATGTCATGCAGATGAGTCTCCGGCCCGCCCAGGACGAAAAGCCCATTTTCTGTCATGATGTTTTGTCATAGAAGTAGGAGCCCACCACATCTATGATGATACCGGGTTTTGTCACAATTATCGTCATAGAAGTGTCATAAGGATGACAATTTTTTTTCGTTCGGCCTAAAATGTCACGGATGTGTCTTTTTTTAGTGAAGGGCCGCAGTATGCTCCTCAATACGGAGGGAGCGCTCCATGTTTCCATTGACTGTGATGACACCATGCGGTCCAGGCATTTTGAGCTTTAAGTAAGTGTAGTGTGGGACTGCATTGAAACGGGCGAAAGCAGTTCGTCCGAGCAGCGCGTGATAACCACTGCGAAAAGGGACAATGTCGAAGATCAAGTTTTCACTTCGGAAGTTATCCGGCGAACCGAAGACTACTTCCAATGTTAAGGAGCTCGTACAACGGGCCTCCACGCCGGGTATTACTCCTTTAAAGGTAGTATTGCTAGGCTTAATTCTTGACAGGTCAATGCCCATCTTACAGACAGTGTCTTGATAGATCAGGTTCAGACTGCTGCCGCCGTCCATAAGGACTCTAGTGAGATGGTATCCATCGATGATGGGATCGGGCAGCAGGGCCGACGAACCTCCATGATGGATATTGGTCGGGTGGTCCCTGCGATTGAAGGTGATCAGAGAAGAAGCCGACCATGGGTTGAATTTTGGGGCGTGATACATCTCCAACGTATCTATAATTTTTGATTGTTCCATGCTATTAAATTATCAATCTTGGATGTTTTATAGTCATTTTATATCATTTTTGGTACTAACCTATTGACATAGTGCCAAGTGCTAGTTGTTGTTTTCTGCATGTTTTTTACATCGTAGGAAATCAATATCATACGGAGTCCAAATGCAACGAAACTTCACGGAGATGTTTTAAGGACCAGAAGACACATAATGGGCCATGGCTACGCCTGGGGGGTGCCCCAGGCGCGCCCTGGTGGGTTGTGCCCACCTCGGGTGCCCCCGGACTGCCTCTTTGCTCTATAAATTCCCCAATATTCCAGAAACCCTAGGGGAGTCGACGAAATATTGATCCAGCTGCTGCAGAGTCCAGAACCACCAGATCCAATCTAGTCACCATCTCGGATGGGGTTCACCACCTTGATACATCTCCGTCATATCTACTTTTCCAAACACTTCTGCCCTTGTTTTGGACTCTAACTTGCATGATTTGAATGGAACTAATCCAGACTGACGTTGTTTTCAGCAAACTTTCCATGGTGTTATTTATGTGCAGAAACAAAAGTTCTCGGAATGACCTGAAACTCCACGGAATGATCTACTTGGAAATAATAAAAAATCCTTGCAAAAGATGAAGACCAGGGGGCCCACACCCTAGCCACGAGGGTGGGGGGCGCGCCCCCCTACCTCGTGGGCCCCCTGGAGCTCCTCCGACCTCAACTCCAACTCTATATATTTGCTTTCGGGGAGAAAAAAAATCAGAGAGAAGGATTTATCACGATTTACGATACGGAGCCGCCGCCAAGCCCTAAAACCTCTCGGGAGGGCTGATCTGGAGTCCGTTCGGGGCTCCAGAGAGGGGGATTCATCGCCGTCGTCATCATCAACCATCCTCCATCACCAATTTCATGATGCTCACCGCCGTGCGTGAGTAATTCCATCGTAGGCTTGCTGGACGGTGATGGGTTGGATGAGATCTATCATGTAATCGAGTGAGTTTTGTTAGTGTTTGATCCCTAGTATCCACTATGTTCTGAGATTGATGTTGCTATGACTTTGCTATGCTTAATGCTTGTCACTAGGGCCCGAGTGCCATGATTTCAGATCTGAACCTATTATGTATTCATGAATATATGTGAGTTCTTGATCCTATCTTGCAAGTCTATAGTCACCTACTATGTGTTATGATCCGGCAACCCCGAAGTGACAATGATCGGGACCACTCCCGGTGATGAACATAGTTTTAGGAGTTCATGTATTCACTATGTGCTAATGCTTTATTCCGGTACTCTATTAAAAGGAGGCCTTAATATCCCTTAGTTTCCATTAGGACCCCGCTGCCACGGGAGGGTAGGACAAAAGATGTCATGCAAGTTCTTTTCCATAAGCACGTACGACTATATTCGGAATACATGCCTACATTACATTGATGAATTGGAGCTAGTTCTGTGTCACCCTATGTTATGATTTTTACATGATGAACTGCATCCGGCATAATTTTCCATCACCGATCCAATGCCTACGAGCTTTTCACATATTGTTCTTCGCTTATTTACTTTTCCGTTGCTACTGTTATAATCATTACAAAACACCAAAAATATTACTTCTGCTACTGTTACCTTTGTTACCGTTACCTTTGTTACCGTTACCACTACTATCATACTACTTTTCTACTAAATACTTTGCTACAGATGTTAAGTTACCCAGGTGTGGCTGAATTGACAACTCAGTTGCCAATACTTGAGAATATTCTTTGGCTCCCCTTGTGTCGAATCAATAAATTTGGGTTGAATACTCTACCCTCGAAAACTGTTGCGATCCCCTATACTTGTGGGTTATCAAGACTATTTTCTGGCGCCGTTGCCGGGTAGCATAGCTCTATTCTTTGAGTCACTTGGGATTTATATTCGCTGGTCACTATGAAGATCTTGAAAGATGCTAAGACAACAATTTATCCCTCAACTATGAGGGGAGGTAAGGAACTGCCATCTAGCTCTGCACTTGATTCACCTTTTGTTTTGAGTAAGCTTGCGACACCTAAACCTGCTTCTGCTATTCGTTCTGATATGTCGCATGTTATTGATGATGCCACTTCTTTTATGCATGATACTTATGATGAAACTACTTCTATGCTTGATACTACTGTGCCCCTTAGTGAATTTCTTGATGAACAAATTGGTAGGGCTAGAGAGAAATAAATTACTGAAACTGATTATATTGATGAAAGTGATGATGAAGACTTGCCTGTTATTCCTGAGGGTTATGTTTTTGATAAAGAAGCTTCTTTAGCTATTTTAGTTTGCAAAGATAGATATTAGCTCAAGAGGTTATTAGCTAAATGGTATCAGCAATCTCTTAATGATAGAATGAAACGTGACCCTGCTTTTGCTACTTCTCCTATCTTTGTTACCGATAAGGATTATGAATTCTCTGTTGATCCTGATATAATTACTTTGGTTGAATCTGGTCCTTTTCATGGCTATGAATCTGAAACTGTTGTGGCACATCTTACTAAATTAAATGATATAGCCACCTTGTTCACTAATGATGAGAGATCTCACTACTTCTATATCTTTAAAATATTTCCGTTCTCATTAAAGGGTGATGCTAAGATATGGTTTAATTCTCTTGATCCTGGTTGTGTGCATAGTCCCCAGGATATGATTTATTACTTCTCTACTAAATATTTCCCTGCACATAAGAAACAAGCTGCTTTGAGGGAAATATACAATTTTCTACAAATTGAAGAAGGGAGTATCCAATAAGCTTGGGGGAGGCTTCTCAAGTTACTTAATGCTTTGCCTGATCATCCTCTCAAGAAAAATGAAATACTTGATATCTCTTATAATGGACTAACCGATGCTTCCAGAGATTACCTGGATAGTTGTGCCGGTTCTGTTTTCAGGGAAAGAACACCGGATGAAGCTGAAATTCTATTGAATAATATGTTGACAAATGAAAATAATTGGAATCTTCCTGAGCCTATTCCTAAACCAACTCCGAAGAAGAGAGGGGTTCTATTTCTCAGTCCTGAAGATATGCAAGAGGCAAAGAAATCTATGAAAGAAAAAGGTATTAAAGCTGAAGATGTTAAGAATTTACCACCTATTGAAGAAATACATGGTCTTAATTTACCGCCTGTTGAAGAAACATATGATCTTAATCCTCCACCTATTGAAGAACCTCATGGTCTTGATAAACCTACACAGGTAGTAAAGGTAAATTCTCTCTACAGATATGATAAAGCTGAAATACCTCCTACTAAAATTTCTAGCCAATGCTTGGATGAGTTTGATAACTTTATGGTTAAGCAAGAAGATTTCAATGCTTATTTTGGTAGACAACTAAAACAAAATGCTTATATGATTGAACACTTGGGTGATTATATGGCTAATGTTAAAGGTGAACTTAAACTCATTAGTAAACATGCTTCTATGGTTACCACTCAAGTAGAACAAGTACTTAAGGCTCAAAATGATCTGCTCAATGAAATGAATAGTAAGAAAAATGATTATGTTGTTAGAGTGGCTACTAGAACTGGTAAGATGACTCAGGAACCTTTGTATCCTGAAGGCCACCCTAAGAGAGTTGAGCAAGATTCTTAGAGAAATAATATTGATGCACCTAGTTCTTCCAAAAAGAAGAAAAGGAAAAATGATAGGACTTTGCATGCTTCGAGTGAACCTATTGCTGAACCACTTGAGAATCCAAATGATATATCTATTTCTGATACTGAAACACAATCTGGTAATGAACATGAACCTAATGAAAATGCTAATGATGATGTTCATGATGATGCTCAACCTAGTAATGATAATGATGTAGAAATTGAACCTGTTGTTGATCTTGATAACCCACAATCAAAGAATCAACGTTATGATACGAGAGAATTCGTTGCTAGGAAACATGGTAAAGAAAGGGAACCTTGGGTTCAGAAACCCAAGCCTTTTCCCCCCAAACCAACCAAGAAAAAGGATGATGAGGATTTTGAGCGCTTTGCTGAAATGATTAGACCTATCCTTTTGCGTATGCGATTAAATGATATGCTCAAAATGAAGCCTTATGCTAAGTATATGGAAGATATTGTTACAAATAAAAGAAAGATACCGAAGCTGAGATTTCCACCATGCTTGCTAATTATACTTTTAAGGGTTGAATACCTAAGAAACTAGGAGATCCAGGGGTACCAACTATACCATGCTCCATTAAGGAAACTATGTTAAAACTGCTTTATGTGATCTTGGAACCGGTGTTAGTGTTATGCCTCTCTCTTTATATCGTAGACTTGATTTGAATAAGTTGACACCTACTGAAATATCCTTGCAAATGGCTGATAAATCAACTGCTATACCTGTCGGTATTTGTGAGGATGTGCCTGTTGTGGTTGCAAACATTACTATTTTAACGAACTTTGTTATTCTTGATATTCCCGGGGACGATAGTATGTCTATTATTCTTGGAAGACCTTTTTTGAATACTGCATGGGCTGTTATTGATTGCAACAAAGGCAATGTCACCTTTCATGTTAATGGTAATGAGCATACGGTACACTTTCCGAGGAAACAACCTCAAGTTCATAGTATCAATTCTATTGGAAAAATTCCATCGATTATTTTTGGAGGTTTTGAATTTCCTCTTCCTACTATCAAGAAGAAATATGATATTCTTATTATTGGGGATGTGCATATCCCCGTTGAGGTAACATAGTGTTATTCGAAATTTCTCCGGTTTCATGTTATTCGGAACGAGTTTGTTAACAAGACTTGATCAACCTTGTTAGTGGATTCTTTTTGATGAGCATGAGATGGATGAAACTAGAAGGCACAACCTTCTGTGCCCTCTTTTTACTTTCTGTTATTTAGTTGAAATAAAGTGAAAATAGTATTTTTCTGTCTGTTTTTTGATTTATCCATGCAATATAAAAAATACCCGAAAATAAAAGTTCTCCAAATGCCCTGAAAATGGAATATTATTTTTTCTAGAATTTCTGAGAATATCTGGCACTGAGAACACAACAGGAGGGGCAAGCACCTGGCCACGAGGGTGGAGGGCGCGCCCTACCCCCCTGGGCACGCCCCCTGCCTCCTGGGCCCACGGTGGCCCCCTCCACTTATTCCTGCACCCACACACTTCTTCTTCCTCCCACAAACACCGATATCCAGCTCAAGCACGAGTTCTAGCTCATTTTGCTGCGATTTTCGATCTCCTTGCTCAAAGCACCTCTCACAAAACTGCTTGGGGAGACTGTTCCTTGGTACGTGACTCCTCAATTGGTCCAATTAGTTTTTGTTCTAGTGCTCTATTCATTGCAAATTTGTGCTGCCTAGGTGACCATGTTCTTGAGCTTGTATGTCAAATTTATATAGTTCCAAGTAGTTCTAATGCATGATATAGTCTCTAGGAACTTGTAGGAGTAGTTGCTATCAATTTTGTGGAGTTTGGTTTAATTTTATTTGAAGTTACTAAAAATTTCAGAAATTTTTCAGAGGAAGAAATATGCTTAGGAAAATGTTCCAAGGTGGTTCTTCGAGGAAGCAAGGACCCAGGCTTGCAATGCGTGATGCTGACGAGGAGCCACCAAGGGACGCTCCAGTGCGGCCTTGTGAATGGCCTTCAAAAAACTTTATGGATCGAGCAGGAATCAAGGAAGAATTTAACGCATAATTGCGTAGCGCTGATCTTGTGAGCTTCGAGGCAGAGAAGTGCCGCCAATACCACTATATCACTAGTACATTTGTGAGGAGGTTAGAATTTTCATCTTCACGTAATTCTCCAACTGTCTTGTTTGATATTTATGAAAAATCTTATACCATGGACTTAGAGGATTTTACCGCTGCTTGCAAACTTCCACAATGGGGTAGTGTTAGTGAACCTCGCAAATCTGAATTTAGAATTTTTTTTGCTAGTATAACTATGGGGGAATCTAGAGATATAGCACAAGCTACCATAGGGAGCATTCATTTCCCTGCTATACATTATTTTGCTCTTTTCATAGGTAGGTGCATAAATGGTAAAGATGAAGCATGTCACATATGTGTCCCTGATCACAGTATTCTTAGGAGTGCTATGTTAGGAGACCAAACTTATAACTTGGGAGCCATTGTTGCACATAGGTTGCATCATAATAGATTTAATGGAGATTTCTTTGGAGGAATTTATGCAACCCGCTTAGCTGATTTTCTTGGTGTGGATATTCGTGAGGATGGTATTGAGTTGCCTCCTACTTATTTAGACTATAATGCTATGGTCCACCACCAGTTTATCGAGAGGAATGAATCACCTCTCTGGTATCACTTAATCTTTGACAAACGTCGTGTTGTCCGTATTACTCTCCCTGCTCCTGCCTTCTTTGATTATCAGGCAAAAGGAAGATATGTTATTACCAGAGAGGAGGTAGATCAGTACGAGAGCAGGGCGGAGGCAGCTCGCCGCCACGCTGCAGCTCAGGAGGCAATAACTACCGCAGCTCAGTACGACCTCGGCTACAACTATTGATATCCGCCAGGCCATCATTGGCAATAAACGAACTTAGGCCAAAAGCCTAAGCTTGGGGGAGTACTTATTTCTCACCGACATTACATTCATGTTCACACACTCATTGCTAGATGTCGGTGCTCATACTCTTTCATTGTAATATCCATGCTAGTTTATTTTCTTTTTCTTGCTTTCTTCTTGTGTGTTTGATAAACCTTAAGAAAAACCAAAAAATTAGTTGTAGCTTTTAGTTAGTTTACTTTTCTTGCTGTAGTAGTGATAATTAAAAAGAAAACCCAAAAAGATTTCCCGTTCTTCTTTTCCTTGTTGGGAGCTTTCCCATGTAAATGTTTTTATTTCTTTTCTTTTCTTTGGGGGTCGATAGGAGAAGACCATAATTAAATTGTTGAAGTGGCTCTTATATGCATTATTGTTGATTTAACGAAGAGCCCATATTGCCTTGTCTTCTCCTGTTTATTGAATGCTCGCAGATTCCAGCTTTGTCCAATGCACATGCACTCTTATTATTATTCACATCGTTCGGTCGTGCAAGTAAAAGACAATTATGACGATATATGATGGACTGACTGAGATGAGAAAAGCTGGTATGAACTCGACCTCTCTTGCTTTTGTAAATATGATGAGTTTATCGTTCCTGATTCAGCCTATTATGAATAAACATGTTTGCAATGACAATTAGAGATCATAGTTGCTCGTGACATGCTTGATTAGCTATGAGTTATAATGGTTTACCTTGCGTGCCAACATGCTATTAAAATGGTTGTGATGTGGTATAGTGAGGTGGTATCCTCCTTTGAATGATTTAAGTGACTCGACTTGGCACATGTTCACACATGTAGTTGAAACAAATCAACATAGCCTTCACGATATTTATGTTCATGGTGGATTATATTCTACTCATGCTTGCACTCAATGTTTATTAATTTTAATGCATGTTCATGACTGTTGTCGCTCTCTAGTTGGTCGCTTCCCAGTCTTTTGCTAGCCTTCACTTGTACTAAATGGGAATACTGCTTGTGCATCCAATCCCTTAAACCCCAAAGTTATTCCATATGAGTCCACTATACCTTCCTATATGCGGTATCTACCTGCCGTTCCAAGTAAATTTGTATGTGCCAAACTCTAAACCTTCAAATAAACATTCTGTTTTGTATGCTCGAATAGCTCATGTATCAACTAGGGCTGTCCGTATCTTCCATGCTAGGCGGGTTATTCTCAAGAGGACTGGACCCCACTCGTCATTCACGAGAAAATGGATGGTCACCGGGATGCCCAGTCCCATGCTTTATGCAAACCAAACCAAAATAATTGCAAACAAAACCCCCCCAGGGACTGTTGCTAGTTGGAGACACTTGTTGTTTCGAGCAAGTCATGGATTGATGCTTGTTGGTGGAGGGGGAGTATAAACTTTACCATTCTGTTTGGGAACCGCCTATAATGTGTGTAACATGGAAGATATCGCCATCTCTTGGTTGTTATGTTGACAATGAATGTTTGCCGCTCAAAATATTATTTATCTCTATTTCAAAACCGAGCTCTGGCACCCCTACAAATCCCTGCTCCCTCTGCGAAGGGCCTATCTATTTAATTTTATGTTGACTCATCACCCTCTTATTAAAAAGCACTAGCTGCAGAGCGCAGCTGTCATTTGCATCCATTATTATTAATTTATATTGGGTATGACTATGACTGGATCTCTTTTACCATGAATTAAAATGTCTAGTCAGTCCTTGATCTTTAAAGGTGCTCTGCATTTATGTTTTGCGGTCTTAGAAAGCGCTAGCGAGATACCATCCTGTTATATCATATTATGATTGTTTTGAGAAAGTGTTGTCATCCGAGATTTATTATTATCGCTCGCTAGTTGATTATGCCATTGATATGAGCAAACATGAGACCTGAGAGTTATTGCAAATGTGGTTAGTCATAATCTTTTCTAAAAACTTGAATGCTGGCTTTACATATTTACAACAACAAGAGCAAACAGAGTTTGTAGAAGTTTTTCTTTATCACTTTCAGTTTATCAACTGAATTGCTTGAGGACAAGCAAAGGTTTAAGATTGGGGGAGTTGATACGTCTCTGTCGTATCTACTTTTCCAAACACTTTTGCCCTTGTTTTGGACTTTAACTTGCATGATTTGAATGGAACTAATCCGGACCGACGCTGTTTTCAGCAGACTTTCCATGGTGTTATTTATGTACAGAAACAAAAGTTCTCAGAATGACCTGAAACTCCACGGAACGTCTATTTGGAAATAATAAAAAATCCTTGCAAAAGATGAAGACCAGGGGGCCCACACCCTAGGCATGAGGGTGGGGGCGCGCCCCCCGACCTCATGGGCCCCCTGGAGCTCCTCCGACCTCAACTCCAACTCTATATATTTGCTTTCGGGGAGAAAAAAATTAGAGAGAAGGATTCATCGCGTTTTACGATACAGACACTACAAAAAAATACACTTCCGTGATGATACGTGTTTGTCACAGTAGGTCGCTTTTTTTGTCATGCATGTACATCCATGACAAATTTATGACAGAATCAAGATAGTCATACTTGTGTTGTCATAGAAGTGTTCCATGACATTACCAAAATTATCCTCACGGAAGTGTCTAAATCGCGCGTCACAGAAGTGCTTTTGTCATGGGTGACCGACACGTGGCATCCACCGTAACGGAATGCCGTTAAGCTATCGGGTCGGGTTTTGGATCCGATAACCCGTTAACAGCCCCGACCAATGGGGATTTTCCACGTGTAAAATCATCATTGGCTGGAGGAAACATGTGTCGGCTCATCGTTGGGACAGATATCATCCGCTCATTGGACCGAAGGCCCCTATGATACGGCGACACGTGGCACGGCCCAACAGAGGCCATTCCTGTGAAAAGTCCAACCCGTTTGACTTGGTCAAAAGGTGGCGGGCCGGCCCACGGAAAGCCTGTTAACGACCTGTTTGCATATAGCCCATTTACAGCCCGCTAACCCAGGGCCCGTTACGCCCTATCCGAATTAGGCCCAGTAGCCTCATCTGGGCCGTCCAATATGATTCAACCCGTTTTAACTTCTGGCCCATGTGTGGCCCATGACTTCTTTCGGCCCATATGTGGACCTTTGTAACTCTTGGCCCATTAATGGCCCGTGGTGAAACTAGCCTGTAATGAACAATGTATTATTTATACCCATTAACGGCCCGTTATTCCATTGGGCCGTTTCCAGCCCAAGTTATCTTTACCATTGCTTAATAAGGCACTCTTCCCCAATATTCTTTCAGCATTCTAAAAGAAGAAACAAGCATACACATAACAAGTTTAGCATGTACTAGTATATGAAACTCATTTCGGTGAACCAGTTCATTAGTAAGGTGGACAGGATTAAACTACCAAGTCTTCTATTGTCAAGTACTAGTACATAATAAAAGCATCAAACAAACATATATCTATGTCCTATGGTCACTGCATTGTCTTGCCAAATCAAAATAGAGACACGGTTCAAATCATATCAGTTCAAGACAAAGCAGCAGTGAAAGAATACAAAGTGTGGGAAACTACACGGCACAATAAGATTTCAGATGGGTACCACGGGTCTACATGTACAACAACACTATTGGCTATGTTGTAATGCTAGTAATGTGCATGATATGAAAGTCAACTGTATACACAATTGAAATTGAAATCAACAGATCTATTGATAAGAGCAAACCTGTTAAAGAAACATGCGTGAACATACCTGCTGTGCCATTGGAGTTTCGATTGGATCCTTCAATTTAAAAATAAGTTTGTATGAGTAAATACAGTGATACAAGAGCAAATCAATCATAGTTAAAAAAAGGCGCGCCTAGGCTCTAGGCGTTGGCAAAACGCATTGTGCATAACTACGCATAATATGTGCATAACTGCGCATAAGCATGCGCTTTGGTCAGTAAAGCGCAAGGCGGTGGCAAAACGCACAATTAACGCCTAGCGCTTTTTTGAACTATGATAGCAATGGAATCTTAAATTAGAACAGTTGTTCTTCAGGTTTAGGCACTTGTTCTACATGAAGCAGTACAAGAAGACGCAAGAATAAAATACTTAAAATAGAAAATGAGCTCATAGACCTTACCACATTCTTGGTTCGGACCAAGATAGAACAAAGGCGTTCGATCATCGTCCGATAAATGTGTCTCAGGAGAACGTAAGGGAATTTGATGAGTTTCTTTGCGGTGAAGTACGTTTTCTTGAGGTAATTCGATCGCCACCAAGCATTCTTGAAGATAGCAGAGGTATTAGCACAGGTTACCTCATCCCGAGTTTCCAAATCGGTCCTTCTATATAGAGAAAATGGGAAAATTTGTTGTATTGTAACCATCATGGAGGTAGGATGTATGGGACAAAGCAAAGTAATTGCCATGAATAAGATTACTTACACATAACTCCTGGACAAACACCTGCAATCGCATTTTCTTTCATCTTGAGATAATATTTCCAAGATGGGAAGATACGCATACGATTTAACAACATCAAATGCGATAGATGCTAAACTACGATTGGCTGGTTGTGCTTCCTCCACGTGAATAGGCGTACTAACTGGTGGAGTTGGGGTTCGCCGTGATAGTCTTGGCCCTTTGGGCACCGGAGCTGCCTTACTAACTACTCTTGTTTGGGAGCTCTGTGGTGGAGATGGTGCTGTGTCAACAGGAACCGGGTTACTATCGGCTGGGGTTGGGGTTAGATTGGGTGAAGCTGGTTCTCTGTCCATCGCAGTAGGGGTACAATCTGCGAGAGTTTTGGTTATGTGTGGTAGGGCTGGTTCTTGTGCATGTACAACCGGGGTGCTATCTCCACCAAGAGGTAGCACTGTTTTATTTGAAGACCGTGTTTTTATTCCGCTAGATACTAGCATCACCCGCTCCAATTCAAATGGCTGATAAACAGGAAACATAGTTGAATGTATAGACATTGTATGAGAGAGAGATGCAATAGATAGTGTGGAAAAAAGAGGGCATGAAATAGTTGACATGTATATTGTTTAACTAAAACAGATAGCATGACATAGTTTCACATATATGATGTCTATCTAAACTGGATAGCATAGCATAACATAATTCAAAGATATGATGAATAACTAAACAGGATCGTGTGACATAATTCACCTATATGTTATCTAAGTAATCAGGATCGCATCATTTAATTCACATATGTGATTTATATGCTAAATAGAGGGAATTCGATATGATGTCTGAACTAAGAACATGGTGTTGAATATTGTGTATATGATGTCTAAACTATGCAATGCAAGACACCGTATGCATGATATGAGCAGTATAACCGCGCCAAGTTAGAGCATACACCTCAGTGGGGGAATAGGACTGGTCATCTGTCTCTGAATCCATCTCGAGGAGCTATCGGGACCCAACAAGAGATCTGCTTGACTGGTAGCATGCTCGCTCTGAAGGCCTTGTTTTCACTCCAGATTTTCCATCTCCCACCCAAATGGCTGATTCACAGGAAGAGTAGTTTAATGTACAAACATTGTCGACAAATGGAAATGTAATGAAGAAAAGGATGGGCAAGATATCATTCAAATATATGATGCCTGGTTAAACAGGATGGCATTGCACATTTCACATATATTATGGCTGGCTAAAAGACATGAGACTACATAATTCCCATATATGATATAGAAACTAAACAGGTGGCATTACAGAACATGTCTAAACTAAGAAGATGACATATATGATGTCAAAAGTAGGCCTTTGCAAGGCAACATATGCATGATATGACTAACATCATCATGCCAAGGTAGAGCAAACACCTTGGGGGTAAATAGGAGTGGTCATCGGCGTCGAATACGCCTCGTAACAGATATCTTCCTCGGATTACAACTGGAGAGGGGGGGAGGGTTTGCCATTGAATCCACCATGGAGCGATGTCTGCATGACATTGTATTGCCGCGCAAAACTCTTCCCTTTTTCTCTACATGTTCAGCATGACTGTGTAAAATATCTGACATGCATACAAAAAAATATGGTGAGATTATGTAAGGAGAGCATGCAGAAATTTAGAGTGATGGTAACAACCAGTGGATCGACGTTTTTCCGTTGAACCAAAATAGCCCTAATGGATCGACGTGATGTATAGTAATAAGTGATGCAACAAGTGTACAACCTCTTTGCCGTAGCCGTGTCGACCTCAACATCATTGGGTTGGTCATTGAAGTAGTTGAGGCAGAGGTGGCTGTCGGAGGTGTGGAGGAAGATCTGAGGAATCTGCAGACGGCGTCCAGGGCACTGCTCTGTTGTGATGGATCGTTCTGTCGTTGGAGCAGCTCCGGTGAGCCGTAATACGTCAAGGCTGAAGCAGCACAAGACATTAAATCTCAAGTGGGATTCTAATAGCATCTCCAATAGATGATGTAAAATGGATGTAAAATTAACATCACCAAAAACCACCTGACTACAACAGATGAGGTAAAAACTGTTATCTCTGAACTTAACTGTCGAAACTGAAATTTACTGTGAAATCTGAATGCTACTGTCGAAACTGAATGCAATGGTAGCAGAGAGGCACTTGACATGTAGTTTAGGGAGGGCCTGCAGTTCATCTTGAACCTGCACCCCCCCTGAGCCGCTAGCCACCACCGGCCGAACCGCCGGCCCCAGCGCCGCCTCGCCGCCCCAAAACAAGTCGCCACCGCCACCCCGGCCAGCCCTTTAGGCCCCCCGCCCCCCACCCTGAACCCTAAGATAGATAGTGGGGTACCTCTCCGGCGAGCCCCCGTCCCCGCTGCGGGTGGTTCTTCCTTAACTCCGGCGAGCCCCCCCCCCCAACCCTTTAAAATCGACTGACCCAAAAGTCGATTCAGTCAACTGAAGTGTGGTTTAATCGGAGCAGAGCAGCAGCACGAGCGAGGGGGAGAGCAGCAGCAACAGCTGGGCGAGCGAGCAATCGAGCGAGAGCCGGAGCAGCAGCAGCAGCGCGAGCGAGCGAGAGCCGGAGCAGCAACAGCAGATCGAGCTGGTATGGCCGCCGCCGCCGAAGGGGCCTCGCACTGGGGGAGAGCCGCCGTGGAGATGTCGCCCGCGGAGCTGGCTTCAAGGTAGCCGCTCCATCGGGGTGCGGGATGGAGCACCATCGGCGCCGGGAGGTCGAGTTAAGGAGAAGGTGCGATGCGATGAGTGTACAACCTCTTTGGTGGCGCCGAGTAGGCCTCGGCTTTGTCCGAGGACTCGGTGAGGATGCTGCGGTTCCGGTGGAGCAGGTTAAGGTGGCGCTGTGGGGATGGAGCAACCGCGATAGACGAGGCGATCATCGGAGCAACTCCTTGGAGGTGGAGGACGGGGCGGCTGAACCTGCGGGACGTCGAGATGGATGACGGATCCTCATCTGGGGAGGTGGACGAGGGACGTCGAGCTGTTGCGGTGGACGATGTCGTCGGGGAAGAGGCTCCGACTGGGCAGCGGTGACGTAGCGGACGGAGGAGGGTGGGGTTTCGCGGCTGGAGCGGAAAGGTTATGGCGGCCTGGGATTTTGAATGGCGAAAAGGGGGTGAAGCATGACTTAGGGACGCGCTTGTCCAAAATGTAGGGTTTGTTACAAAAGTACCCCCCACCGATTTGAACTAGCGGCCCTTTCGGCTCAGGGTTAGAAGGGGATTTGGCGTGTCGGGATTTGGCAGTGGAGGGAGTTTTCGCGCGTTGTAATTTCGGGATAGCAAGCGCGGGTTGTGAAGGCGCCAGTTTTGGGAGCACGATATCTGAATTTTGGGATATAACAAGACGGGTTGAATTTTAGGGACACGCCTAACATGTAGTAATATTGTACTTGTACGTACCAAATCAATTCGCACTTCCCTCAACCAAAAAGAAAACGAAAAAAAACTATTCACACCACACAAAGAGAGTCTTGCCCCGTTTTACTATTCAAATGCTATTCAAAGCTACTCCCTCCTTCCATCTATATAGGGCCTAATGCGTTTTTCGATGCTAACTTTGACCAAATATTAGAGCAATGATATATGACATGCAACTTACACAAAGCACACCGTTAACTTCGTCTGTGAAAGGTTCTTTCAATGATATAATTTTCACATTGTGCATGTCATGTACTATTAATCTTGTCAATAGTCAAAGGCGGTCTTAAAAATCTCATTACGCCCTATATAGATGGAAGGAGGGAGTATGAATCCATGTTATGTCTGATTAATTTTTTTCGCTTGCTGTATAATGCATGTAACCTACTCATACCAAAATTTTAGTGCATTTCCAATGTCTATACTACCACTGCAATTCGAACTAAATTTGAATTCGTTTCTCTATTTCAATAAGAATCTACAATCATGATTGTTGCCAACTTCAACCATCATAGTTTCCTTGCTATCCGTCAGAAATAAATCGGACGGCCTATAATGCAGGATGGCAGGCACACCATCATCAACAACTCCATTTTTAATAAGAGTAGAGATAAAATATATTAAATGTAGTATAACATGTTCATAAACACACCATGTGTACCACCGTTATATATATTCACACATGCGTCTGTTTAAAACACTATGATAAATTCTTCAAATATCCGAATTCGCTTTTTATAATGAAGTATATATGATCTCTATTCGTCTTTTACACCCACACAACCCTCTTATCTTTTTAGCTAGCGCTAACTTTCTCTTGTGCATGCACACGCCCGCATCCCTCTCACCCTCCCTTAGCATTCTCTAGCTCCATCGCGCAAATTCGTCGCTTCACTTTAGGCCGTTCACCCACGGTGTGTGTAGGCCCCCCAGCTCCTTCTTTACGGCACACATCGATCAATATGCCTCTCTAGCCAGGTGTGCCTAGCACAAACACAAGCTTCCCCTCTTCTCTTGTCACCGTCCATGCCTCACTCCCACCACTCTTTTCATCGTTCTCGTACTCGCACACTCCTCCCCGCTCGATATAGTATGCCTCTCATACCACCTCCTACATGCATCCCTCTATCTCTATCCTTCTCCTCGTGCCTAGTTTGCTTCTAACACACACATGCATGTATACCGATCAATCTCCAAACATATACCTGGATCGACTTTAACTACCCCCCATCGATCGACGTACCTCACAAGTTATGTCTCTCCTTTCTCTAACAAAGGGCGATTGATCTTCCTATGTAGTTATGTCTTCTTACCACATCCACATCGTCCCCCCTCATCATTCGTGCATGCCTCCTGACCCGTCTCTCACACGCACGTGCACAGACAACAAGCATCCATCTCCTCTCTTATTGATATTGCGGGCGTGCCCTCCGTTTGTCGAGCAAGCCCTATCCCACCATTTGTTAGAAGCAACTCCACTACCACCCCCTCCAACACTCTAGCTCTGTCTCTCTCACAACCTTATTCCTCTCCTGCACATATGCATGGATGTCGATCGATCTCCCTTAATACATGAGGCAGATCGATCTCCTTAATACATGAGGTAGGCATGTCTCCTCCTCCACACATATACCAGCCATTGTACCTCTATAGTTAATTGGGCCTCCCTCTTCCCCCACCACACACCGATAGTCGAGCGCTGCAGGTAGGTATCCATGCAACAGAGACAAAGTGCACATGTCCCCTCTCACATTCCAGTAGGCCAGCCACTCTATATCTTTGACGTGGGCACACACAAATTCGATGGCACTTTATCGATCGCGCGCGCGCGCGCACACACACACACACACACACACACACACACACATCATCCCTCTTTTCGATTCTATGGACACCTTAAGCCGGTGATACCTCCACTCTCTTCTCGTGGATCGCCCCCTCTATATATATGTTATATCCAGGACTCTATTTCACACACATTGCATATGTTACATTTTTTGATTGACCCCCCCAAAAAACTCTCAAGAACCCACACACTATATCTCTCTAGGTTTGTATCTCTCTCACACAACCCCACGTAGGTGGTGTACGTATACAAGAAGAGAATAGGTGCACCGTGCACGTACTCACGCTTCGTGCCTAGCCACACCCGCGCGTGTACATGGTGGAGCTCATTTCTTTACGAAATGGCAGCCCACGTGCTAATTTGAACGCCTATAGCGGTTGTTTACCTAGGGAGGTCGTGTACCACGCCTGCACGAAACAAAGTTCGACTTGACACGTTGCTGCGTTATTTTTAAATAAAGTTATAGCGCTCAATGGCACGTACACAGAATATAAAACAATTTTTATGGAGAAAAAGGTAGTCCGCTCACTATATACAATGGAGCCTTGCGTGCCTGGTTTGTCGCTCTTCAGAGTATCTCACACAAGGTTGCCGTGGCCTCTCTCTCTCTCTCTCACCGTTTGTCACTGATCCGGCCGCATCCCATCCGCCGGGGGAAAGGGAGTGCGGTGGCCTCTCTCTCTCATCGTTGGTCACTGATCCGGCCGCATCCCGTCCGCCGGGGGAAAGGGAGGAAGTGCATCGTTTCTCCGTTCGACGGCACCGAGGCAGCACGTCTCGATCTGCAGTACACGCCGTTCTCTTTGACCAAGCTCCGGCGCGGCAGGGCCTACGCCACCTGCTCGCAGATTCCGCCCGCCGCCGCTCACCTTCTTACATCCCGACAACCTCCAGGTATCCCCTCCGGCCTTGCTCCACTGCCCGTCTTCCCATGTCGCTGCATGTGGATCTTCCATAGTTCTTTGCCCATAACGTAGCTCGTCCAGCGTACTTTCCATATTGCATTCTCGTCCTCACACCGTTTTAGACAAACACAACCGTGTTGTTATCTTCCCTTAGGGCAAGGAATATGCTTCTTTTTTGTCGTCGCATGTGTCATCAACTGTTATTGGCCAGTAATTGTTTCCTTTCTACCTCTTTTTTGCAAACAGGGCTATCCATTTCACCACGTTGCTATTGCGACCTTTTGGTGAACTGCACAAATCACTTTTTTCTTAAGAGTGTTTTGTGCAGTTGTACTAAAATGTCACATGGGCAACGTCTCTACATTTCTTGATTGCACAAATGGAGATTGGTTTTGCTCTATCCTCCTCATCCAACTCCGAGCCTAATCTTCTCCAACTAGTTAGTCTTAAGAGAGACTGCAAAGGTGACCGGCTTCTATTTATGTGTTTATTGTTTCACCAGCAGTCCTCTATTATCGTAATCACACTTAATATCTTTGGAACAGGGATGCTCAGTTCTATTTTAGTGGAACTGCAAAAAATGATCGGAATGTTGCATGCTCCAGACAGCTACTTTTTTCCCAACATGCCTTGTTGATTTAGACAGAGCTGGGGGGACGTTGCTGCCAATGAAAGCATGGATCAATTTTAATTTAACACCTTCTCACAACTCTGTCTTCAGTTGTGATGTAAATATTAGCTCTGATATGCTAATAATTGACATGCATTAGCAAGGAAGTTAGTTTTTTATTTTTTCCGAAAGAGCATCGATGGCAAAACACGCGAAACAGAAGCTGAAAGCTCACACCATTGTACAATTTCATGTCTCGCTGGAAAATTATTTGTATAGTACATCAATTATGTAAACAAATGATGGAAGCTTGATAGCATTACCAGAAGCCTCTTCATCATTCGGGTCCATGTGCCATCCACAAAATTATACTCCTTCGTTCCTAAATATTTGTATTTTTACAAATTTCAAACGGGCATATTTTAGAGTGTAGATTCACTCATTTTGCTTCATATGTGTACTCCCTCCGTTCCTAAATATTCTATTCATCTTTCTAGAGATTTCAACAAGTGACTACATACGGAGCAAAATGAGAGAATCTACACTCTAAAATATGTATATACATCTGTATGTGCCAGTCCATTTGAAATCTCTAAAACGACAAATATTTGAGTAGTCACTCGTTGAAATCTCTAGAAAGACAAATATACTCCGGAGTATATTTAAGAACCGAGGGGGTAGTACACAACCGCATGGGAGACTCAGCCCGGTCGTTGCGCCGCATTAATAGTGAGTAATGAGCAGTCAAATCGTAAGCCCCACATTTCCCATTGTAAGTTGCTCTGAAGAAGCAACCATCAATACGCTTTTTTTGAATCCGCTCATACTCCATCCGTCACTGTTTATACAGCGCGCTTCAGAAAAAATAAAAAAGATCTGTGGGACCAAGGCGACTAGCGATCGGCCTGAAAAATAGCATTGGTAGTTATAGCATGGCGTCTATTACTCGAAGGAATAATGCGTACACACATGCATGTAGTGCTTCCACCCCGGGTACACACATGCATGCACTTACTCCACTCCGTAGTACTGTAGTACAGAGTACATGGAGAGAAAATTGTGGACTTGATTGCGGTTACCACGCCCTAATTAATTGAGCATTAAACCAAACGCGTCTAAAGTCCCTCTGGTGGTGGAAATGCATTGAGAGAAATGCATCATAATGAAGCGCGCCCTGTAAACTGTGACCGAGGGAGGAGTAGTATGAAGGTTCAATTGACGGCAAAGAGCCAACCCGCCGTTCCTTGAGAGAGACGAGGAGCGAGAACACACAGACGGGTTCGCATGGAGGCCAAGATATATTTGAGCATGGTTGGTTGATCGATAACATTCATTACATGTTGGGCTGCCGTTTTCCGCCCTTCTCCGGAATAAACGTGTACTTTATCAGAGATAAAAAAATAAGAGTACAAACGCTCCACAATGCGGTTCTAGTAGTAGTACTACTCGTACTACTGCGCTTGGCTCTTCGCCTCTTCGTGAAGTCGAACAATGATGGTACTCCGCATGTTGGGTACTACAGTGTATGCCTCTGACAATCTGACACCGAATGGACTGATGCATGTCCACCGAGGGTAGGTTGCATTAGTCAAAAGGCGGAAGCGAGCTTCACCTTGTCCTACAAGCTTCTCCTCATCTGCGAGTTGACGGGACACACCAAAAAGTAGTGCTAGTCCATACTCCCTCCTTTCTAGTTAATATGGCTTAATCTTTTTTGCGGGTAAATGAGAGAGCTTTATTCATATATAAGCATTCTTAGGACGATCAGCCAAGACACTGGTCACTAGGAAGTGAGGTACCCCGCAATAAAAGAAGTAGGAAGCGAGGTGTTTCATCAAGCCAGCTCTCGGCCACATTCAAAGTGCAGCAAGCACGGTTCGCACAAAGATGCGCCGCAAGGTTTGCTGACCTGTTTACTTGCTGAATAACAAAAAAAGAGGACATATTACCGAGCGCTACTATTTGTAACAGGATATAAAATGACACGTACGCAATATAAAATGGTTGATATGGAGAGAAAAAGAAAACCACTATATATACACTAGCAGGAGCCTAAGCTACAAGCCTGCTTGCTAAGGTTGCTCTCTTCACAAGCATAGAACGACGGGCCTGATCCCGCAGCTGGGGGAAGGGAACAATGTTCTGCGTAGACGCGGTCGACATCGGCGAGGAAGAAAACCCACGGTCGGTGCGTCCCAATCGGGGGTCAACGCGGTATGGGCCGAAGAAGCGTCCCAACCTCCCTTCTAGCTACAGCCCGACGTCCCAGGTAGTCCATCTTCCTTTTGGAGCCGGCTTGCTCGATCTTTCTCTACTTCTACCGGCTTCTACTTGTGATGAGTTTATGTCTGATGAACTAGTGCCAATACTATTATTCTAATCACACTTCTTCAATATCTTTGCCATCAGGAGTGCTCAGGTCGATTTTAGTGGAACTGCACAAAAGCATCGTATGATCCGAGGGTGCTAGCCGTCTTTCCTTCGACAGGTTCTACCTGGCCAGGGAATTAAATTATGTTTAGGGTTTAGGGTTTAAGTCGTAGTGACCCCATCAGTAGTTTTTCTTTCGTACACGCTCTCACAACTTTTTTCTTTAGTTGTGAAGTAAATATTGGCTATGATCTGTGAATCATTGAGATGCATCAGCATGCGTGTTAGTTTTCCTTTGTATTTGATGGAATGTTGTAACGGGGCAACCTTGGAATAGGAATGAAAATGGAGTGGAAAGTTTCCGTTTTTCCGGAGAAAAAATGGAAACGGAGAGAAACCAACGTTTCGTTTCGTTTGATCGCGCCATCGAGCAAAACCAACATTTAAATCACGTCTGTCGTGTTCGTGTCTCACCCTCCTCCACGGCTCGACCCCGCACGGTTGCTCGGCATGCCACTCACCACAAACCGAGTATACGATAACTTTCCCGCCTTCTTGTCGATGGATCGCGCCATGGAGTACTACTAGCACTACTGGAAGAGATTGACGAGTTGGGGGAGGACAGCTAGCTGTAGCACGGGCTCCCAAGAACTTTTTACATGCATGTTGTAGCCGGCTATTGCGACCTTTGAACACGGAGCAACCACGTGAACCCGGAAGCAGCGCGGGCGACGCTCTCTCGGCCGGCGCGCCGCTTGAATGCCGGCGCTAGTGAGAGGTCACGTACGCTCTGGCCGGGCATGAATGCAGCACTAATCGTTTCGGGCGGGAAGCACGCGCGGGTGATGAAGAGGGTTTGGATTGGTCAGGACCGGCCGTGGCAGCGGTCCGGACGTCCGCAAACAAGAGATGTTGTGCGTTAATATTGCTGCGTATATAATTAACAACGTAAATAATGTGCCAGTTGGACAAATATGATTGGAGATGGAGATGGAAATGGAATTTTACATAAACACGGATATGCATGTCTATTTCTATGTGTGTGTGTGCGCGACGACTCTCGCGACCTGGAAGCGGGGGCGTGTTTTTGTTCGAGTTTTCTTTCTTGGTACGTTAGAAAATCAGTTTGTCTAATTCACATCTAGATGTTATTTAAGGATATCACACCTAAGCTCCCACAAGTATATAATGTAGCAACAAGAAACAAAAAAAACTAAGACAAAAAAAGACCACAAACAGAGTGGACATCAACTTAGATGTGACATAACTATGTCACATCTAGATGTGTCCTAGACAAACCCAAAATCACTGCTATGGAGAGATTTTTTACTCCATTATAGCCTCTTGTTTGATAGAGTTTCTCGCGTCTCGCTCTCTCACCCTCTCCATATCAAAACAAGATGACAGTGTCCACTCTATCTCTCTCCTCACCGGTGGTCACAGATCCGGCCGAATGCCTGAATCCTGTCCGCTGCGGGAGGTGAGGAGGTGCAGCGTTGACATTGTCGCCGTCGGCGACGGAGGGAGCCGATGCGGACCGTCCTCTCGGAGCCGGCGCTGGCGCGAACGAAGATGCCAAATGGATGATGCATCACCACGATGACCTATCGATTCTCATGGTTGCGCCTCGTGGTTGTGTCGGCTGGTGAAGCTGATCGATTTTCAATGAAAAACAAGCTAGCTTCCATCAGTGCTCTTTGCTTGTTACGCACAAAGATGATATCCTTCGTCAGTTCACCTTGGTTGCGTTGGAGACGCAGTCATCTTTCACGTTGGTGCAATTTTATCACACAATTGGCTATGAACCAAATGTTTCCTCGAGGAAGGATCGACGTTGGTACTAAGAGCATAAGTTTTGTATTGATTTCTAAGCCTTCTCACAACTTTGTCTCGACCTCCCCTGTAATTTTATTTGTCCAGCTATTAACTTTGATTTAAAAAATGGTGTCGACTAAAAACCCGGATGGACGTAGTAGCCCTCCATTTTTATTCACTCCGCATATTAGATTTGACTGAAGTCAAACTTTATAATAGTCTCAAACCTTTCCGATAATTGAAATTAAAATGTACACACTCTCACACGTTTCCGATAATTTGGCGCATTTGTGGTTGTTCACTTAAGGGAGGGTAGTGTACCACACGTGAAGGACAGGAAGTGCGACCAGGACGCGTGGGCGTGGATCGTTAGTTCATCGGAAGTAGTACTAGTTTTCTTCACTGTACATTAGGTAAAGAGTTTCGTTTCGTACTTACACTATTTAAAACGATTGTTATGGAGAGAATAAGAAAACCACTCCACTAGTATATATTACTCGTATACACGAGAGTACTATATGGACGCGGCTTGAGTTAGTGCACCTGCCTTTGGGTTTATGACAGGTGGGCCCAAAATGTGGCTGGCTCACCTGTCATACAGCCAAAAGCAGGTGTAGTGAAGGCACCGGAGCTCAGTCCGTTCTACAGTATAGTATATATATAAGCGGGAGCCTCAGCGCTTGTTCGCTAGGGTTTGCACTCTCCACACGCTCGCCGCACTACATATATGTTACACGCTGGAGGCTCAGCGTTCATTTGCTAGGGTTTGCTATATTCACTGTCTCTCACCCTCTCTTCACCAGATCTAAACAAGACAGCATTGGCCTCTTGTCTCTCTCTCCGCCCTCACTGCTGGTGAAGGAGGCGTCCATATCCCGTGGCACCGGGAAGGGGAGGAGGTGCAGCGTTCACTCTATCGCCTTCGGCGAGGGAGGCAATCCACTGCCGGCTGCGCTGTTCTCTTTCACCCAGCGCCTGTGCGGGAGGGCCACCGACCCCTTCTTCCTCGGTGTCGTACGTAGTGTGGGTAGATCCAGCCTCCCGCCGCATGCCTTGCCACATCCCGACGACGCTAAGGTATAAGTTTCTTTGAAACCGTCGTTGCTCTAGCTGCATGTGGATCTTTTTCGATCTGTAGTCGAATCTAGGTCTTGGTTCAAAGAGGAAAGAAGGGTGCGGTGGGCTGGAAAAAGAATCTAGGACGTGGTTCAATGAGGAAAGGAGGGGCGAAAAGTAGTATAGACTGGCTATCCAGCCGCTTTGTAGGTCGAAAAGGGAAAAAGGGGGTAACCCAGTACACACATAGAACCGATCTCTTTGTTGTAAAGGGAAAGAAACTGGGGGGTCGGGTAGTTTGTGCAGGACTAGATTTGCTGCCCACACTTAGGAAAAAGGTTCAAAGAGAACAAATATGGGACCAACGCATATATGATGCTTGGCTACATACTCTGCATCACCCATTTATACGTGTGGACGCACATGGTGCTGGTATGTCCCATACAGCTATTTTGCTGTTGTTAATCTAAGAATGCCGCCGGAAAATTGAAGCAATGCCACTGTTAAAAGTAAATTACATTTTTTAACGGATCTTGTTTCAAGAGAATGTCTCTGTTAATATGAATCAATGCAACCGTTTTAGAAATGCTACTATCCTACTTTGTTTTCCATCCAAGATAAGATAGATGCTTCTTTCTGTCACCGTTTGTTTCATCCTCCTTTATCGGCAAGTAATTGTTTCCTTTTTTGCCTCTGTTAAAGCAGGGGTATCGATTCAACTTGTTGCTCTTGCGACATTTTGCTTCGCTACTCGAAACAAGAGTGTTTTGTGCAGTTCAACTTGAATGTCACACCAGTGACTTTGCTTAATTTTTGTGGAACTGCACAAAAGGAGATCGAGATTTGTTTCCACTCTTCGTGGCGAGTTGTTTCAAATCTTGGTCTCATCCACATGATGTGCAGTGTGTTTTGAGATGTTGTGCTACTTGTTTTGGTACTGTTTTAAATAAATGTTGAATTGAAGCTATTGTATTGCTGTCTTTTCCCATTAAGTAGTGAACAAAATGGGACCAACCTGGACATGATGCTTATTGCTTTGTTACAACAAATTCAGCATCACCCCTTTATAAGCCAAGAATTGATGCCACTCTCGTAATTAACTCTGAATGTTATTTCAAAACTGCAACACTTGTTAGGGATTGGCGGGATTACCATTTTGTGGCGCATGTTTCATCCTCCTTTATTAGCCAGTAATTGATTCCTTTTTTGCCTCTGTTTGAACAGGGATATCTATTCAACTTGTTGATATTGCGACATTTTGCTTTGCTACGCGAAACACTTTGCTTGATTTCAGTGCAAATGCACAAAACGAGATTGGATTTCCTATTAGTGTTGGCAGATTCGTATTTTATCCTGGTGGTCTCATGAAAGGTCAAGATGTGCCTTCATCCACATGATTGTGCAAAGTGTGCTTTGAGATGTTGTGCTACTTGTATTGGTACTGTTTTAAATAAATGTTGAATTGAAGCTATTGTATTGCTGTCTTTTCCCATTAAGTAGTGAACAAAAATGGGACCAACCCAGACATGATGCTTGTTGCTTTGTTACAACAAACTCTGCATCACCCCCTTTATAAGTAGATGGAAGCACATACTGTTTTTGCACCCACTCTCCCCTGGAACTGTTTATGATTTTCATTAATCTAATGCTGCTGGTAAAATTAAGCAATGCCACTCTCAGAATTAATTAACTACTGAATCTTAGTTCAAAACTGCAACACTTGTTAGGAATGGTACTATCCTGCTTTATAGTTCTTTCTACATATTTAACCAAGGTATTGTTAAGATAATGTCTCTGTTAAAATGAATCAGTCGCATTGTTTTAGGAATGATACTTTTCTGCTTTTTCGTTCTTTATACATGTTGAAACAAGGCATTGTTAAGATAATGTCTCAGTTAATATTAATGAATCACACTGATTGCGAATTGCTACTCTCCTGCTTTGTTTCCCATTAAGATAAGTTAGATCAGTAGATGTTTTTCTTCTGGGAGTACAAGTCATCAATCGTTATTTCTCAGTAATTGTTTCCCTTATACCTTTTGTTGCTTACAGGGATATCACAATTAAAGATCGGTTTTATTCCGACTTCGATTTTAGTTCAACTGCACAAAAGGAGCCAATGTGTCCAAGGCAAACTGCTGCATTACTGGGTCCAGTTGGTCGTTCCTCTTTGCGGAAAGAAGTAGTCACTGTTTGCGCTACATTACAGAAGGAATGACCGAGAAGCTTTACAAAGTATTAGGCCTTCCACTATGTAGGCCAAAAGAGGTGCCAATTTCACCTTTTCTTAGTTTGGCACCGGATCCCTCCATTGCTACAGCCGGTGCCATAAATATTAGACACCGGTGACATGACTAGTCTGCAGAGACCATTGGCAATTTAACAACACGTGGAGTGCCCTGGGAAAAAAGTGCCCAAACAAGTACAAGAAGCAACAGGACTCCACGATCATAGGCATTACATATTTTGAATGGGGAAAGCTTGTCAAAGTTTAATCATTGATGTTAGCAAGAAGCGACAGGACTCCACGATCATAGGCATTACATATTTTGAATGGGAAAAGCTTGTCAAAGTTTAATCATTGATGTTAGCAAGAAGACGTTAGTTTAATATATTGGAATTGGAAAACCTTGTCAAAATTTGTTCATTGATGTTAGCCAGAAGACATGCATTTGATATTTTTGAGTGGGACGCCCTTGCTGTGAGCAGCGTCGAGTGTTTTTTCCTATTCCTGTGTTCAGTTTAGAAGTAAATAGTTACTCTGCTGAGATATTCCTTTGTTAAGAGTTTGTTCTGAATATTGTCTATGTAATGCCAGGCCTTGTGTTTGATTGCAAAGTTGAGCTTGGAATGTTGTGGCATGCGGCATCACGAGCTGTTCACCGTGCCTCCTGAGAATAATGCTTCGTATTGTTTTGCATGTCGATCTAATGCCAGTGATTTGCTTGTTAAGAAGATCATCCTCTTCTGTTGTTTCCGTGCGTAAGAAGTTCATCGTCTGATGTTTCAGAGCCTGTTTGGTTCCAATAAGTCACCTGACTTATAAGTCAGGTGACTTAAAACCAGTGACTTATAAGTCACGCCTGTTTGGTTGTCACCTGACTTATAAATCACCTGACACACCCTCCGACCTACTCATGATATTAGGCCGTGATTGGATCGTCGTTTTCCAACCAAAACCGCTTGTAAAACTGACGCTTGTCCTTCGAGTTGTTGCGCTCGCAGTGGCGCCGAGCATTGTTAACATGGTCAACAAACATGAGGATTCAAGAGATGACTTTATTTTGACTGGATGACACTAGGGACCCACTAGGGCCATAGCCGTACGTACGCAAGTGCCTCCTTATTATGTACAACTATATTTTTTTGCTTTCTCCTGGTTTCCTGACATCATGGTCCCACACCATTGTCAACCTATGTAGTCAATATAAACGAGAGAATTGCACAAGGTGCGGCCGACAGCTGGGACCAAGCAGCTCGAGCAGTATTTGTGTTTTTGAGGCGTGAGCATAGCAGAGTTTTTCTTGTTGATGATTTCGTTGTTGTTCAGAGGAGAGCAGGGTATTAACTGGGCAGGCTGTGGCCCGTCTAGCCCAGGCCAGATATCCAGCCCGGATACTACTTTTTTCAAGATGAAAATGGCTAGCCCAGCTATACGTCTTTTTGAGAAATACCCAGGCAAGGTCAACTTGTTATTCTCCGCCCCGCTGGGCTGCAAATCTTTCCTAGGAGGGATGCATTAGGCTTAACAGGAAAATGGGCTTTAAAATAATAAGTGGGATGTAATTATAAAAACTGGGCAGTAACTATAAAAAAATGCACCAAACACGAAATTAGTTTATAAAATATTATTTATGGATTTTGAAAATCTTAAATTTTCATTGTTGCGCGCGCAATATTTCGTTGGATTTTTACGTAATACAAATTTATATTTAATCTGACTAGAAATTTTGGGATAAAAATATTTCGGATCCCATCAAAATGTGGGAAATTTTATTAAATTCTGTCTTCAACGGTTGGTTGAAATTATTAATCGTTGTCCTAGCTAGAAAATGGGCTGTAATTTTAACAAACTGTAAATGGGCTGTTGTAAATTCCATAAGAATTTAAAAATGGGTTGTACATTCTTACAAAACGCAAATGGGCTATAAGTTCTCTGCCACACACTTGTGGGCCTACTAAGTGACGCGTCCCCTAAAAAAATAAGTTGACGTGTATGCAAGGCTTTGTCAACTTATTTTAGTGAACACACGGTTCTAGCAGCAGTGGCCGTTGGATGTCTATCCAACGGATGTCGTGCTTCTTCTTCAATCTCGGATATTCTTAGGTTCGGCCGCCCAAAAAATGATTCCTCCCACTGACATCCGGGCGACTGTTTCGAGGCTGACTCAGGCCTACTAAGTTGGAGCGTACCAAGGGCTTTGTCAACTTAGTCAATATAAACGATTCTAGCTTTAGTGACCGTACGATGTCCATCCAACGGCCATAGTGCTTCTTCAACCTCTGGTCTTCTTGGTCCAGCCGCCCAAAGCAGCGCCGGTCGTGCTGCCGCTCCTGCCTCCCATGGCTGGCTGTGATGCCGCGGAGGCCTCAACACCCCATACTACTCCCACCGCTGGCCAGGCCATCCCTCCACTCACCCACACCCCCTGTTATTCTGCGGTGACGGCAACCTCAAACCGCAGCCGAACCAGTGAACCCTCGTACTCCTCTCCGCGCGGGCTTCCACTGATGTGTCTTCCCCGGCTCCGCGTCTTCCCCTTCCTAGGCGTCGCCGTCGTCCACCGCCCTGGTGCTCTCGGCGCGGTGTGGTCAACGTGGTCAACGACCGACTTCCATCGGAAAAGTACTATACGTGGAGAGGCTGACAGCTGGGTCCACGGCGGCCGCAAGGAAGTGCCTCCTTATTACGCACAAAATAATTATTCCTCCACCTGACAGCAGGGACCCACCGGACGGGCCACCTTATTTCGTGAAAAAAACATTTCCCCCTGACTGCTGGGACCCACCGGACGGGCCACCGTATTTCGCGAAAAAATGTTCCCCCGCTGTCAGCTCGGACCCACCGGAAGTGCCTCTTTATTACGCACAAAAAATGAATACTCCCCCTGCTAGCTGGGACTCACCTTGGTGGGAAGCTGACTTGTGGGCCTACTAAGTTGACGGGGACGGAGGGCTTTGTCAACTTAGTCAATATGAACGATTCTAGCTCCAGTGACCGTACGATGTCCATCCAACGGCCGTAGTGCTTCTTCAACCTCTGGTCTTCTTGCTCCAGCCGCCCAAAGCAGCGCCGGTCGTGCCGCCTGCTCCTGCCTCCCGTGGCCGGCTGTGCTGCCGCGGAGGCCTCACCGCCCCCTACTATTCCCACCTTAGGCCAGGCCCTGCGGCGATGGCAGCCTCACACCGCAGTCGATCGAGTGAATACTCATACTCCTCTCCGCGTGGGCATCCACTGCCGCATCTTCACCGGCTCCGTGTCGTCCCCTTCCTAGGCCTCGCCGTCGTCCACCGCCCTGGTGCTCTCGGCGCGGCGTGGTCAACGTGGTCAAGGAACGACTTCCATCGGACATGGAATGTACGTCGAGAGGATGACAGTTGGGTCCACGGCCGCAGCAAGGAAGTGCCTCCTTATTACGTGGAAAATAATGATTCCTCCACCTGACAGCAGGGACCCACCGGACGGGCCACCATATTTCACGAAAAAAACGTTTCCCTCCCGACTGCTAGGACCCACCAGCTACATCTTCGCACGCAAGGAAGTGCGTCCGGGCAAAAAAAAAAACAAAACGATTCGCCCCCTGACTGCTGGGACCCACCAGCTACATCTTCGCAGGCAAGGAAGTGCCTGACAGTCGGGACCCACCTGGTCGAAGCGTACGTAGCGTTGTCATTCTGGTCGTGAACGTGTACGTACATACTGGTCGATGTAGAGGCACGCGCGTGTCGTAGTAGAGGCGCGCATGTGTCGATGTAGAGGTGCGCACGTAGCATGTACACCTACGTACAACGGCGAGGGTGCAAGAAAGAAAATATGGCCACGTACGTACATACGGGCCGGGTCTCGAACGCCTACTCGCGCATACTTACATGGCTGGGTCGGAACGGAGAAACAGCGTCGTCGTCATGTTCATGGAGAGCCAACCGGCTGGGTCGGAACGGAATGCGTGGTCGTGTTCATCGGGAGGGCTTGGACGGAACAGGCGATGGAAACGATGCCTGGCGTACCGCACAACGGAGGAAACGGACCTCCTACATTCGGAACGGGGTCCTGTTGATCGGGAGGGGTGTGGCATACCGCAAAACAGAGGAAACAGACCTCCTACGGTCGAAACGGGGTCCTGTTGATTGGGAGGGGTGTGGCGTACCGCAAAACGGAGGAAACGGACCTCCTACGGTCGAAATGGGGGTCCTGTTGATCGGGAGGGGTGTGGCGTACTGCAAAACGGACGAAACGGACCTCCTACAGTCGAAACAGGGGTCTTGTTCTTTGGGAGGGGTGTGGCGTACCACAAAACGGGAATCCACAGGATACTGTTCACCTCCACCGTCGACCTCTTCCAGCCTCGACGGGCTACCGTCGACCTCCTCCAGCCTCCACGGACTCCTGTTCATCCAGCCTCCACCGCGTGCTACTCCACCGGCTACTGTTCAACCACCCCTCCATGGGCACCCCTCCACCCTGTATTGTTCATCCAGCCCTCCACACCACGGGGTCCTATTCAACCACCCTCCACGGCCACCCTCCACCGCTCTCTGTTCATCCAGCCCTCCACACCACGGGTCCTGTTCATCCGAGGCAACGCCACCACTCCACCGCTCAGCCAACCCCCCGCAACGCCACTGTTCATCCAATCGATCGGCTTGATTAGCAGCAGAGCGGCGAATCGCCCATCGGGTTCGATTAACAGCCATCGATCGATCACTCGGGTTCACTAACGCGTAGCTCGCAGTGCAATCGCCGGGTTGATTAGAGCCCAACGCCTCGCTTCGGGTTCGATTAGAGATAACGCCGCACACACGCGTGCGACGTCGACGAGAAAACGCGATCGCTCGGCCCCCGACCTCCCAATCGCTTCTACCACGGTTTTTTCCGTCATGGACGGCCCAAAGAATGTCATGCAGCTGCGTCTCCGGCCCGCCCAGGACGAAAAGCCCATTTCCTGTCATGATTTTTTGTCATAGAAGTAGGAGCCCACCACATCTATGATGATACCGGGTTTTGTCACAATTATTGGTATCGAAGTGTCATATGTATGACAGAAAAAAATTTCGTTCGGCCCAAAATGTCACGGATGTGTCTTTTTTTTGTAGTGAGAGCCGCCGCCAAGCCCTAAAACCTCGGGATGGCTGATCTGGAGTCCGTTCGGGGCTCCGGAGAGGGGGATTCGTCGCTGTCGTCATCATCAACCATCCTCCATCGCCAATTTCATGATGCTCACCGCCGTGCGTGAGTAATTCCATCGTAGGCTTGCTGGACGATGATGGGTTGGATGAGATCTATCATGTAATCGAGTTAGTTTTGTTAGGGTTTGATCCCTAGTATCCACTATGTTCTGAGATTGATGCTGCTATGACTTGGCTATGCTTAATGCTTGTCACTAGGGCCCAAGTGCTATGATTTCAGATCTGAACCTATTATGTTTTCATGAATATATGTGAGTTATTGATCCTATCTTCCAAGTCTATAGTCACCTACTATGTGTTATGATCCGGCAACCCCGAAGTGACAATAATCGGGACCACTCCCGGTGATGACCATAGTTTGAGGAGTTCATGTATTCACTATGTGCTAATGCTTTGATCTGGTTCTTTATTACCCCTTAGTTTCCATTAGGACTCCGCTGCCACGGGAGGGTAGGACAAAAGATGTCATGCAAGTTCTTTTCCATAAGCACGTATGACTATATTCAGAATACATGCATACATTACATTGATGAATTTGAGCTAGTTCTGTGTCACCGTATGTTATGATTGTTACATGATGAACCGCATCCGGCATAATTTTCCATCACCGATCCAATGCCTACGAGCTTTTCACATATTGTTCTTCGCTTATTTACTTTTCCGTTGCTACTGTTACAATCATTACAAAACACCAAAAGTATTACTTTTGCTACTGTTACCTTTGTTACCGTTACCACTACTATCATACTACTTTGCTACTAAATACTTTGCTGCAGATATTAAGTTATCCAGGTGTGGCTGAATTGACAACTCAATTGCTAATACTTGAGAATATTCTTTGGCTCCCCTTGTGTCGAATCAATAAATTTGGGTTGAATACTCTACCCTCGAAAACTGATGCGATCCCCTATACTTGTGGGTTATCGCACCTCCATTGGTGCCTCTCCGATAATGTGTGGGTAGTTCTTTGTAGAACTTCGGGTCCGTAGTTAGTCATCAACCGTGCAACTGCACGGGCTAGCATGTTTGGAAGTAGACTTCGGTGAAACCGCTGAACAACATTTTTATGCATAAAAAATTGCATGCATAAAATATCTTCGGAAAACACAACATTCATGACAATAAATTTCCCATCAAATTCATGACTGCAAATGATATCCTATCACAAAGAACAACCGTGTCCTCATACACTGGCATATGATGCAAAGATGAAACCTTTTCTTCCAATGCCTGTATAGCATAAATAAAAACATCAAAATGCAAAAGGGTCGGGAATTAAGAGAAGAAGATGACTGTTTGAATATCATGTAATCATGGATGTCCTTGGAGCTTCACACATCAATAAGAGAATTTAGTACATTTAGATATATCCCCACCAATTGGCATAAAAGTGTTCAGACAAACCTTCTTTGAAAGCTTTGGGTGCAAATAGTACATACACTAAATAAATGCAATGTTGTGCATATGTGACTCTTATAATGTAATGACTCCAAACATTTAATATTTTTTGAACTATTTGACATAGATTTCTCCGCACGATGTATAACATATTTAATATTTTTGCTACATATGGGACGCAGGGTTTAGTGAGGCAGCCCATGCAAAAATAAAGCTAGATATGTGAAGTACTTAAGTTCCACATGTTTCTGTTTACGGCGGCTTTGTTGTACTGCAAAAAGGGCTTTAGATGATGATATTTCTTATGCATAATCCATTTTCTCAAAGTCTTCTTCATTATTCTGGAGGATGTGGATTTTAGAGCTCTGACCAGTAGAAAATATGGTACATATTTTCACGTACCATATTTCAAGTCCTCTTTTATGTGTTTCACATAATTAATAGTAGTGAATTATGTCGACTGATAATGGTCTACATATTGTTAAGTAAATCTATCTGCACTGGAGATCGAAGGCTTAGATATACCATGTAGATAATCATAGATTATATTTCATGCCCGAGAAGCAACAGTAAGCATCCTATCATCTTCAAACATTAACGTCTTCAAGGAGTTACAAATATCAGAAAAGTGGGGGCTCAAAGGATCGAAAAAAGAATACTCCTACGTTCTTTCCATATAAGTTTGTAAAAACAGAAGTCCATGTTGTTTTTCAGGCTGAAAATAGCATAAAGGATGTACGAATCCACTTAAATTCTATTGCCAAGGAAAACTTCTCAACTGAAAAAGAAAGGTAGTCAAAGTGAAGATGCTATGGTTAGTTAGTCTGGTTTGAGAAGGCGTATGAACAGAAGAAGAGACAATTATATATTTGGATAAACTTTATTGTGCATCATTATTTTCTCGTAACTGGTCGAACTATTTACCATGGTGGCTGGTACCTGTGATGTGGACGAAAAAATATTCCTTATTGAATAGTAAGTACCCTGAAGATGAGCTAGCTATCAATAGATTACGCCTCACTAAACAGCTGCAATGTTTAAACAAAGATGTAAATTAGTATTCTCATACAGTAAAGATAACAATAAATCTGCTTATTGCTAGAAAGTAAGGAAACTTACAAAGGTCCTGTGCCATAAAAACTTATCTTCCTGTGCCATGTAATAGACAAATGGCGGAAAGTTAGCCCATCTCAACTTGAAACTGGAATGAAGTATTAGCAAGAAGCATTTCAGTGGGAATTAAGAAAGAAGTGAGAATAAATAGATTCCCTAGAAAGAAGAATAGATTCCCTAGAAAGAAGAATGAATACATTACAACATGAAAAATCTGTGCTTCCTGGTTGTGAAAATAAATGTATGCATTCTGATGCTTACAAAAAATAGACATGTTCCTTAGAAAAGTAGACACGGTGCACCTATTGTAATTATCAATGCGCCATTTGCCCCGGCCGAAACCTTCCTGCAAGAAGACACCAATTCGTGAAATCATTTTAGGGAATTGAGAACCGATGCCATCTTTTTCTGGACCAAAAGTAATATAAAGAAGAAAATACAAAAATCTTATTTTGAGAAGTAGGGAGGACGAACTATTAGAATCTACTATTAATATAAAGACCATGATGGAAGGCTGAGAGACGACGGCTACCAAAAGCTAACAATTAATCAAAGAATCTGTACGTGGATATGCGTCATGAACTTGTACGCACCTTATATGTTTTCATACCTCAGCGATCCTCAATCGTGCTCATGCATCCCTCATCTGTATGTCTAGTTGCGTACGCATGTACGTGTTGACTGCTGTGGTGCAAGTGAATCTACTTTACGCGCTTATGAACATGCCGCCGCGTACAAAACGGCGCTTCGGGCGCTGTGGGCTGCCGTGAATCCGTCGTCCACGGTCACAACACCTGCAATACATGATAAGAATAGCAGACCAAATTTTGCAGTCCCCACTAGAAAAGAAATCAAGATTGGGAAAGATCGTGCCATATTGGATCGTTGAGTAGTAGAGGAATTGGCCGCACATAATCATCGTTTGTGGGGATATGCTGAAGTGAGGCCAACAGTGCTTACCGGATCAAGCCAAAGGCACCATGGAAGGGTTGCCCGAGAGATGAGAAGGCGGCTGCAGCAAGGACACGGGGATGGGCTGACGTGAGGAGGAAGGGCTGCGTACGGAAGAATAAACCTGAGCGACGACACATTTTTTTTCTCAAAAATTCACGTTTTTTAGGGCATCTCAAGTGGGATGGTGTATCATGGGGAGATGGACTTTTTTTCTCCACGGGGAGGTGGACTTTTTCTTTGTGTCAGGTCCATAACGATGGTCTTTCTATCATGGTTTGTTTAAGAGGGTATCTAAAAGTTTTCTTACGTGTAGGTTGGGTCAGGTTGGAGGTTTTTCCCCAGAATTAGAGTAACGTAAATCATAGGGTCATGATAGATTGATTAGATTGATCCAAAGGTTAAGAAATTATTAATGATGTGGATTAACATGGAGGCTTCATTAGTGCCTCCAATTAGTAAATTTAAGAGGGTATCTAAAAGTTTTCTTACGTGTAGGTTGGGTCAGGTTGGAGGTTTTTCCCCAGAATTAGAGTAACGTAAATCATAGGGTCATGATAGATTGATTAGATTGATCCAAAGGTTAAGAAATTATTAATGATGTGGATTAACATGGAGGCTTCATTAGTGCCTCCAATTAGTAAATATAAAGAAAGATGGTTTCCTCTCTCTCGCTGAATTCTCAATACAATGGTCTCTTGGAGATCCATATGATGTAACTCTTTTTGCGGTGTGTTTGTTGGGATCTGATGAACTTTGAGTTTATAATCAGTTATATCTTTTTATATCCATGAAAGTTATTTGAGTTTCTTTGATCTCTTATATGCATGATCTCTTATAGCCTCGTATTTCTTCTCCGATATTTGGGTTTTGTTTGGCCAACTTCATCTATTTATCTTGCAATGGGAAGAGGTACTTTGTAGTGGGTTCGATCTTATGGTGCTTGATCCCAGTGACAAAAGGGGAACCGACATGTATGTATCGTTGCTACTAAGGATAAAATGATGGGGTCTATCTCTACATAGATAGATTTTGTCTACATCATGTCATCGTTCTTATTGCATTACTCTGTTTCTCCATGAAATTAATACACTAGATGCATGCTGGATAACGGTCGATGTGTGGAGTAATAGTAGTAGATGCAGGCAGGAGTCGGTCTACTAATCTTGGACGTGATGCCTATGTAATGATCATTTCCTGGATATCGTCATGATTATTTGAAGTTCTATCAATTGCCCAACAGTAATTTGTTCACCCACCGTTTGCTATTTTTCTCGAGGGAAGCCACTAGTGAAACCTACGGCCCCCGGGTCTCTTTCTCATATATTTGCCTTTGCGATCTACTTTTCCTTTGCATTTATTTTCAGATCTATTAAACCAAAAATACAAAAATACCTTGCTGCAATTTATTCTTATTTATTTTATTTGGCGTTCGATCTATCAATCTACTACAGTTTATCTCACGTCTGTTTGCCTATCTTGAGGCACCGTACGCGGAAGGGATTGACAACCCCTTTAACACGTAGGGTTGCGAGGATTTGTTATTTGTGTGCAGGGGTTGTTTACGTTGTATTGCTTGGTTCTCCTATTGGTTCGATAAACTTGGTTTCATGTCTGAGGGAAATACCTATCGCCGTTGTGATGCATCATCCCTTCCTCTTTGGGGAAATACAGACGTAGCTTCAAGTGACATCCAAAGGAATTTCTGGGACTGTTGCCGGGGAGGATCTTCAACATATACCAGCCTCCTAATCACAAATCTCATCTCCTCACAATTTATATTATTTTCCACTTGCCTCCCGTTTTCCTCTCCCCCACTTCATAGAAATTTACCGTTTTATTCGCCTCTCTTTTTCGTTCACCGTTTTCTTGCCAGATCTATTTTTGTGTGCAATCTTGTTTGCCGTTATTATCGTTATGGATAGTTCCTCCTCTATTGCTTGCACTCCCGAGAACGAGGTTCTCAACTTTAAACAAATGGGAGGAGAAAATTTAAAGGATGCTTGGTATAGGATTTGCAATGCTCACAATAGATCTATTCATAAGCAATATATCGTTGTTTTTCTTTGTTGTTTTTATGTTGGCATCACCACTTGGTATAGATTCGTCCTTGATACGATTACCGGTGGAAATTTATTGTTGTGTCCTTCTCTTGATGCTTTTAATGTTATGGGAAATTTAGTGGGCTCACCACCTCTCATGATAAATGAAACAACTTTGACTCTTGAGCATGTTATGGAAAGACTATGTGCTATTGAAAATAAAATGCTCACCGAAGATTATATGGGAATTATAGATAAAAAGATGCATAATTTTGCCACCAAGATTGGGTCAAAAGCGGGAGAAATTTTTAAGTTCTTAAAAGAAAAGGGTACCGTAATCCATGAAAGGATAGAAGAAAGCCCGTCCCAGATCGATAAACTAGAAGAAACCTTTAGTAATCTAAGCACGGCTTTCGCTTCCGCTAAAACTATCAAAAAACTCCCGTAAAGATTGGCAACGTTACTCAAGTTACCAAGAACAAGGGTGCAACTTCTAGTAATAGTAATAGAGAAGATCTTAAGATGATTAGTATTCACCCGGATTTTGTTGAAGTGATAAGAGATCCTTTTTGCAAGAATGAAATCTTTAAATTTATTCCTAGGAGTATTGCTATTGAAGATCTTTATGCTAAATATTTGAAGGATTCTAAGTGTTTGATTGAAGAGTTGGACAAGGATGACAAAACTTAGATCCTTGCTTTATGCCTAGCTAAGGGCGTAAAACTATAGCGCTTGTTGGGAGGCAAACCAATGAATAAAATTTATTTTTGCTTTTTGCTTCCTGTTCTTGTGTGTTAACACAATTATGCCACTGTTATGATTGTGTTTTTTGTGTTTTAGTTAGTGTTTGTGCCAAGTAAAGCCTTTAGGATCTTCTTGGGTGATAGTTGTTTGATCTTGCTGAAAAACAGAAACTTATGCACTCACGAAAATAATTTCATAAATCACAGAAAAGTGCTTTTGCCCTGATTATTTTTGCAGAAGATTAATATACAAATTACCCAGGTCGTCCTAATTTTTTAGAATTTTTGGAGCTCTAGATGTACTTGAACAAATCAGATTGCTACAGACTGTTCTGTTTTGACAGATTCTGTTTTCTTTGCGTTTTGTGCTTATTTTTATGGCCCTATGGTTTTATTTGATGAGTTTTTCCATAGAAAAGTTGGAATATAGTAGATATAATGCAAAAATAAAATATGAATTGCTTTGACACAACACTTATAGTAGTGATTTATTTTTCTCACACTAACGGATCTCACGAAGGTTTTGTTGAGTTTTGTGTGATTGAAGTTTTCAAGTTTTGGGTTATCTTACGATGGATGAAAGAATAAGGAGTAGAAGAGCCTAAGCTTGGGGATGCCCCGGCTTCCCAAGCTATTGTCCAAAAAATGAGCAACCAACTAAGCTTGGGGATTCCCCCGAGCGGCATCCCCTCTTTCTTCTAAACAACCATCGGTATTTTACTCGAAGCTATATTTTTATTCGTCACATACTATGTGTTTTGCTTGGAGCATCTTGTATGATATGAGTCTTTTCTTGTTTTATTTGTGTTTTAAGTCTTGATCCCTTGCTGGACACACCTATTTGGGAGAGCCAAAATTATGTCATGACTTGTTAGAATTGCTCTCTTTGCTTAACTTAAAATTTTATGAGCTATGGACTTGCTCTAGTGCTTCACTTATATCTTTTTGAGCACGGTGTGCTTTAGTATTTTTGAAGAAATTCTCTCTTGCTTCACTTAGATTTATTGGAGAGTTAGTAAAATTTTCAATAAATTCTCTCTTGCTTCACTTAAATTAATTTGAGAGAAAGAAAAAAATTATGCTCATGATCTTCACTTATATTTGTTTGAGCTTATGAAAAGCAATACATGAAAATTAGTTCCAAATTAAGTGATAGATATCCAAGAAGGATATAATAAAAACTTTCATGAAGATCATTGGACAAAATAAACTTGATTCTTAGTACTAGTTTTGAGATATGATGATGTGATATGTGAGTTATGTTGATGAGTAATTATGCTTTAGTAAGAATATTGGTGTTAAGGTATGTGATTCCCTATGCAAGCACGAAAGTCAATAGTCATGCAATGAAATTATATCTTGTGGTGCATTATTCAGTGTTAATTATGCTGAATGCTTGCTTATGAGATTATATGTTTCTTGGTTGGTCGCTTCTCAATCTTTTGCTAGCCTTCATTTTGCACTAAGTATGATCTCTACTTGTGTATCCAAAATCCTTTAAACCAATTTTGCCACATGAGTCCACTATATCTACCTATATGCGGTATTCTTTTGCCGTTCTAAGAAAATTTGCATGTGCCATCTCTAATTTTCAAAATAAACTTCTCTTTTGTGTGTTCGTTTCGCTCGCGGAGCGGTGAGTGGTGGCTAATATTTTCCATGCTGGATGTGTTATTCTCACGATGAGTTATTATTCACTTGTCATTGCACGAGAGTAAGGCAAAGGTTTTAGGGATGTCCAGTCCTGAAATGAAAAATGAATTGACTTTATGTTGTCAAAAATAAATTCCTTGGAAACTGTTGGTATGGAGGGGAACCGTGGATACGGCTTGCGATGGAAAGTGAAAGTATGGTGGAAAAAAGAATAAACATTTTTTCTGTGTTGGAACCGCCTATGATATGTCTAGCATGGAAAGTGTTGGGAACTCTAAGTCGTTTTCATTGGTGGGAAGGATACACCTCCCTAAATGTTTTTATCTCTACTTTTTCGCTTTTGAGCTCTGGCACCTCTACAAATCCCTACTTCCCTCTGCGAAGGGCCTTTCTTTTACTTTATGCAATTTTTATTTTTGAATTTGAGACTCCATTTTCTCTCATAAAAGCACCAACTAGGAGGCAATATGATCGTACTTAAGTATTGGGTGTAGCTAATATGCGAATGCGCTTCATGAATGGACCAATGGTTGAGCATGATGGGCTAGGGATAACTTATTTTAGCGTTGATATTTTGAAAGACATGGTTGCTTGTTGATATGCTTGAGTATTTATATTATCATGTCAAAACTAGACTTTTGCTTTGAATCACATAAAAGTCCAAATGTCCATGCTATAAAGAAAAGAATATGATATGACATGTTAGGCAGTATTCCACATAAAAAATTCTGTTTTTATCACTTACCTACTCGAGGACGAGTAGGAGTTAAGTTTGGGGGTGCTGATATGTCTCCAACGTATCTATAATTTTTTATTGTTCCATGCTGTTATATTATCAATCTTGGATGTTTTATAATCATTTTATAGTCATTTTATATCATTTTTTGGTACTAACCTATTGACATAGTGCCAAGTGCCGGTTGTTGTTTTCTGCATGTTTTTTACATAGCAGGAAATCAATATCAGACAGAGTCCAAATGCAATGAAACTTCACGGAGATTTTTTATGGACCAGAAGATACATAATGGGCCTTGACTGCACCTGGGGGGGTGCTCCAAGGAGAGCACAATCCACCAGGGCGCGCTAGGAGGCCTAGGCGCGCCCTGGTGGGTTGTGCCCACCTTGGGTGCCCCCGGATCGCCTCTTTGCTCTATAAATACCCCAATATTCCAGAAACCCTAGGGAGTTGACAAAATATTGATCCAGCTGCCGCAGAGTCCAGAACCACCAGATCCAATCTAGACACCATCTCAGATGGGGTTCACCACCTACATTGGTGCCTCTCCGATGATGCGTGAGTAGTTCGTTGTAGACCTTCGGGTCCGTAGTTAGTAGCTAGATGGCTTCCTCTCTCTCTCTCGCTGAATTCTCAATCCAATGGTATCTTGGAGATCCATATGATCTAACTCTTTTTGCGGTGTGTTTGTTGAGATCTGATGAACTTTGAGTTTATGATCAGTTATATCTTTTTATATCCATGAAAGTTATTTGAGTTTCTTTGATCTCTTATATGCATGATCTCTTATAGCCTCGTATTTCTTCTCTGATATTTGGGTTTTGTTTGGCAAATTGATCTATTTATCTTGCAATGGGAAGAGGTGCCTTGTAGTGGTTTTGATCTTACGGTGCTTGATCCCAGTGACAGAAGGGGAACCGACACGTATGTATCATTGCTAGTAAGGATAAAACGGTGGGGTCTATCTCTACATCATGTCATCGTTCTTATTGCATTACTCCGTTTCTCCATGAACTTAATACACTAGATGCATGCTGGATAGCGGTCGATGTGTGGAGTAGTAGTAGTAGTAGTAGATGCAGGCAGGAGTCGGTCTACTAATCTTGGATGTGATGCCTATGTAGTGATCATTGTCTGGATATCGTCATGATTATTTGAAGTTCTATCAATTGCCCAACAGTAATTTGTTCACCCACTGTTTGCTATTTTTCTCGAGAGAAGCCACTGGTGAAACTTACAGCCCCCGGGTCTCTTTCTCATATATTTGCCTTTGCGATCTACTTTTCCTTTGCATTTATTTGCAGATCTATTAAACCAAAAATACAAAAATACCTTGCTGCAATTTATTCTTATTTATTTTATTTGGAGTTTGATCTATCAATCTACTACAATTTATCTCACGTCTGTTTGCCTATCTTGAGGCGCCGTACCCGGAAGGGATTGACAACCCCTTTAACACGTCGGGTTGCGAGGATTTGTTATTTGTGTGCAGGGGCTGTTTACGTTGTGTTTCTTGGTTCTCCTATTGGTTCGATAACCTTGGTTTCATATCTGAGGGAAATACCTACCGCCGCTTTGCTGCATCATCCCTTCCTCTTTGGGGAAATACCGACGTAGCTTCAAGCGACATCAGGGCAACAGGCTCTACGACGTAGACGTCCCTTAGTGCGCGCTTGCACTCCCTCTTTGGGATATGTGTGACATATATCATGTTCACTGTTTTCTCATCGGGGGGAAATTTCTTCTGTCCCGCTGTGTTTGGTGGACGGGTGATAACCCACAAGTATAGGGGATCACAACAGCTTTCAAGGGTAGAGTATTCAACCCAAATTTATTGATTCGACACAAGGGGAGCCAAAGAATATTCTCAAGTATTAGCAGTTGAGTTGTCAATTCAACCACACCTGGATAACTTAGTATATGCAGCAAAGTGTTTAGTAGCGAAGTAATATGATAGTAGTGGTAACGGTAGCAAAAGTAATATTTTTGGGTTTTGTAGTGATTGTAACAGTAGCAACGGAAAAGTAAATAAGCGAAGAACAATATGTGAAAAGCTCGTAGGCATTGGATCGGTGATGGAGAATTATGCCGGATGCGGTTCATCATGTAACAGTCATAACATAGGGTGACACATAACTAGCTCCAATTCATCAATGTAATGTAGGCATGTATTCTGAATATAGTCATACGTGCTTATGGAAAAGAACTTGCATGACATCTTTGTCCTACCCTCCCATGGCAATGGGGTCCTAATGGAAACTAAGGGATATTCAGGCCTCCTTTTAATAGAGTACCAGACCAAAGCATTAGCACATAGTGAATACATGAACTCCTCAAACTACGCTCATCACCGGGAGTGGTCCCGATTATTGTCACTTCGGGGTTGCCGGATCATAACACATAGTAGGTGACTATAGACTTGCAAGATAGGATCAAGAACTCACATATATTCATGAAAACATAATAGGTTCAGATCTGAAATCATGGCACTCGGGCCCTAGTGACAAGCATTAAGCATAGCAAAGTCATAGCAACATCAATCTGAGAACATAGTGGATACTAGGGATCAAACCCTAACAAAACTTACTCGGTTACATGATAAATCTCATCCAACCCATCACCGTCCAGCAAGCCTACGATGGAATTACTCACGCATGGTGGTGAGCATCATGAAATTGGTGATGGAGGATGGTTGATGATGACGACGGCGACGGATTCCCCTCTCCGGAGCCCCGAACGGACTCCAGATCAGCCCTCCCGAGAGAGTTTAGGGCTTGGCGGCGGCTCCATATCGTAAAACGTGATGAATCTTTCTCTCTGATTTTTTTTCTCCCCGAACATGAATATATGGAGTTGGAGTTGAGGTCGGTGAAGCTCTAGGGGGCGACCGAGGAAGGGGTGCGCACCCAGGGGGCAGGCGCGCCCCCACCCTCGTTTCAAGGGTGTGGGCCCCCTGGCCTTGATTCTTTCGCCAGTATTTTCTATTATTTCCAAAAATAATCTCCGTGGAGTTTCAGGTCATTCCGAGAATTTTTGTTTCTGCACATAAATAACACCATGGCAATTCTGCTGAAAACAGCGTCAGTTCGGGTTAGTTCCATTCAAATCATGCAAGTTAGAGTCCAAAACAAGGGCAAAAGTGTTTGGAAAAGTACATACGACGGAGATGTATCAACGGGACTCATCATCGTCCTCGCTTTGAGGCCCCTTCCCCTTGTGTTCAGTATTTAACTTACCAGCCTATTTGAAAACCCAGCAGTTTCTGTTGGAGTGGTTGGCAGGCTTGTCGGGGGTGCCATGAATCTGGCAAGGCCTATCCATTATCTTATCCAAATTAGATGGACCGTCTCTGTTTCCTTTGAATGGATTCTTCCGCTGACCGGGTTTGGAGCCTCTGAATCCGAGTTGATCGCCTTATCGTCAATTTCTTCATTGTTGTTCCAACGCTTGTTTTTGTTACATCATAGCCTTCCGTTGCCATCCCTGGCTTCACAGGTTCTAGGGTAGCTGGTACTGTTGCTTATACGAGCCAACCAGCTATCTTTGCCTGTGCAGAAACGGGTCATAAGTGTAGTAAGAGCTGCCATAGTCTTCGGCTTTTCCTGACCGAGGTGTCGGACGAACCATTCATCACAGAAGCTGTGTTTAAAGGCCGCTAAGGCTTCGGCGTTCAGACAATCGACGACTTGATTCTTTTTAGTTAAGAACCAAGTCCAGAGTTTGCGGGATGGCTCTCCGGGTTGCTGGACTATGTGACTGAGGTCATCTGCTTATAGTGGCCGGACATAAGTACCTTGGAAGTTGTCTCGAAAAACATCCTCCGAGTCTTCCCAGTTGCCAATAGAGTTTTCTAGGAGGCTATTCAACCAGTGTCGTGCTGGTCCTTTTAGCTTTTAGGGGTAGGTATTTAATGGCATGGAGATCGTCACCGCGAGCCATGTGCATATGGAGAAGAAAATCTTCAATCCATACAGCGGGATCTGTCATTCCATTGTATGCTTCAATGTTTATGGGTTTAAACCCTTCTGGAAACTGGTGCTGCATTACCTCATCGGTAAAGCACATGGGGTGTGCGGCTCCTCTATATCGGTCAACATCACGGCGGAGTTTGGATGACATTCGTGTTCGGTTCTCGGACCAAACTTGGTGATGCTTGTCGCGCCAGGCTTGATGGCCGTCGTCTCGTGTTGGAGCACGTCCCCTTGACTCGTAGATTGATCTGGTCTGGCCGGCTCTATTGTCCAGGTCCTGACGTAAGTCATACGTGTAGCCTAGAGCCGCTGCATCTCTGCCTTTAAAGCGAGGTGGTGCGGGCTGGTGTTCGGCGTAATTAGCCGCTTTGTCCCGTCCACGTGGTGGTCAGTCCGGTTCATCAACATGATTGCATCTTGACGAAATTGGCTCAAGGGCCTCGTCGTCGAATTGGGGTAGTAGCCTGCACTTTTGGTAGCTTTTTATTGGGGGCTCTAGGCCTTATTCTTTGGCGTCCAGGACCATCTATCATTGAGTGTATCTTGTTCAGCTTGAAGCTGTTGCTGTTTCTTTTTCAGGCTCCTCGCAGTGGCGATGAGCTGTCGCTTGAAGATTTCTTGCTCGAGGGTTTCCTCTGGTACGATAAAATCTTTGTTACCGAGGCTAACACCCTCCTTGGAGGCTGGCAGATAATTACTATCCTCCGAATCCTCATGATCGACAAGTTCGTCTGGGTTGACTTGTCCTTCTTCCCACTCATCCTGCTCAACAGCAGGCTCGATGGGGTGGTTGGAGTCTTCGGCGTTCTCCGGAGTGTCATTGTCTCCGGTGCCGGTATTGCTCTCCTTCTCGTGAGCGGTCGTGGGCGGCGCCGCTGACGTCGGTGTTTAGGTGGTGCTTAAACAGGCTTGTCCTCGATCGGGTCTTGAGCGCTATCATCGTCCTTCTTTTTGGGTGTATCCACCACGTACACGTCGTATGTAGAAGTGGTCGTCCAACACACAGTGGTGGATGGGTTTTGGCATGATTCGGCTCCGACATCGTCGTCCATGTCGTCGATGTCCTCGGAGGCATAGTCTAGCATGTCGGTTAAGTCCTCGACAGTGGCTATCAAGTGGGTGGTGGGTGGGACGTAAAATTCCCCGCCCTCGGCCCCTAGTCCGGGCTGGGCGTAGTTCGGAAGTCATACCTCCATTATGGCGAGAGATCACATTAAGTCCAGAGCCTCGTTTAGGAGCGATAGCTGGACTGGTGACTGAGGGCCTGCGGAGCTGGGTCTGGAAATCGCCGCTCGTTCGTGCTCAATGGACGCAGGCCTCAAGAGTTCGGAGTTATTATCTAGAGGTGATTCTGCCTTCCCGATGACAGGGAGGGCCCTATTCGATTCCAAGCCTGCCGATGATATGGTCACCTCTGGGTCTCCGGCGGGGAGCTCCGTAGTAGGAGAGGATCCGGTGGGGTTCATACTCCCGTCTTCGGACAGGGTGGTCCGCTCTGGATGTAAGGCCAGGGCAGGACGATAGTTGATCCTTGAACGGAGCCTGGTGGTGGATCCGATGGGCTTCCTTCATATAGATGAGGAGCGGTGGTCGAGGCCGAGAATCCTTTGAAGATCAAGTCTCCTCGGATATCAGCGATGTAATTCAGGCTCCCGAACCTGATCTGGTGACCAGGAGCGTAGATGTCGATCTGTACAAGGTGACCAGTTGAATTGGCACGCAGAGCGAAGCCGCCAAACACAAAAATTTGACCAGGGAGTCCAAAACAAGGGCAAAATTGTTTGGAAAAGTAGATACGACGGAGACGTATCAACTCCCCCAAGCTTAAACCTTTGCTTGTCCTCAAGCAATTCAGTTGATAAACTGAAAGTGATAAAGAAAAACTTTTACAAACTCTGTTTGCTCTTGTTGTTGTAAATATGTAAATCCAGCATTCAAGTTTTCAGCAAAGATTATGAACTAACCATATTCACAATAAACTTTAGCTCTCATAATTACTCATATCAATGGTATAATCAACTAGCGAGCAATAATAATAAATCTCGGATGACAACACTTTCTCAAAACAATCATAATATGATATAACAAGATGGTATTTCGGTAGCCCTTTATGAGACCGCAAAACATAAATGCAGAGCACCTTTAACGATCAAGGACTGACTAAACATTGTAATTCATGGTAAAAGAGATCCAGTCATAGTCATACCCAATATAATTTAATAGTAATGGATGCAAATGACAGCGGCACTCTCCAGCTGGTGCTTTTTAATAAGAGGGTGATGACTCAACATAAAAGTAAATAGATAGGCCCTTCGCAGAGGGAAGTAGGGATTTGTAGAGGTGCCAAAGATCGATTTTGAAATAGATACAAATAATATTTTGAGCGGCATACTTTCATTGTCAACATAACAACGGAGAGATGGCGATATCCTCCATGCTACACACATTATAGGTGGTTCTCAAACAGAATGGTAAAGTTTATACTCCCCCTCCACCAACAAGCATCAATCCATGGCTTGCTCGAAACAACAAGTGCAATTATTTTGATTTGGTTTGCTTAAAGCATGGGACTGGGCATCCCGGTGACCAGCCATTTTCTCGTGAGTGAGGAGTGGAGTCCACTCCTCTTGAGAATAACCCGCCTAATATGGAAGATATGGACATCCCTAGTTGATACATGAGCTATTCGAGCATACAAAACAGAATTTCATTTGAAGGTTTAGAGTTTTGCACATACAAATTTACTTGGAACGGCAGGTAGATACCGCATATAGGAAGGTATAGTGGACTCACATGGCATAACTTTGGGGTTTAAGGAATTGGATGCACAAGCAGTATTCCTGCTTAGTACAAGTGAAGGCTAGCAAAAGACTGGGAAGCGACCAACTAGAGAGCGACAACAGTCATGAACATGCATTAAAATTAATGAACATTGAGTGCAAGCATGAGTAGGATATAATCCACCATGAACATAAATATTGTGAAGGCTATGTTGATTTTTTTCAACTACATGTGTGAATGATACGTCTCCAACGTATCTATAATTTTTGATTGCTCCATGCGATATTATCTACTGTTTTAGGCAATATTGAGCTTTATTATCCACTTTTATATTATTTTTGGGACTAACCTATTAACTGGAGGCCCAGCCTAGATTTGCTGTTTTATGCCTATTTCAGTATTTCGAGGAAAAGGAATATCAGACGGAGTCAAAACAGAACGAAATCAACTGGAGAAGTTATTTTTGGAAGGAAACCCAGCTGATGGACTTGGACCCCACGTCAGAAGATATGGGAGGTGCTCACGAGGGTGGGGCGCCACCCCCCAGGCGCGCCCCCTGCCTCGTGGGGCCCCTGTAGCTCCACCGACGTACTCCTTTCACCCATATATACCTACATACCCTAAAACTTCCAGAACAGAAGATAGATCGGGAGTTCCGCCGCCGCAAGCCTCTGTAGCCACAAAAAACCAATCGGGACCCTGTTCCGGCACCCTGCCGGAGGGGGGGAACCCTCACCTGTGGCCATCTTCATCATCCCGGTGCTCTCCATGACGAGGAGGGAGTAGTTCACCCTCGGGACTGAGGGTATGTACCAGTAGCTATGTGTTTGATCTCTCTCTCTCTCTCTCGTGTTCTCTCTTGTGTTCCCTCTATGGCACAATCTTGATGTATCCCGAGCTATGCTATTGTAGTTGGATCTTATGTTTCTTCTCCCCCTCTAATCTCTTGTGATGAATTGAGTTTCCCCTTTTGAAGTTATCTTATCGGATTGAGTCTTTTATGGAACACTTGATGTATGTCTTGCCGTGCTTATCTGTGGTGACAATGGGATATCATGTGCCACTTGATGTATGTTTTGGTGACCAACTTGTGGGTTCCGCCCATGAACCTATGCATAGGGGTTGGCACACGTTCTTGATTCTCCGGTAGAAACTTTGGGGCACTCTTTGAAGTACTTTTATGTTGGTTTGATAAATCTGAGATTGTGTGATGCATATCGTATAATCATGCCCATGGATACTTGAGGTGACAATGGAGTATCTAGGTGACATTAGGGTTTTGGTTGATTTTTATCTTAAGGTATTATTCTAGTACGAACTCTAGGGCTGTTTGTGACACTTATAGGAATAGCCCAACTGATTGATTGGAAAGAATAACTTTGAGGTGGTTTCGTACCCTACCATAATCTCTATGTTTGTTCTCCGCTATTAGTGTCTTTGGAGTGACTCTTTGTTGCATGTTGAGGGATTGTTATATGATCTATCTATGTTATTATTGTTGAGAGAACTTGCACTAGTGAAAGTATGAACCCTAGGCCTTGTTTCCTATCATTGCAATACCGTTTACGCTCACGTTTATCACTTGTTACCTTGCTGTTTTTATATTTTCAGATTACAAAAACCCATATCTACCATCCATATTGCACTTGTATCACCATCTCTTCGCCGAACTAGTGCACCTATACAATTTACCATTGTATTGGGTGTGTTGGGGACACAAGAGACTCTTTGTTATTTGGTTGCAGGGTTGCTTGAGAGACACCATCTTCATTCTACGCCTCCCACGGATTGATAAACCTTAGGTCATCCACTTGAGGGAAATTTTCTACTGTCCTACAAACATGTGCACTTGCAGGCCCAACAACGTCTACAAGAAGAAGGTTGCGTAGTGGACATCAGTGAACATGTGCCAAGTCAAGTCACTTAAATCATTCAAAGGAGGATACCACCCTATCATACCACATCACAACCATTTTAATAGCATGTTGGCATGCAAGGTAAACCATTATAACTCATAGCTAATCAAGCATGGCACGAGCAACTATGATCTCTAATTGTCATTGCAAACATGTTTATTAATAATAGGCTGAATACGAACGATGAACTCATCATATTTACAAAAACAAGAGAGGTCGAGTTCATACCAACTTCTCTCATCTCAATCAGTCCATCATATATCGTCATTATTGCCTTTCACTTGCACGACCAAACGACGTGAATAATAATAATAGTGCGCGTGCATTGGACTAAGCTGGAATCTGCAAGCATTCAGTAAACAGGAGAAGGCAAGGCAAGGCAATATGGCCTCTTGGTTAAATCAACAATAATGCATATAAGAGCCACTTCAACAATTTTATTATGGTCTTCTCCTATCGACCCCCAAATAAAATAAAAGAAATAAAACTATTTACACGGCAGAGCTCCCAACAAGAAAAAGAAGAACAGGAAATCTTTTTGGGTTTTCTTTTAATTATTAATACAGCAAGAAAAGTAAACTAGCAAAAAGCTACTACTATTTTTTTTTGTTTTCTTAAGGTTTTTCAAACACACAAGAAGAAATCATAAAAAGAAATATAAACTAGCATGGATATTACAGTGAAAAAGTATGTGCATCGACAACTAGCAATGAGTGTGTAAACATAAATGTAATGTCGGTGAGAGATACGTACTCCCCCAAGCTTAGGCTTTTGGCCTAAGTTGGTCTATTGCCACGGCTGGCCTGGCGGATATCCAAAGTTATAGTTGGGGTCGTACTGAGATGCAACAGTCATTGCATCATGGGCTGCAGCTTGGAGGTGAGCTATCTCAGCCCTCCTCTTATACTCATCCGCCTCCTCTCTAGTTATAAAATATCTCCCTTTTGTCTGAAAGTCAAAGAAAGTAGAAGCAGGGAGAGTGACGTGATAGGTGTGTCGTCTGTCAAAGATTAGTCGGTACTAGAGGAACTGATCGTTCATCTCAACAAAACGAGGATGAACCATAGCCTCATAATCTAAATAAGCAGGAGGCAACTCAATATCATCCTCACTTATGGTTACACCAAGAAAATTAGCTAAACGGGTTGCATAAATTCCACCAAAGAAAATCTCCATTAAATCTATTATTATGCAACCTACGTGCAACAATGGCTCCCAAATTATAATGTTTATCTCCTAACACAGCACTCCTGAGAACACTGAGGTCAGGGACACACATATGACATACTTCATCCTTACCAGTTATGCACCTACCTATGAAGAGAGAAAAATAATGTATAGCAGGAAAATGAATGCTCCCTATGGTAGCTTGTGCTATGTCTCTAGATTCACCCATAGTTATACTAGCAAGAAAATCTCTAAATTCAGATTTGCGAGGTTCACTAGTACTACCCCATCGTGAAAGTTTGCAAGCAGTGGTAAAATCCTCTAAGTCCATAGTATAAGAATTTTCATAAAGATCAAACAGGACAGTTTGAGAATTGCGTGAAGATGAAAATTCAAACCTCCTCACAAAGGAACTAGTGAGATAGTGGTACTGACGACACTTATCTGCCTCAAAGCTCACAAGATCAGCGTTACGCAAATATGCGTTAATTCTTCCTTGATTCCTTCTTGATCCATGCTACGTCTTGAGCTTGCGTTGGTTTTCCCCGAAGAGGAGAGGATGATGCAGCACAGTAGTGTAAGTATTTCCCTCAGTTTTTGAGAACCAAGGTATCAACCCAGTAGGGGGCCACACACAAGTCCCTCGTACCTGCACAAAATGATAGCTACTCACAACCAACGCGATTAGGGGTTGTCAATCCCTTCACGGTCACTTACGAGAGTGAGATCTGATAGAGATAATATTTTTGGTATTTTTGGTATAAAGATGCAAAGTGAAAAGTAAAAGGCAAAGTAAAACAAAGCAAGTATAAAAGTGATGGATATTGATATGATGAGAATAGACCCGGGGGCCATAGGTTTCACTAGTGGCTTCTCTCAAGAGCATAAGTATTCTACGGTGGGTGAACAAATTACTGTTGAGCAATTGACAGAATTGAGCATAGTTATGAGGTTATCTAGGTATGATCATGTATATAGGCATCATGTCCGAGACAAGTAGACCAAAACGATTTTGCATCTACTACTATTACTCCACTCATCGACCGCTATCCAGCATGCATCTAGAGTATTAAGTTAAAACAGAGTAACGCCTTAAGCAAGATGACATGATGTAGAGGAATAAATTCATGCAATATGATAAATACCCCATCTTGTTATCCTCGATGGCAACAATACAATACGTGCCTTGCAACCCTTTACATCCTTTGGGTAAGGACACCGCAAGATTGAACCCAAAGCCATGCACTTCTCCCATTGCAAGAACTACCAATCTAGTTGGCCAAACCAAACGGATAATTCGAAGAGACTTGCAAAGATAACTCAATCATACATAAAAGAATTCAGAGAAGATTCAAATATTATTCATAGATAAGCTAGATCGTAAACCCACAATTCATCGGTCTCAACAAACACACCGCAAAAAGAAGATTACATCGAATAGATCTCCACGAGAGAGGGGGAGAACATTGTATTGAGATCCAAAAAGAGAGAAGAAGTCATCTAGCTACTAGCTATGGACCCGAAGGTCTGAAGTAAACTACTCACACTTCATCGGAGAGGCTATGGTGTTGATGTAGAAGCCCTCCGTGGTGGATGCCCCCTCCGGTGGAGCTCCGGAACAGGCCCCAAGATGGGATCTCGTGGATCAGGAAGTTGCGGCGGTGGAATTAGGTTTTGGCTCCTCTTCTGATCGTTTGGGGGTACGAGGTATATATAGGAGGAAGGAGTACGTCGGTGGAGCTTCGACGGACCCACGAGGCAGGGGGCGCACCCTAGGGGGGCGCCCCCCACCCTCGTGACCGCCTCTCAGGTTCCTTGGCGTAGGGTCCAATTCTCCTGGATCATGTTCGGTGAGAAAATCATGTTTCCGAAGGTTTCATTCCGTTTGGACTTCGTTTGATATTATGTTTCTTCGAAATACTAAAAAAGGCAAAAAAAGCAATTATGGGCTGGGCCTCCGGTTAATAGGTTAGTCCCAAAAGTAATATAAAAGTGGAAAATAAAGCCCATTATAGTCCAAAACAATAGATAAAGTAGCATGGAGCAATAAAAAATTATAGATACGTTGGAGACGTATCAGACATCCCCAAGCTTAATTCCTGCTCGTCCTCGAGTAGGTAAATGATAAAAAGAGAATTTTTGATGCGGAGTGATACTTTGGCATAATTTCAATGTAAATCTTCTTAATCGTGGTATGCATATTCAGATCCGAAAGATTCAAGACAAAAGTTAATGTTGACATAAAAAATAATAATACTTCAAGCATACTAACAAAGCAATTATGTCTTCTCAAAATAACATGGCCAAAGAAAGTTATCCCTACAAAATCATATAGTCTGGCTATGCTCCATCTTCCCCACACAAAGTATTTAAATCATGCACAACCCCGATGACAATCCAAGCAATTGTTTCATACTTTAACATTTTCAAAACTTTTTCAATCTTCACGCAATACATGAGCGTGAGCCATGGCTATAGCACTATATGTGGAATAGAATGGTGGTTGTGGAGAAGACAAAAAGAGGTAAGATAGTCTCACATCAACTAGGCGTATCAACAGGCTATGTAGATGCCCATCAATAGATATCAATGTGAGTGAGTAGGGATTGCCATGCAACGGATGCACTAGAGCTATAAGTATATGAAAGATTAACAAAAGAAACTAAGTGGGTGTGCATCCAACTCGCTTGCTCACGAAGACCTAGGGCATTTGAGGAAGCCCATCATTGGAATATACATGCCATTCTATAATGAAAAATTCCCACTAGTATATGAAAGTTGTAAAATGAGAGACTCTCTATCATGAAGATCATGGTGCTACTTTGAAGCACAAGTGTGGTAAAAAGATAGTAACATTGTCCCTTCTCTCTTTTTCTCTCATTTTTTTATTTGGGCCTTTTCTCTTTTTTTTATGGCCTCTTTTTTTTTGTTGTCCGGAGTCTCATCCTGACTTGTGGGGGAATCATAGTCTCCATCATCCTTTCCTCACTTGGGACAATGCTCTAATAATGATGATCATCACACTTTTATTTTTCTTACAACTCAACAATTACAACTCGATACTTAGAACAAAATATGACTCTATATGAATGCCTCCGTGGTGTACCAGGATATGCAATGAAACATGAGTGACATGTATGAAAGAATTATGAGCGGTGGCTTTGCCACAAATACGATGTCAACTACATGATCATGCTAGCAATATGACAATGATGGAGCGTGTCATAATAAATGGAATGGTGGAAAGTTGCATGACAATATATCTCGAATGGCTATGGAAATGCCATGATAGGTAGGTATGGTGGCTGTTTTGAGGAAGGTATATGGTGGGTGTATGATACCGCGAAAGGTCTTGCGGTATTAGAGGGCTAGTAATAGTGGAAGGATGGGAAAAAGTGCGTATAATCCATGGACTCAACATTAGTCATAAAGAACTCATATACTTATTGCAAAAATCTAGAAGTTATCAAAGCAAAGTATTACGCGCATGCTCCTAGGGGGATAGATTGGTAGAAAAAGACCATCGCTGGTCCCCGACCGCCACTCATAAGGAAGACAATCAATAAATAAATCATGCTCCGAGTTCATCACATAACGGTTCACCATACGTGCATGCTATGGGAATCACAAACTTCAACACAAGTATTCTTTAAATTCACAACTACTCAACTAGCATGACTCTAATATCATCATCTTCATATCTCAAAACAATTATCAAGCATCAAACTTATCTTAGTATTCAACGCACTCAAAAGAGAGTTTCACATATCTTGAATACCAAGTATATTAACATTTAGCAAATTACCATGCTATTAACGACTCTCAAAATAATCTAAGTGAAGCATGAGAGATCAAGTTTCTTTAAAACAAATGCACCACCGTGCTCTAAAAGATCTAAGTGAAGCACTAGAGCAAGAATTATCACGCTCAAAAGATATAAGTGAAGCACTAGAGTATTCTATCAAATTCCAATTCATGTATGGCTCTCTCAAAAGGTGTGTACAGCAAGGATGATTGTGGTAAACTAACAAGCAAAGATGCAAATAATACAAGACGCTCGAAGCAAAACACATATCATGTGGTGAATAAAAATATAGCTCCAAGTAAATTACCGATGGAAGTGGATTTAAAGAGGGATGCCTTCGGGCATCCCCAAGCTTTGACTTTTGGTGTCCTTGGATTATCTTGGGGGTGCCATGGGCATCCCCAAGCTTAGGCTCTTGCCACTCCTTGTTCCATAATCCATCAAAAAGAATTCACCCAAAACTTGAAAACTTCACAACACAAAACTCAATAGAAATCTCGTGAGCTCCGTTAGAGAAAGAAAACAAAAGACTACTTTAAGGTACTGTAATCAACTCATTCTTTATTTATATTGGTGTTAAACCTACTGTATTCCAACTTCTCTATGGATCATAAACTATTTTACTAGCCATAGATTCATCAAAATAAGCAAACAACACACGCTAAACAGAATCTGTCAAAAATAGAACAGTCTGTAGTAATATGTAACTAACGCAAACTTCTGGAACCCAAACAATTCTACCAAAATTAGAGGACCTGGAAAATTTGTTTATTGATCAGAATCAATTGGAATCAATATTTTATCACGTTCTGGTGATTTTTAACAATTCGGGCACTGAGCGCAAATTTTCTGGAAATTACAGCAAGATCAAATAACTATCATCCAAGAAGATCCAATAGGTTTAACTTGGCACAAACACTAACTAAAAGATAAAACCACATCTAAACAGAGGCTAGATGGATTATTTATTCCTAAACATAAGCAAAAACAAAAAACTAAAAATAAAATTGGGTTGCCTCCCAACAAGCGCTATCGTTTAACGCCCCTAGCTAGGCATAAAAGCAAGGATAGATCTAGGTATTGCCATCTTTGGTAGGCAATCCATAAGTGGCTCTCATTATAGATTCATATATTAATTTCATTTTATTTCTAGGGAAGTGTTCCATGCCTTTCTTTAATGGAAATTGGAATCTAATATTCCCTTCCTTCATATCAATAATTGCACCAATCGTTCTAAGGAAAGGTCTACCAAGAATAATAGGACATGAAGGATTGCAATCTATATCAAGAACGATAAAATCTAAGGGCACATAATTCCTATTTGCAACAATATGAACATCATTAATTCTTCCCATAGGCTTTTTAATAGTGGAATCCGCAAGATGCAAGTTTAGAGAGCAATCATCAAAGTCACGGAAATCTAGCAAATCACATAAAGTTTTGGGAATAGTGGAGACACTAGCACCCAAATCACACAAAGCATGAAACTCATAATCTTTAATTCTAATTTTGATAGTAGGTTCCCATTCATCATATAGTTTCCTAGGGATAGAAACTTTCAACTCAAGCTTTTCTTCATAAGATTGCATCAAGGCATCAACAATGTGTTCGGTAAAGTCCTTATTTTGACTAAAAGCATGAGGAGAATTTAGCACGGTTTGCAACAAGGAAATACAATCAACTAAAGAGCAATTTTCATAATTAAATTCCTTGAGATCCAATATAGTGGGTTTAGCAATATCTAGATTTTTATTTCTTTCAATCCCACTTTTATCAATTTCATCATCAAGATCTAAAAACTCTGAATTCTTAGAACGCCTTCTAGGTAAAGGAAGATCATATTCAGTTTCATAAAGATTAATATTGCAAAACAAAGATTTAATAGGGGACGCATCATTAACTTTTAGATCTTCATCTTGATTTTCATAGGAATTAGAAGAACATGCTTTAATAAAGGCATCTTTGGAAGCACGCATCCTAGCTGTTCTTTCTTTGCACTCATCAATGGAAATTCTCATAGCTTTGAGACCGTGAATTAAAAGTTTCAAAGCAAATTCAAACATAAATTTTTTTAAATACCTAACAAACCAAGAGGAAATTCTATCTTAATTTATTTTATGAGTCCATTTCATATAAGTTCTTAAAATTCAAATACTTCCTAAAGATTCATAGGGGAAAAATTTGTTAAAAAGTCTTTATTTTCCAAAACAATAATTTTTAGGCAAAGTGAAAACCAGTTTAAATCCAAAAAAAAAATTCAATTTAAAATCTTATCAATTTTTTTTTGTATCCTAAATAAAACTTTCAATATCATTTCACAAAGGCAAATTTTTTCTAAAAGTTCAAAAAGGTATTATTTCAAAGATTTTTGGAAAACAAGATTAAGAAATCATTAATTTTGTTTTGAATCAAAATTTGGACATCTTAAGCACCCCAAAGCAATCCAACCCCCAAACCAGGAAAACAGGGGAGGAGGAATTGGAAAAAGGGGAAAAAGGGAAGGGTAAGGGGAAAAAAAGGAAAAATTTTTTCAAATAATTTGGATTCTTGGAGTTTATTTTGTGATTCCCAAAACCAAAACCTTCTTCATCGAGCTTTTTTTTCCCCAAAAGGAGGAATTCAAAAGGGAAGATTTCCCTAGTTTTAGCCAAGGTAAATCCATAAGGCCCGACAATTCTGCAAAACAATACATCCAAAATTTTTAATCCTTCAGGTACCTTTAATTGATAGAAAAATTTTTGGTAGGAAAAATCAAAGTAAAAATCATAAAACAAAGAATTTTAAATGATGGATTTATATGATAAATAGCCGGGGATATTTCCTATTTTCTAAGAGTAAGATTCTAGGTGGGTAAAAATTCTGTTGACAAGATTTAGAAGAAATTTAATAAATTTTTTAAACATCAGTCAAACAAGTAGGAAAATTTCATTATCATTCTCCCCATGAGCACCAGCATGATCAGGTTTAATTAAAATCGTCTTAAGAAGATACATAGGGGGAAAAATTATAAAGATTCCCCATTTTTATTAGGCAAAATAAACGGCCTTAACCCTTTCTGGAAAACCCAATTAACCCAAATGCACTTTCCCATTCAAAATACCAATTAGTTGGCCAAAAAGCGGAAATTGAAAACTTCAAAAAATCAACAAATAAAGAATTCGGGTTGAAAATTATTTGAAATGGACAAAACCCAAATTATGATTAACCAAAAACCCAAAAGTTAATTGAAATACTCCAGAAGGGGGAAACATTTATTGGTCCAAAAAAAACCATCACTACGCATGGACCAAGGGGAAAAAAACATTCATCAGAGGCTATGGTGGATTAAACCCTCCTGGTATCCCCTGTAACTCGAAAGGCCCCAAAATCTCTTGACGGAATTCCTGGTTTAGGGCCCCGTGACAAAATGCTTTTAAATTGGGAAATCGTGGGGACGGGGAGGGGGGGCCCGGGGCTCCCCCATCGGAGTTTTTTCCTTGGGGGGCCAACCCCTTCACGTTCTAAAAACACGGAAGGTTTCATTTTTACTCCGGAACTTTTTTGAAATCAAAAGGAAAAAAAAATTGGGTTGGGCCCCGGTTAAATTTTCCCAAAAGAAATTAAAAGTGAAAATAAAGCCCTTTGTAAAACTTAAATCAGGACAACAAAAAATGATCGTTGGACGAAATCCGTTTAAGGTTCCCCCCCTTTGGACGTTGGTGGTTATTAATTGAGAAACCTGGGTCCTTGCCCTTGGCCCCTTGGCCTTAAACTTTTTTCCTTGAAAATTTCAAATTTTATAACTTCAAAAAAATAACCGTCAAAAAATTATTGTACTCCCCGTTGATATTGTCTTGAATCTTGGAAAAAAAAGAATCAAGTGCTGGTATAGGCAAAAAAATTTAATGAATAAAGCCTAAACAAAAATAAAGGACCATTGGAGGATCAAAAAGAACTCCCCCATTTTTAATCTTTAGAAGGGAATCAAAAAGCAAAATAGCTGAATGTGTTCTGGTTGGTGATTTTTGGGAAAAAGGGTTTGGTCAGGAAAATGGAACCACCATCCCCGAACCCCTGGGGCCCCATGGGCCAGGCTCCCCCTTTGTTTAAGCCAAATATTCCAAAATTTCCAGAAAAATATATTAAATTGGGGGCCATTTGGAAACTTTTATTTTGGGGATTTTATAGCAGTAATTGAAAAAAAATTTTTATTTATTTAACTAAAAACAAAATAAAAGATGAAAGTTTCTTTCAACCATCCCCAGCTTAAAGGTCCCTAACAAGGTTGAAGGGTTTTAAAAAATCTTCTAACTGGGGAAATTTGAAAAAATGTTTAATGGGGATATACCCCCCAAATTTTAAAACAACCGGTGGGAGGTTCAAAACCTTTCATGGAATTTTTCCAATAAGATATATAATTGGGGTTTTTTGGGAATTAATTTGATTAATTAAATGAAAATGAATTTTTTTTCAATAAACCCGAGTAAAAAGGGTTTAAGTTGCTCTAATTCCTCAAATTCAAGTAACAAAAGTCCTTAAAAAGTAACATTTGAACAAAACAATTCCAAAATACCGGAGGAAGATTGATTTACACCATTTCAAAGAATTTCAGTTTCAATTATTAAAATCAATTCTTAAAAGAGGAAAGAAACAACTCCAAATACATGATTTTAATAGTTTTTTTAATGGACTGGTTGTTTCTCCGGATTTAGTTTCTTAGGATTACCCTTAAAAGTTAAATTGCCTGTGGAAATTTCAGCTTCGGTATTTTCATTTTAAAATTTTTAATACTTGCTAAGGATTCAAGAATACAAAGCCAAAAAAAATCAACACAGCAAACTCAAAATCCCGTATCCTTTTTTGGGGTTTTGGAGGAAAACATGGGTTTTAACCCATTTTCTTTCTTTACCATTTTTAGCAACAAACCTCAGCATAACGTTTTCTTTGTTTTTAAGAAAAGTTAATTTTACTCAATCTTCTAGGTTAGATCACTAAATATATTAACAACATAGGTTCATTTCATTACTTTTTTTTGAAAAAAATTCTTTATTTCTTTTAGCAAAGGTTCATGAGGCATGCAAAGCCACATTTTATTTTCTTCTTTTAAAGGCCTCTAATATTTTTTCTGGAATTGTAAAGGATGGTTCGGAACAAAGGTTCTTCTTTTACCATTCTAGACCACTCTAACAACTATCTTATTTTTATTCAATTCGGGAAAATCATTCCCTTAATACTTGCTGTTGGGGTAACCATGAACATTTTACTAATATTTAAGTTCATTTAATCAGAATTTCACCCAATGAAATATCATTTTGTTTCTTGTCACCAAAATAGGTTAAAACTTTTGCAACCAAAGTTATCAAATTCCCTTTAGAAACTTGTGGAATTTATTTTCAAATGGAAAATTTCCTTTAACCTTGGGTTAAAGCCTGAGTTTCTTCAATAGGGATAAAAATCATATTTTCTTCAAGGAAAATTAATCCTGACTTAAATAAGGGGTAACTTTTAACATTTACTTTTATATTTTTTTAAGTTTCTTTCCTCTTGCATATTTAAAAATGCAATCTTTTGATTGGTTAATTGGTTCAACCAATTTTTTCTTTTCAATTTATTAATAAATTTACATTGGTGCCCTGAAAGAGAAACCCACCTTTTTTGGAAGATCTTATCCTTATGGTATCAAGTTTTTTTTTTAAAGGATGATAGGCAAAATTAAAGGCGGAATTCCCCAAGTTTGGGGTTCCTTCTTAATTTCACTTATAATTTTCCCTTAAAGATTTTTCTTTGGCAAAATTTTAGCGAAATAAACATTCGGGGCTTTAAAAAGGGTAAGAAAAAAATTTTTTGCACACCCTTTAATGAAAGGAAAATTTTTAAGGTTAATAGTGTTTTTTTTAGGAACGGGCATATCTTTTTTGAAGATGTGCCAAAAGTTTAATTTAATAAAAGGATAACAAACCAATGTTTAATGGTCCAAGTTTAAATCCTTTCATTAACAAAATATAATCTAAGCAGGCTTTTCTTTGACAGGGTTTTTTTTAGCAGTAATAATTTCTTAAGATCCTTTACAGAACAAGAAATTTACAGTTTCTTCACCTAAATAGCCCCGAATTGGAATTATATTTAGGGGCCTATCAAGGAAAGGGTTTAAATTTTGGGGTTCCAAACGGTAAATTAGCATAAAGGCCCCCTTTTAAACCGGTTAAAACCGGTCAAAAAAACCCGAAGTAGGTGGAGTTTAGATTGGAAGACCAATATTAAAATTTAGGGTTTTTTTTTATATTTTTTTCTTTAATTTTTTTTCCATTTTAACGTTTCTGGTTTTTCATACTACCCGAACGTTAGCATATATTAAACTAGTAGAACCAACATCTTTTTAACTAATGTTCCAAACCACAATTTAATTAACACAATACAACCGTTAGCAAACTTTCTTAAACATTTCCGGAGCCGGGCTTAACCTTTGGGCCTTGGGGAACAACGGAAGGGTTTTAGGGGGGTGGGGTAATATTTCTTTTTTATTGGTCAAAAAATCCCTTTTTTTGGTTTTCCGTCCTTTGGACTTTGCATTTAATTTAAGAAGGAACAATATGCATTTATTATTTTGCTAAACATAATTTAAAAATTTAATATGTTTTGCAATACCCATTCCTTCTTTAATATGTCCTTTGGGGCCCCCAAAATTTTCCAAAGAAAGAATTTTTTCAAGGCCTTTCGGGAAAGGAATTTTGATAATAATTTCAAGCAATAATTGGAGGCCTCTGCAGCTGTCTTAAATTCTTACCTTTGAAACCTTTAAGTTTTTCATTTCCGGGTTTGGTTTGAACCTTGAACCCTTTGGGAAAAAAAATGAATAAAGGGTTTAAAAGTTCAATCTGTGGAACTTGGGGGAATATTAAGTTTAAGATTGAAATTACGTTCATCCCAAGCAATGTTAAGCTTTTTTTTGATTGATCCGTATTTAATTTCTGTAATTTAAGATCACAAGCCCAGTGAAATCTTATACCTTTTTTTTTAACCATTTAAGCCATTCTCTGAGGCAAAAGCAGAATTTTTAACGCATGGAAAGGAATTTAAGGAATTTATTTTTGGGGCCTTAAGAATTGATTGTTTGTTTTATCGTGGATTTATTTTCCAGTGTATTCATTCTTTATAGTGAGGTCCATTTTCCATTTCTCACTTATTGATAAAACCAAAAAAAGGTTGGGTTTAATTACGGAATGTTACAAAAGGTACTATAGTAGCAACAAATTAAGAAAGAAATCACTTTAAAATGAAGGTAGTTTTATCTTATTGTATTGCGTTAGTCTCAACGGCCCTTTTATGGGTTTTTCCTTGACATTACCATGGGGAAATCACTCTTTAATTTCATTCCATTATCAACAAATTTGTGGGAGGTTTTACCTTATTGTGACCAAAGGTTGGCCCCTTTATTTTTTTTAAAATTCCTAAGGGCATGGGCTCGATTCGAGGGTTTTTTATTTTAAACTTCAGTCTTAAGGCCCTTTTAAAATTGCCCCCTGGGCTAAACTGGCCCAATATTTGGAAAGACACGAGCACAGCCCGCTGGAATCGGGTTGCAATGGAAGGTTGCCTCGGGGGGATTTGTAAAAGCAACGGCATCCGCCACCTTCATGGATATGTTCTTCATTTTGACGTGTAGCTCGCAGCTAGTGTTCTCCGTGATGTCATCCACGGGGTATCTACCCAGCATTGCGTCGTCCGGGGCGGAACCCACGCTGCTTCTCGGCATGGATGGGGCGGTGCTATCCAATGCTGGATCATTCACTAGCTGCTGCAGCTGCTGAGACCCCCTTTGCTGGGTAAGTGAGTCGATCTGCTCCTGCTGCCGCTGGAATTTGACTACCAATTCCGCTTGACTTGCTTCTAGGCCTTGAAGGCGTTCATAGTCCCGCTTCCTCTGCTCCTCCTCCATCTTCCTCTTCTTCTCCTCCGCAATCTTCTTTCTCGCACGGGTTCTGTAGTCGGTGTTCCAGTCCGAAAACCCCTCATACCATGGAATAGAGCCCTTGCCTCGTGTTCTTCCCGGGTGTTCAGGATTTCCCAGGGCACGCGTAAGCTCGTCGTTCTCTCTGTTGGGCTGGAACATCCCCGATCGTGCCTCTTCTATTGCAACAAGTATCGCATCGTCGGCTCCCTTCAGACTTGCCCTCGTCGAAACATTGCCTGTCTTGGGTCCAACTCCCCCATGCGCATAGAACCAAGTCCGACCACCGGGGCCAGCTCTTAGTAACCGGAGTGGCACCTGCATCCTCCATCTCTTTCTCGACTTATCCCACTTAGGCATTGCCACCGCGCAGCCACCTGGCCCCACTTATGGAACTTATCCTTTTTTCGCATTCTTCTTGTTTATTCTCGACTATTCCTTAGCTAATTCTGAATCCTTGAATTTCACGAAATCGTCCCAATGAGCACGTTGGTTCTCTAGTGTTCCCTCGAATCACGGAGTCTTCCTTCCTCCTTGACGTATTTGTCCCATTCACGATTCTTGTGGTTCTTGAATGCAACCGCCATCTTCCTAAGAGCAGCGTCCTTGACTTTCTGCATATCTGCTTCGTGAAATGATCGGTAGGGTGAAATGTTCCATGAGAGTATCCCAAAGCAGATCTTTTGATTCTTGTCGACAAAAGTAACATCTGGACGTGGAGCAGCGTCCTCTTTGCCTTTTTGTCTTTTGTCTTTTGCTGGCTCTCTCCATTCTTGAAGGGAGATCGGGAGTTGGTCCTTCACAAGAACTCCGCACTCACGAACGAACTTGTCCGCAATCTTCTTAGGCGCTAATGGTTCGCCATTAGGTCTGACTGCCTCGATATTGTACTTTACGCCCTCCTTCAACTTTTTGTTCGGGCCTTGTTTCGTCCTTTTGCCTGAAGATTTGCTCGATCCGGATGGCTGAAAGAACAAAGATCGATTCGTTAATATATCTTCAAGTCATTTAAAACATGTGATGATCACGAGATACCTGCTTATATAAATATATATACCTCGCCGGTCTTTGTTGTTTCAGGATCAACATGTTCTTCGTCATCGTCATAATCGTAGTTCATGACTTCATCAATTCGGTCGTCGCGATCGAATATCATATCACCCTCTCCGGTGTTGTTTAGAAATTCGGAGCCGTCATAATCTTCTTCATTCGATAATCATCGGCCCGCGTATCATATCGAACATGGTCTGTTCTCCTCTCTCGTCGGTATTGTCTCGACATAGCTTTTATTTAACTAATTCAAAAGAAATATAAAACAATTTAGTATTCAAATTACATCATCTCGAATAATAGATATAATCTCGAATACTTCATCTAGAATAATAGATATAATCTCAAATACATCGTCTCGAATAATATATAATATTGAATAGTACATCTTTGGCTAGCTAATTAAAGATCGAATACTACAGAAGAATCTAGGACACTCATGTTCTCATGTGGCGGTGGACACCCAAAGAGAAGGAAACTGTCGGGATTGGGTGCGACATATGCCAAAGGATGGCTTATCATGGAGGGCGAGTAGAACGTCGCGGTGCACGGAAACAGGATGAGGCGAAGACATGCACGCCGTGAATCTTACCCAGCTTCAGGGCTCTCGAGGAGATAACACCCCATCTGCTGCTCAGGGGTCTCCGCATGATCACTATGGCAAAGTGGGTACAAGAGGCTCCTTGAGTTGTTGGGGTGAGGAAGGAGAAGGGCACGACTTGCTCTTCTCTCCTCTATGTGTGTGTCTAAAACTACTAGCTTCCAACCCTTTGCATGGGTGCCCCAGAGGGGTTTATATAGGCCTACCCCCCGGGGGTACAACGGTAATCCGGCTGGGTGTGGGTCCCAGCCGTCAGTCTCTAAGTCGCCGTCTTCTCCGCCGACTCCTGGGGCCCGCCGACTAGTGGGCCTCGCTGACGGCCCAGCATGGGGCCGACAGCCCTTGTCCGCCGCGGGCGGGTCTTGCCGGCTGTAGATTACTGTAGCCGTGCTTCTATTGACGCGAGCTTGGTCATGGGGTTATGGCAACAGTGCAGCCGCCTGGCGGGCGATCACTGTTGCCATTCCCCGTCTTGTCTGGTTAATGGCGCGTGGATCCCGCGGGAGGGGCCGGCCGACTCCCGGAGGCCGACTCCATCGGGTCCGTCTTTGGGGCGCTCTCGCCGTCTTCAGTACTCCCGCCGACAGGCGGGTACCGCCGTCTTCGGGTCGTACAGACAGGCCATCGTGGGTACAGGAATCTGCCCACGGTGCTGATGTCAGGGCCGGCATGGCAACAGTGCTGCGCCGGACGGAGAACTCCGTCGGTACGGCGCTCTGTAGCCATACCTGCCCTTTACGGGCAGGGTAGGGATGGGCCGCAAGGCGGACTTTCCCCACCCCGCTCGTAGTCGCCCAGGCGCGAGGTGGTGGGGGTCGCGGGCCGACTCCCTGTAGCCGGCCTCGCTGGAGGTCGCCGGCTTGGAGTCGGCTTGTCCTGAGGTCGCCGTCCTAAAGTCGGCTTGTCTTGAGGCCGCCTCTGGGACTCGGCCCAGAGGGTAGTCGGCGACTCTGTTGCCGACTCTCTGAAGGCGGCCCTTTGTCTTGGGGTCTTGAGGGGCGCAGCCTGCCCCGATGTTTTGAAAGGTTCATGGGCTCGGGTTCGCCTACCCGTAGTCCATTACTCCGACAGTAGTCCCCGAAGCTGGGGAGGCGCCGAGGGCAGCCCGTCGAGGAGCCTCGACAGCTTCATCCCTTTGATGGAAGAATCTGGACTCGGCCCGCCGTCTCCATCTGGAGTCGGCTTTGCAGGGGGCCGTCTTGCTCTTCAAAGGTTTCAAGGTCGGCGGGATCGGCGGCGTGCTCGATAAGCTTCCGGCATCCGCCATTGTGGGCCCGCCACGCGACGGCGCGATCTGCCAGCCCACGCGTGACAAGACAGGCCCGTCGGGGGGCCGCCATCATTTTGCGCCCGGCGCGCAGCGGATCCGCTGCGGTCGTGCGGCGGAAGATTTCCACGCCGTTATCTGCTGCGATAACGTCGTGGGTTAAATCGTGAGGCGTGGGGACGTGGGCGCAGTTAATCCCACGCCCGCCCCCTCGGCTTCGCAGCCTAGGCGCCTATAAGTAGGCGGGGGGAGGGAGGGGGCGGCGACGCACGCGAACTCTCTCATCCCCGATCCCTGCTTTGTCTTCTTCCTTGCTCCACCGCGCCGAGCCTCGTTTCTTCCTCGCCGCGGAGATGAGGTCCTCATCCGCCGCCGCGCCTCCCACCACGCGCTCCGGCGTGTGGGACGGCTCCATCATCGACAACGACATAATTGAATTCCTTCGTCAAACGCGCCGCATCCCCGCAGCCACCTAGTGCGGGCTCGCGCCGCGCCGGAGGGCGATATCACGCCGGCGCCGGAGGAGGGCGAGCGGGTGATCTTCCGCTCGCACCTCATGCGCGGGCTGGGGCTGCCGGCGAGCGGCTTCTTCCGCGCGTTCTTGGAGTTCTTCGGGCTCCAGCCGCACCACCTCACCCCCAACACGGTGGTGCTGCTGGCCGCCTTCGCATCCTTATGCGAAGGTTTTCTCGGAGTTCTCCCCACCATCGAGCTATGGGGGGAGTTCTTCCAAGCGAAGCTCGGGACCCACGTTGCTCGCGTGCCGGCTCTGTGCGGCATGTTCATCGCCAAGAGGAGGCCGGTGCCCGAGAATCCTTTCCCTGCCATCCCCCTCATCAAGTCGGTGAAGATGTGGCAGCGCTCGTACTTCTACGTCAAGAACGTCGCCCCCGACGGCGACTGGGTCAACTTGCCGCCCTACGTGGGCGGCGAACTGGCGGGCCGACCCACCAGCTGGTCCTACAGGGCCCGGACGCTGACTCTCGCAGGCACCGCCGCCGTCGCGCAGCTCCGTGTAATGATACAGTCGGAGGGCCTGACTGGGGCAGACTTGCTGGCCGCCTTCATGGCGCGCCGAGTTCTCCCTCTTCAAGGCCGACCTCATCTGATCTGCCAGATGAGCGGCTGCCGGGACCCTAGCCGGCTGTGCTCCAAGGACATGCCCCACGCGGAGGTGGTGGACATGGTGAACTTCTTGGCGAACTGCGACCTTACGGAGGAGTGGCATTTCGGCAAGGAGCCATACTCGCGCGCCAATCCCCCGCCGACGGTAAGTTTGCTTTTGCTTCTCTGTTTCCTTCCTTAGCCGGATCCGGCTCTTACTTTCCTTGGTCTTTTCTGACTCAGAATCCTCTCATGCCGCCCTCGACCTGCGCCGCGGGGCCGGCTCGCGACTTCGTCCCCGACCGGGCGGAGAGTGACGCCGACGACCCCGACTTGGGCGTGGCGGCGATGGAGGCCGACGGCGAGGGAGGGGGAGGGGCCGACGACTTCAGGCCCTCGGCCACCTTTGCAGACTGGCCCGATGATGAAGTCGCCCGCCGCCCAGCAGAGAGCCGACCATCCAGGCGCGAGCTCCTCCGCCGCCTTGGGGGCCGAGGCGGCCGAAGAAGCCGGCCGGGCCGAGTCAATAGCGGCCAGGCCAAGAAATTCAGGGAGCGGCGCGCGACTCATCGTGAAGAAGCGGTCGCGAAGGCTAACCGCTTCCATAAGGAGGTGAAGAAACCACCGCTGGTCTCTGCGTAAGTATCTTTTTTATTCTGTCTTGTTTTCTTCTGGTCCATCTTGCCCGAGTCTTCTCATGTCCTTTTTTCTCATCAGGGCTCCCCTCACTTTGGAGAGGGTCGCCGCCGCCTCCGTCATGGGGTCGGCGGAGACGTCCGCCAGCTGTCGGCGGGTTGACCCTGCGGCCGCCCTCCAGGAGGCAACAAAGCGGAATGCGCAGGAGAAGCGTGACGAGGAGGCGGCCGCCCGTCGAGAGAAGGCGGAGGCCGAGAAGGCGGTCGACGCCGCTGCTGCAGCAAGAAGGCAAGCCGAGGAGGCCGCGCGCCTTCAGTCGGCGCTGCTCGTCACTCCGCCGAGCTCAGCGCCACCACCGCCGGAGTTCACGGGGCAGTCGGAGGGAGTCGGTGGTGAGGTCCCCGTCGCAGGGAGGGAAGGCGGCGAGGTCTCTTCGCCGGGCGCGGCCGCGCCACCTCCGCCGCCCGCCGCGATCGAGGTCGCGAGGCAAACAGCCGGCGGACCCACCCGTTGCAGACCGACGAGCGGTTGCGGCGCAGCTGCTTCTTCAAGTCGCCTCGCCAGTGCGGCGCCGTCTTGAGAAGGCGGACTCGGCGCCGCGCCCCTTGGAGACCGGCGCCGCCAGCTCGGCCATCCCCGACGCTGAAGCGACAAGCGCCGCGCCCGTTGGGTGGGTGCGAGGAGGCGGCACGGGCCTGCTGAACACGGCGCTCCTGGACGTCCAAGCGAAGCTGCGGGCTGAAGGCGCCGCCCTCCAGAACCTTTCCAAGGCGCACCTGGCGTCGCGATCCGCCGTGCGGGTATGTTTCATTTCCGAATTTTCTCTTGATCTTTCTTCGTGAGGCGCCGCACGCACTCCACTGGTGTAGTCCCGAAGTTTGGGTCGCCGAGGCGGTGACCCGAACTTTATTTTCTTACTTCCAAGTTTTTATCTGTGTGTGGAATCCTTGTTACAGGAATATCACAACCTCCGCGCTACCGCCTTCAACCGCAACGTTGAAGAACTGAAAAAGCGGGCTGCTGACCTGGCGAGGAGCCGAGGTGAGTTTCCTTCTTCACGGGGGCACGCTGGCGCACCTGCGGGTTGTAGTCCCAGAGATTTGGGCCGACTGCTGCGCAGTCGGGCCGGATCTTCCTGGCGACCTTCTTAACTGACGACTTCACGTCCTTCTTCTTTTTATTCTTCAGAATCCAACGCCGCTCTGCGGGGGCAGCCGGGTACGGCCGAGACCGCCTTGCGCGCCAAAGAGGAGGAGTGCGGCAAGCTCGCCGCAGAGCGCGACCTGCTGGCTACGCAGCTGGCGGAGCAGAGGGAGCTGCTCAAGGCGGCGCGGGCTGAGGCGGAGAAGAAAGAGGCCGCCCTCAGAGCGAATTTGAGAGCGAAGGCCCGCTGGACCCAGAGAGGCGCAGCTGACCTCCGGCTTCCATGAAATCGAAGATATCGTCGATGGTAAGTTTGCTTTTACTTTCTCTTTTGGGTTGCCGACTATGGGTTAAGCCGGCTCCTGTTTTTTCTAACTTGCTTTTTCTTCTTCTTGGCAGACTTCTTCCCTGGTCATACGCAGGCGGCCAATCAGGCCATCGAGGCCGAGCGCGAGGCGCGGAGGGCGAGTGGCGCTGAGATCGCAGCCAACGCCCCCCGGACCCTTGACGAGCAGCTCCTGAGCATTGAGGCTCGTCTGCGGCCGGCACATCGGATGTTGCGCCGTCTTCAGCGTGTCGGGGCCCAGGCGATTGCTGCCCTGTGGCCGGACATGCCGATTCTGCGCACTCCCAGCCGGACCGCCGACTGGCTGGAGGTCGCGGCTGGGCGTCTTGAGGCTTGAAGGGCTCATGCTCAGCCGGAGCTCGGCTGAGCCCTCGAGTTAAATCAAGCGTGGTATCTGTGGCTTGACTGGACCGGCTGGCCGCGTCCGGTCAGAAGCCCAGGCGGAGCTGCAGGCCGCGGAGGGCGCCCTCGTCGAGCGTGCGGCGGCGATCGCCGACTACACGGACGCCAGTGTCTTCGTCCCCGAGTGGGCTGAAGACGGTGGGGAGGCACCGCCGGAGTGGATCGAGATGAACCCGGACTACGGCGAGGATTCGGCGGAGGTGATCGACTCCAGCACCGAGGATGAGGATGAGGCGGAGGACGGAGACGGCATGGAGGTGCCAGAAAACGGAGCGAGCGGCCAGCCTCAGCTTGACCGCGCCTCCAGCAACGAGCCGCACCCATCTGAGCCAGCCGCTGCCAGAGACGATCAAACCGAGACTGCCCAGCCAGCCGCCCCGGCGCCTGACGCCGCCGCCGCCTTCGGCCTTCCAACCCCATCCGCTGCTTTGGATTTATTTTATCTGTTTGTTAGTCTTTCGAAAGGACTTTGTTAATTCGCACAATTCCACCCGCGGGGTGTATTCTGAACCTCTGTTCGAAGATCCGGCCAAGGGCCTAAGTTTGTGTAAATATTATTCTAATTTTATGTTTCCTTGCTTATTGCTCTTGTGGCTTTTTCCCTTGCCGCCTTCCCTTAGATGCCGCCTTGCCCGTCGGGCAACCGCTCTGCGGATTGCCGTCTAGGTCATGTGCTTGGCTACTTTGAGAAGGCAAGTACTTGGCCATTTTAGAGTCGTTTAAGCAAGTTGGGTAGAAAACGGCAAGCGGCTTCTAAGAGTCGGTTTCATTTAAAGCGGGCTGGCGCCGATTTAAACTATGTGTATGCTTTGGATCCTTAGCCATTTTTTCGTGTGGGTGCCCGCTCTACCTTACTCCTGCCCACCAAACAGTCGCTCTGCGAGCTGCGGCTTCTGACAGGAGACGGCTTGGGCACCGCACGCTACTTGTCGGACTTCAGGAAGCACTTCATAGCTCAAAAGCGGCGAGTCCCTGGGCCGACTAGTCGAGCCCGGTGCCAAACAGCATAATCGAAGGGTAACATACTCAAAGGAATAATACTTATCATACAGATAACAAAAGAGGGCAGTCCCCGAGCTCGTCTCGGGGGGCCCGGAGTCTTGGTATTTCAAACACAAAGGGGTAGCGTGGCACATACTGCATCAACTGTAAAATCTTCGGAGGAGATTCGCATTCAATGGCTGCTCCGTTTCTTTGCCGGAGTCGTCCCTCTTGCGCGCTCGGGGCTTCTGAGCGTCGATCAGGTAGTAGGAGTCGTTGCCCAGCACTTTACTGATGATGAACGGTCCTTCCCAAGGCGCCGACAGCTTGTGCTGGCCGGCTGTTCGCTGGATCAGCCGGAGCACAAGGTCGCCCTCTAGGAATGATCTTGGCTTGACCTTCTTGTTGTAGTAGCGGCGCAGACTCTGCTAGTAGATGCTGGACCGGCTGAGTGCTAGCAGCCAGCCCTCTTCCAGCAGATCGACGCCGTCTTGACGTGCTTCTTCTGCTTCCTCCTCGGTGTACATGGTGACTCGCGGGGAGTCGAACCCTATATCCGTTGGGATGACGGCTTCGGCACTGTAGACGAGGAAGAAGGGTGTGAAGCCAGTTGACTTGTTTGGAGTCGTACGCAGACTCCAGAGGATGGCTGGCAACTCCTCAAGCCAGCAGCTGGCCGAACGCTCCAGTGGTTCGACTAGACGAGGCTTGATGCCAGACAAGATGAGGCCGTTCGCTCGCTCCACCTGGCCGTTTGACTGCGGATGGGCAACGGACGCTAAGTCCAGTCGGATGCCCTGCGTCGCGCAGAAACGGGCCAGGGCGCCCTTGGCGAAATTTGTGCCGTTGTCGGTGATGATGCTGTGTGGTACGCCGTACCGAGTCGTGATGTCGGCGATGAAAGTCACTGTCGTAGGACCATTCAACTTCTTGATGGGTTTTGCTTCTATCCACTTGGTGAACTTGTCCACCGCGACAAGTAGGTGAGTTAGGCCACCTCGTGCCATCTTGAATGGTCCCACCATGTCCAGGCCCCAGACAGCAAAGGGCCAGGCGATGGGGATAGTCTTGAGCGCTGAAGCCGGCTGAAGCGTCTTGGAGCGGAAGACCTGGCACCCCTTGCATTTTTGAACTAATTCCTTGGCTTCTTCTAGGGCAGTCGGCCAGAAGAAACTGTGTCGGAAGGCTTTGGCGACGAGTGCTCTGGAGGCTACATGATGGCCGTGACCGCCTACGATGGATGTCTTCGAGGATTGCTTGGCCTTGCTCTGATTCGACGCAGCGCTGGTAGACACCGGTGACGCTGCGCCTGACCAGCTCTCTATTGACTATAGTGTAGGCTGCCGCTCGGCGTTGCACTTGCCGAGCCAAGGTTTCATCAGTTGGTAGCTCTCCGCTTACCAAAAACTTCAAGATGGGCTGGGCCCATGAGGGTGCTGCTATTTCTTCGACAGCCAGTACTGCTACTTGGACGAGGGCGGCTGGGCTGGGAGGCGGCGGGTTGGAGTCTGCAGCAGCTTGCTGAGTTGAAGAAGTCCCCGGGCCGATTGGCGCAGTCCCGGCCGATCTTGGAGTCTTTGCAAAAGGTTGCCGCAGTCCCGGGCGGGTTCAAGTCCGGGCGGCCGGCTACCAGCGTTCTTGGGGCGTCTTCAAGGATTCTTGTGCCGTCTCGCCGAGGCTCGAGTCGGATCTGCCTTCTTGAGGGGAGCCGCACAAAATGGAGTCGACTCTGGTTACGGTTTGATGGATGGCTTGAGAAGGCGCCAAGGGCGACGCCGGATGGTATTACTGTCGGGTGGAACCGATTCTTGCCAGGGCATCTGCTTGGCCGTTGTCTTTCCTTGGTACATGGAGGAATTCGCATCCCTCAAAATATCCACTCAGCTGCTGTACCAGAAAGCGGTAGCTCGCCATATTTGCATCTTTGGCGTCCCAGTCGCCGGATGACTGTTGGACCACCAAGTCGGAGTCGCCATAGCACAGGATCCGGCGAATGCCGAGCTCTTTGGCAAGCCGGAGCCCGTGGATGAGCGCCTCGTATTCAGCGATGTTGTTGGAGGTGGCGAAATGGATCTGCAGCGCGTACTTGAGCTTGTCGCCTTTAGGGGAAGTGAGGACCACGCCGGCTCCCAAGCCGGTGCGCATCTTGGAGCCATCAAAGTGCATCCGCCAATGGGTGGAGTCGGGCGCTGGCGGCAGATACTGGGTCTCGGCCCAATCGACGAGGAAGTCGGCCAGTGCTTGTGACTTGATGGCGGTGCGGGGCTGGTAAAAGATGGTGTAGGGGGCCAACTCTATGGCCCATTTGGCCACTCGGCCTGAAGCATCTCGGCTTCCGATGATCTCTGCTAGTGGGGTCGTGCAAACCACGGTGATGGGATGCTCTTGAAAGTAAGGCTTCAACTTCTTGGCGGCAAAGTGCACGCCGTAACACATCTTCTGGTAGTGGGGGTAGTTCTGTTTGGAGGTCGACAGTACCTCGCTCAGGTAATACACCGGTCTCTGGACAGGTAGCGCCTTACCTTCCTCCTTGCGTTCAACCACAATAACTGTGCTGACTACCCTGCTGGTGGCGGCAATATACAGGAGCATGGGCTCCTTCGGAGTCGGAGCCGCCAGCACTGGGGGAGTAGTCAGCATTCTCTTCAACTGGATAAAAGCTTCGTCCGCCTTGGAGTTCCATTCAAAGAAGGTGGTCTTCTTCATGTGCTGGTACAGAGGAAGGGCTTTCTCACCCAGCCGGTGATGAATTGGTGATAGGCGTAAGCAGCGGTGAACTTCTGCACATCCAGCAGTCGGCGGGGCACTTGCATTCTCTCAATTGCCTTGATCTTCACGGGGTTGCACTCTATGCCGCGTTCGGATACCAGGAAGCCAAGGAGCTGGCCGGCTGGTACTCCGAAGACGCATTTGTCTGGGTTGAGCTTGATCTGGAATCGGCACAGGTTTTCAAAGGTTTCTTTGAGGTCTTCCAACAGCGTTCCTCGCTTCTCCGTCTTCACCACCATGTCGTCCATGTAGCGTGGGCGTTTACGCTAAGCTGCTTGAGGAGGCACTTCGCATACAGCGCTGAAAGGTGGCGCCGGTGTTCCTCAAGCGAAGCGTCATGGTCGTAGCGAAGGCTCCAAATGGCGTGATGAAGGCGGTCTTCAATCTGTCTCGCGGGTTCAGCTTGATCGATGATATCCTGAATATGCATCTAAAAGCTCAATAGCTCGCATCCGGTGTGGAGTCTATCACCGATCAATTCTTGGTAGAGTGAAGCGGGTCCTTGGGGCAGGCTTTGTTGAGGCTTGTGTAATCAATACACATCCGCCATTGCTTGTTCTTCTTTAGTACCAGGACGGGTTCGCCAACCATTACGAAAGAAAACTTCCATGATGAAACCGGCGCAGGAGCCGGGCTATCTCTTCTCCAACAACTCTTCTTTTTTCTTGACAGTAGGCGCAAGGGCTGCTGACGGGCTTCACATCAGGTCGTACATGTAACTTGTGCTCGGCGAAATCCTTGGTACACTGGCATGTCTTTGGGGACCATGCGAAGATGTCCCGATTCTCACGGAGGAAATCGACGAGCTCGCCTTCCTATTTGCTGTCGAGGTTTGCACCTATGACAGCGATTTCTGGTGCTCGGGTCCAAGGGTATCTTCTTGGTCTCTTTGGCGGCTTGAACGAGCCCTCTGCTTCGACTCCTTGAGTCGGACGATATCTCGGCTTCTTGCGGCCATCGCCACAATCCGATCCAGAGGCGCTTCTCGGCCGCGATCACGGGGACTCGGCCAGCCGGTTGCTTTTCAAGTGGCGGCAACTTCCTGTAGTCGCCGGCTACGGTCAGAATCCCCTTGGAACTCGGCATCTTCATCTTGAGGTAGGCGTAGTGGGGGACCGCCATGAACTTGGCCAAAGCAGGTCGGCCAAGCAAGGCATGGTAGGGGCTCTCGAGGTCCACCACTTGAACCAGATCGCTCTCGGCGAAAGTGATCCTTGTCCCCAAAGAGGCGTCTATCGAGAATCTTGCCAATCGGTGAGCAGGAAAGGCGTGTACAATTCCGTGGAACACAGTCCGACTATCTTTGGAGCTGCCTCGCTGATTCCTAGCTTCTCCATCGTATCCTTATGCAGGATGTTGATGTTGTTGCCTCCGTCTATCAAGATCGCGAGAAGCGAGCGGCCTGCCTATCCGTGGCAAGGTGGCTCCCAAGACCAGGGCGTAGGAGCCCGGATTCGCATCACCTCTAGGTGATCAGCAGCTCCGGTGATGGGCTTCTCGGACCGAGGCATGAATTCAGGGGTGTCGGCGCCTCGACATTCACCTCCTGCTGCTGCCGCCGCTTTGCTGCTGGCGATCATCAACCACGCTGGTAAACACGACATAGGCACCGTGCTCTTACGGTAATCGTCTTGTCTCGCGCCAACTGGCGGACAGCCAGCTCTTGGGGGCGGTGGTGGAGGCGGGCCCAAAGAGCGGAGGAGGGCAAGGCCGTCTCCTTGGCGATCTGGTGAGCAGTGGCACTTCCGGTGGTGTGATTTGGCGGCTTCGCGCGCTGTGGAACTTGCGAGGTCCGCCCGAGTCTTTCGTAGAGAAGGCGGCAACCAGTTGGACTTGCCGCCTTTACGCCTTGGCGAGAGGCTGCCCCTCCGCTGCTGGTCTTCGATCGCCGCCACCTGCCGCTGTTGGAAGCGGCTGCGGGCCTTGCGCTTGTGATCATTCTGCTGCTGTCGCCGACTGGCGTCGCCAGCCGGAGTTCTGGGAGCATGAGGAGCTACTTTGCCAGTCGCACTGACTTCGATCTCCGTCTTCATGGAGGAGTCGGCAGTGGCGTACTTGTCTGCTATGACTAGCAGCTCGTCGAGGGTCTCCGGCTCGTCGCAAAGGAGCTTGTGCTTGAGGAGGGTGCCTTCTCTGCACCCGGCGGTGAAGTATTCGATTGCCTGCACCTCGTGCACTCCTTCGCAGGAGTTCCGGAGCTCGCCCCAGCGCGTGAGGTAGTCGCGAGTGGACTCGTTGGGGCCTTGTACGCACAAGGACAGTTGACGAGGCTTGGGAAGTCGCTTGTATGTGCTCGTGAAGTTGCGGACGAAGGCCTCGGTGAAGTCGACCCAGCCGTTGATGCTGCGGGGCTTCAAGCTGTTCAACCATGTCCGGGCCGTGCCCTGGAGCATGAGGGGAACATACTTTACGGCAACGCGCTTGTTGCTGTTCGCTATGCTGACGGCCGTGGAGTAGTCCACCAGCCAGTCCTCCGGCTTCACGGAGCCGGTGTATTTGGGTGTGTCTCGGGGGAGTGTGAATCCTCGGGGGAAGGGCTCGTCTCGGATGCGAGGTCCGAAACAGGGCAGGCCCAACTCGTCTTCTTCTTCTAGCGCCAGGGATCGGTGGAGTCGCTCGATCCGTGGCGGCGTCGTTCTCTCCGACTCTCTCTCGGCGCCAAGGCGGTCGCCGAGAGTCGGATCTCGACGGGTGGCGGGAGACTTCGCCTTTCTCTGCGAGGGGAGGCTGATAGTCGCCCCGCCGCTCCCTTTGCTCTTAGGCGGCCGTCTTCGTCGCGCTCGATGGAGATGTGAGTCCGGCTATGGCTGACAGCCGGATCCTGGTTCTTTCTTCCGCGGATGCCACCAGTCGGCGTCCGAGATGTCGTGCCTTGATCTCGGCGAGGAGGCAAGTCGCCGTGTTGTCATCGTGGCGCCTCCGTGCGGCGGCAGCCGGTTCTTCTTGGCGGCGCGTCGAGGAGCTGCTGGACTCGCTCCGTCATCGGCGGCGCTCCTCGGTTATCGAAGTTATCCAGCCGCCGCCGCCGGGCAGCGCGAATGTTCTCCGCAGCGTGGCGTACAGGCGACCGCCCCAAACAGATCGGGCGAGGCGCGCCGCTCAGGACCGCGCCTAGGCGGCTAGGCCCAGTCGGAGCCGGCGAGCCGCCCACAGCGCGATCCATCTCGCGCTGGTAGGCTTCCGACAAGCGTCTCATGCTTGCCAGCTTCTATGCACCTACAAGGAGCTGAAGGCGGCGTGCCTCCAGCATTTCGGCGTCGGCGTCCTCCGGAATGGAGGCGGTCAGGTCTTGCAGAACCGCGTCGAGATGGTCACGAGCCCCCCCGCCGGAGGGCTCGCCGTGACTGATGACAAGTACTTCTGTGACGGTGCTCCTGCCGCTCTCCGCGCGAGGGAGAGGCTCGTCGTAGATCACCACGTTGGTGGGGAATGCATCGAGCGACGCCGTGTCGGAGTCGACCAGCATCAGGTCGGTGGAGCCTACGGACTCCAGGTCGGCGGCAGGCTCGCCGTCGACGTGGAGCTGCTCGAGGAGGCCCGCGAGGAGGCTTTCGGGGCCGTCCGTGCCTGCGTCGGACGCAGGTTCGTCGGAGAGGCGAACCTCGCCGACAAGTTCGGCGAGGCAACTCGCCGCGCAGGCAGCCTCGGCGCCATGCAGCGTGTCGGTGCAAACTCCATCTGGCGTGCCGGGCTAGCTGCGCTTGCCAGGGAGGAAGAGGGTTCCCGTCCAGAGCAGGTCTTCGGACGACGGAGCACCAGGCCCCACGGTGGGCGCCAAATGTCGGGGGTTGGGTGCGACATATGCCAAAGGATGGCTTATCATGGAGGGGGCGAGTAGAACGTCGCCGGTGCCTGGAAATGGGATGAGGCGAAGACATGCACGCGGCGAATCTTACCCAGCCTGGGCTCTCGAGGAGATAACACCCCTCTGCTGCTCTGCGGGGTCTCCGCATGATCACTATGGCAAAGTGGGTACAAGAGGCTCCTTGAGCTGTTGGGGTGAGGAAGGAGAAGGGCACGGCTTGCTCTTCTCTCCCTCTATGTGTGTGTCTAAAACTACTAGCTTCCAACCCTTTGCATGGGTGCCCTGTGGGGTTTATATAGGCCTACCCGAGGGGTGGCACGCGTAATCCGGTGGGTGTGGGTCCCGGCCGTCGGTCTCTAAGTCGCCGTCTTCTCCGCCGACTCTCAGGGGCCCGCCGACTAGTGGGCCCAGCTGCCCAACATGGGGCCGACAGCCCTTGTCCGCCATGGTGAGTCTTGCCGGCTGCAGATTACTGTAGCCGTGCTTCTAATCACGCGAGCTTGGTCATGGGGTTATGGCAACAGTGCCGCCGCCTGGCGGGCAATCACTGTTGCCATTCCTCGTCTTATCTGGTTAATGGCGCGTGGATCCCGCGGGAGGGGCCGGCCGACTCCCGGAGGCCGACTCCATCGGGTCCGTCTTTGGGGCGCTCTCGCCGTCTCCGGGTCGTACAGACAGGCCATCGTGGGTACAGGAATCTGCCCACGGTGCTTATGTTAGGGCCGGCATGGCAACAGTGTTGCGCCGGACGGAGATCTCCGTCGGTACGGCGCTCTGTAGCCATACCTGCCCTTTATGGGCAGGGTAGGGATGGGCCGCAAGGCGGCCCTACCCCATCCCGCTCGTAGTCGCCCAGGCGCGAGGTGGTGGGGGTCGCGGGCCGACTACCTGTAGCCGGCCTCGCTGGAGGTCGCCAGCTTGGAGTCGGCTTGTCCTGAGGTCGCCGTCCTAAAGTCGGCTTGTCTTGAGGCCGCCTCTAGGACTCGGCCCAGAGGGTAGTCAGCAACTCTGTTGCCGACTCTCTGAAGGCGGTCCTTTGTCTTGGCACTACTAGGAAAAGGCCTACTAATGGCGCACCTAATTTGGCCATTAATGGCGCATTAGTGGTGCGCCATTAGTGCCACGCCATTAGTATATTTTACTAATGGCGCACCGCTGGTGCGCCATTAGTATCTGGTATACTAATGGCGGACTTCGAATCGCCATTAGTATATACAACAATCGCCATTAGTATGCCTCCCGGGGCCATGTATACCAGTGCTTTGGCATACTAATGGCGCACAACAACAAGATCGCCATTAGTAACCCGGCATACTAATGGCGCCTTTGTTTAATGATCGCCATTAGTATCCTTTGGCATACTAATGGCGCACTATGATGTGATCGCCATTAGTATGAATATTAGGTTTTTTTATTTTTTATTTTCTGTTTTTTGCACAGGTTACAAAATGTATAATTGGACAAAATATAGACAACACACATCAACAACAGATTCATCGAATACAATAGAAGATTAGTCTCTGAATACAATTCATCATATTAGTCTCCGAATACAATTCATCATATTAGTCTCGAATTGAAAAGACCGAACAAAGATAGAACATTATATTACAAGTCTCGAGACCGCGAGTAGCGAGTTTGTCTTCACATTACAAGTCGATATTGATCATCTAAACTACCATCACATAGAAGAGAGCTGAGGTCATCACGATGAGCATCATCACGATGAAACTTCGTCTTCATCCGGTTCCTCAACGCTCCCTCCCTCTCCGCTAGATAGCGGGCGTATCTAGATTCGGCCTCGGCCCTAGTGGTGTACCCTTTGTAACTGTTACCGCTGAATCGGTGAACCTGTCTCCAACACTCCTCCCGATCGTCGTGACTCGGGAACCTTACCCTTGTACACGACATACGACGGCATCGCTATGCACTAGCCAAGCGAAGCGTTAGTACCAATTCACAGACAATACATAAGCAATATATAAGTATGCAGCAGAGCGATCGGAAGAAAAGCAAGACATTAATAGCATCGATTACATCTAAGTTGAGCGACTCTCGAAACCAAAGAGACATACTACAAGTTCATTAAAGTTTAATTACAACATGAGCCAATCGATGTTTCAGAACTAGACACAGCATCACTGCTTTCGACTCGACTCAAGGGACCGGGCGTGGATGAAGCCGCCGTCTACCGTGGGAGTCATGAAATAACAGGCGTTGTCAGCCTGCATTTGTAGCATTGTGTCGATGTCTTTGTTGGACGGTTGATTTCGAGGTAGAACTGCCCGAGTGCGAAGGACATCTTGATGGATGATTTCCGCAAACTCCATTGGATGCGAAAGAATTCTTGTCGATGTCGCGTCTGGATTGCCGACACGCTCGCGGCCCAATCTTTGAGTTTACTCGGTAGCGAAGTTGATGATGGTCCCGCACGATCGCCCGCATGTGATGGATGGCGTAGTAGGCACCCTTCGACCGCCGGTGGCTGCTTGGCGAGCGAGCGTCGTATTGTGGGAGAACACGTGCTTGCCGTGATTTTACGAATAGGCCTGGTGAAGGTGCCTCCAGATTTGGCGTGGCGGGAGAACATCATCAAGAACCTTCTTGACATTTGTGTAGTCTACGTTCGATTGACGGTCCGGGTCGAAATCGTGGCCATGGAATATTTGGGGCTTAGGAGGATGAGCGTGCAATGTGTCACTGCAGAAAACACGGAATGTTAAAAGAAAAGCGATCGAAATCTAAGAATTCATATGTTACGGGCGGTTGAGGGAGGACTTACTCGGGAAAGTAAGGCACGAGGAAGTTATCCTTATCTTGGTTTGCGAATGGCGCCTTCGAGGTAAGAACTCGCGACTTGCGGTCCCAGCGCTGCCCAAGATCTTGCACGCATGTAGAAGGGTCGACTATCACGATGTCCGGGGTCTTGTCGCGAATGATCCGCATCTCCATACTCAGCGAAAATAGCGAGCGAAGGTGTAGTGCAGCGGATGAAGGTTCAACATAGCGTGGATGTCATCAAACCGCAGGATGATCGTGCGCCCGATGGAGTTATCCACAAAGCCCTTGCCCTCGGCACCTTGGCGCGAAACCGGGTATGCCACATCCTTCTCTACGAGGCGCCGCTTCTCCAAAGAAAGAACACATCATGCAGACTCCGCATAGCACCGTTTGCAGCATTGAGCATATTTGTCGGTAGCATCGCCCTACCCGCCACATGCACCCTCCTCGAGATATCCTCAGGTGAAGGTGGCCCGTCCTGAGCACGGATCATACTCGGTGCCGGCTGGCCCGCACCCTTGTTAGTCTTTCTTTTGCGTGCCTTCTTCTTCTCCTGTAATGGGACCGAGTTCTGCTCACAGACCGCCTTCTTGAGTGTGTTGGGGCTGATAATATTTCACACCTCGCCTATCTGAGGCTCGGTGAAGTCGGCAGTGGGCGTCTCACGAGAGCTGAGCGGCGGCGGCGCTGTTGCAACTTGGCTTCTCCGCGGTACCAGCTAGATCGCGCACGTCTTTTGTTGGGTTGGGTTCTTGAGAAGGAGGCCCCATGAAGTCGCCACCGTACCCATGATCGGCAAAGTACTGATCGACGTTGCCAAATGTATCGTCGTCGTCGTCGTTCTGATCCTGTGCCATATGCATGTTTGGATCGATGGCATAGGGATGTCCGGCACCGTTCGGCGGTCTTGCCATGGGGCCGACTTGGCGCCGGCGACGGTGGCGGTGTTGTCTTTGGGGTGGTGTCCCCGCCCCAAGCGAATCGGCTCTTTGGCCAAAGAGGGCAAGCTCAGCGGCGCTGAGGGTCATCACGTCATCATCGTCGGCCCCGACGGGTCGAATCGGAGGTAACAACTCGTCGCAGCCTGGCAGCACCCGAACCAGTTGAACCCTAAACAAGTTGGGTGGCATCTGGGTACCGTGGAACAAGGGGTTGCCCGGTTGAACGATTTTGCCCTTGGCGACATCGACCAACTCGTTGTTCACGAAGTGCAGGAGAGTGCACGGAACGTCGGCGGCGCCCTGCGAAAACATGTAGGGCGTCAGGGATGCCCAGTCAAAGGCAAGGAGATGAAGTCCTCGGCCGAGAGAGGCTTAATTAGTTACCGTGATGATGGCGTCGAGCTCGGCTAATGTCGAGGCACCGCCAACGGCGGGCGTGCAGTTGATGGAGGGGCCGCTTGTTGCAGAGGTGGCGGCCGGCGTACACCCGGGTGCATTAAGCTCCCGTGCCGGCGTCGGAGACACCAATGCCGCCTCCGCCGGAGACACCAATGGCCCCGCCATCGCGTTCAGCGAGTTGCTGGCCGTGAAGCTAGGAATCGGTGGCGGCCCCTGTTGGCCGCCCGCAATCCCTGCACTCAACCCCTCGATCAAGGTAGGCACAATGGCGGTGATAAATCGCTCCGAGTTGTTGTTGCACTTGCTCTTGGACAATCTCCGAATCCGCGCCACATGTGCCTTGAGTTCTTGAACCTCGCGCGCTGGCTTTCCGAGCTGGTCTTTTCTCCTTTCGCCCACGGTGTTATAGTATGACGACCATTTTGTCGACAAGCCTTTGCCGCCACACGACCAGGTGGCGTCGACTTCTTGAGCTTATCCTTGTTCTTCATTACATTCAACGCCCTATTTAGAGTGGTGTCCCAAGGGTTGCTCTTAGTCGACCCAGCCTGCTTTCGATCGCTGCGGAAGGAATGTGAACCATTTAGAAATTTGGCTTCATTAATTAGAATGCAACCATATGGAGCTAATTACGCGGGGTGTATTCCTTACGAGAACAAGCTCAAGCGCCCTGGTCTTGGATCCGTGGTAAGCTCCTTTTTTTGGTTCCTTCTTGTACCGGGCCCGACGAAAGTTCCTGGTCTGCTTGTCACCGTATTTATCAAAGAGGCGGTAGGCCTTGCTCGGCACGGTCCGCCTCCTCCTTGTCCCATATAGGCTCCGCCACTCTGTAACCGCCCGGACCGAGTGTGTGTTCCCTAAGTTCAGCTCCGCATTTCTTTCCCCACTGACTTGATTCGGAGTTTGCGGTGCTCGAGCAATTGATCTTGAAGTCGTTGTAGTCATCTTCGGTGATCGAAGGATTTTCTCCTTGATCTTCTCATAACTCTCACCTTTCTCGATCATTCTCTTCACATTGCTTTTCCAAGTAGACAGGGCCTTGCTCATCTTCGTGAGGGCAGCATTGTTCACTTTATTCCCTTTGAGGCTTGTGTTTTCAAATTCAGCGGGGAACTTGTATCGTTCGTGCAGCTTCGTGAAGAGGAGGTTGCGCAAATTCCCTCGGTCCGGAGAATGCACCCGAGCTGAAGCGAGTATCCCTTGACTATTCGTTCGGGCGCGTTGGATTCCGTCGAGTCCACTTGATAACTTCCTCCTTGAGGGTGCGAACACAGTCGGGCGCCGGTCCTTCCGTTGCCTCTTCGGTTGGCTGCCATCTGTGCGTGCGCCGCCATCATCAGAGGTGGCATCCTCGGCGACACCATCAGTGGTGGCATCAGTGGGGTCATCCTCGGCGGTACCATCGGTGGTCTCGGGATCGGTGGGGAAAGGCGGCGTCCTCATACAAGTGAGGTTGTTCCTCCATCTCTGGGACAGCTCCGAGAATGCCTTGCCGCCCAACCCCGGCCTCATCGTTGTTGGCCATGTTTCTCTCTAAATAGGAACAAAGTTTGGTCGAAAAGTTGGTTATTGTCAAGGAACAAGATCATGGTCTCATCATTTAGGGTTTATCGACACGAGGCATCCTAAAAGCTAAGCCTTTATCATTGAGGGTTTTTCGACGCCGAGGCACCCTAAAAGCCTAAGCTTTCATCATTAGTCACAAGTACCCGGCCCATGCATTAGTCACAAGTACCCCATATGTCCTATTTTTAGCAAAGTCATGCTAAAATTCACGGAAAATTTCAGCATGACCTTTGCTGAAAATAGGACATATGGAGTACCAATTTTTGGAGCGGAAGTTAATCGACATTCCAGCAAACTCAAGGGCCTCTCGGTGGACAAGGCAAAAAGGCCTTCATCACAACATGGAAAATACATTGGCATGTGAAGAGGTGAAACAATATATGCATCTCCAAGCAGTATCATTCAACATTTTGGACAAACCACTACAAGCAATTTGGATCAGAATAACTTTGCTTGTGTATTAGAGTTCTGCTTTCTTTTATTGTTTCCACCCTTTCTTTGTGACGTGGTTTATAGTGTCCTGCAGAAAAGCTCGCTTTTTGAGTATGTGAAGAGAAACTTCCTAGTATTTACTCCCTCGGTTCCAAAACACTTGTCGTTGTTTTAGTTCAAATCTGAATTAAAACCAAGACAAGTATTTTAGAATGGAGAATGTAATAACAACAAGTACTACCTCTGTTTTTAAATGTAAGACGTTTTGACAGTTTAGTTGAACTGTGAAAACATCTCATATTTAGGAACAGAGGGTGTATAATTAAAGGAAGGTCATTCGTGTTACGAGCAGACACAAGACAATGCATAATTGTGCTAGTAGTAAAACACAGAATCTTGCAAAACCAAAATACTTTCTTATTAAGCGCAAGTGGGGAACACCAAGAGCAGAATTAATTGGCGGTTGCTCATGTTTAACAGCCCCTGTGGCAGCTGAGCTGAAGCAGACAAGTCTCACCAGATGAAATAAGCGGGTTTCTAATAAGTGTGTAAAGAGTGATGATTCTTCTAGAGACATAGTAGCAGTTTCTAACATATTACATCGACAACTGAACTGTCACAAGTAAGAGACCTCATTAGGCTAAAAGCCAAAGCCCACAAGTACTTGTGAACTGAATCTTGCAAGTCCAAACCCATTGCTTGAATCCAGAGAAATAAAATTAGAATGCTCACAGGAAGAATAAACTCACACTAACACATAATTATTACCGATAGGCTAACACCACACATCTTCAAATAATTCCAATATAATGAGTTTGAGTAGAGAAAATGTCATTTCTATTACAACCAAATCCATTTACAGTACAAGTCTAAGAAAAGCTACAAAACATCTTCTAACCATGAGAAGTAACCAACAAGCAGGGAGACAAGTACACTAAAAGAAGACATGTCAGAAAACAGCTCAAAATCCCCACACCCCAACTCAATAAAACTAACATCGCCATCTATGTTTTGGCGAAAAAGTGAACTGTGTAGCAGTACCAGTAAACAGCTCATAACTCCCCCATCGACATACTCTAGGACTGTTGTGTATAACTTTGCTCAGTATCAATCGATCTACTCCAGGGTCTAAGCCTTCGCTAATTTTTTTGTATGTGTACACGCACCATCCGATAGGACTGAACCTCTAGTACTATCTACTGTACAGGCTGCTTCTTGTTGCACTAGAACAATAGCCAACGATTGAAGACATCAGCGACAGAGTAGTCAAGCTTCCTAGGTGGTAATCTTAATTTTGTGGCTGCGGAAGAGATGGGTGAGGAGGACCGGAAGAAGATGGACTTGAGCAAGTGTTTCTAAGTTTACAAAAAAAGAGGTTGAGACCGCTTTTTTAGATACAGCAAAAAAAACCATGGTTTTAGATATACCACGGTTTGTAAAACTAAAGTATTTGTCAAAACCAAACACGTCAAAGTATTTAAAACTGAGATTTTTTCAAAAACCATGGTATTCTTTTAAAACTCCAAAAATACTGAGTAGCCAAACGCAGCCTAAGTAATCATCATATTTTTTTTAATCATCAGAGGCCATAGTAAGACGATGTACTCAGTCCCAAGTACAAAATTTAAATTGAATTAGCCTACATAGCTTTTGGAGCGTGCAAGAGGCAGTACACAAGGGATTAACTACTAAACACCAAGTGCTCTAATCAAAGTTGCGATTAAGAACACATCCCAAATCAACAGCAACAAAAACAACATTAAAATAACTTGACGGTGCTAATCGAGAACAAAGAGTTGCAATATAGCTATGTGAATAAACAATGTAGATGGGACTAGAAGAATTACATAAACATATAATAACATAGCACATAACACTGGTTAGTAAAATGTATATACTTCAGTCTGTCCAGAAATCAACTAAATACTTAATTTACCCGAATTATAACATGAGAGATGGATGGTTAGCACTGTGAAATCTCCAATCTCAAACGAACTGACATGATCTTGTTTATTCATCATTGAGCCAACAAGATTTAATGGGCAATCACATTCACGGGGAAACCAGAAATAACATATGAAGTGGAAAAGAAAAAAGGGATCTATTTTCACGCTTACCTGCAGGGGCTGGATTCGGGGACGAAGCAAGACAAAGGGAAGGAGAACTTCTTGATGTAGAGGGCTAGGTGGCTCCTTGGTTGCAGACAGCGTCACCCTGCGTCGGATCGAAGCTTCAGGTGGCACTACCGGTAGTCAGAGAAGCAGAGGAGTGACCATATCGGCCTGAATCTTACCTACAGCGCCCTGGATCTTGAGGAAGTACGGCGGGGTTGTTCGGCGACGGTCGACTCCACGCTGGCGGTTGGCGACGCGGCTCCTTGGCGGCGGTCGACTCGACTCCTTGGCTGCGGGCGGTGGAGGGGCTCCTTTGCTGCGGACGATGAGGACGCTGAAGGCGCTGGCGGCGACGGCGCTGGTGAGCCCCAGCAGCGAGCCTTGACTTGTGACGGCCCACGCTTCTGGCGCCCTCGTCCGACGGCGGAGGCGGAGGAGGTGGAGGCGGAGCGGCCTTGGGCTTGGGCTGGGCGGAGAGGCGCCGGAGGAGGAGCGGGGCGGGCGTCGAGGCGTCGAGGCGGCGTCGGGGCGGCGTCGAGGCGGCGGGGCAGCGGCGTCGGGAGAGGAGAGGGGAAGGGGATCGAGGGCGAGGGCGAGGGAGAGAGAGGGGATAGGTTTGGGCCGGGGAGGAAGTATGGATGGGGGCGGCACAATACTAATGGCGCACCACACCTCGGTGCGCCATAAGTACATCCATACTAATGGCGCACCTCGCCCTGGTGCGCCATTAGTATTTTTTTTGATTTCTGCTCGAGCCAACAGGTTATCTTCCACCTGCCCTGATCCACATCAAGCTCCCTCTACTAGCTCGACTGGTCAGCTGCCAGTTCTCACACTAGGAGGTCCTGGGTTCGATTCCCAGGCTCCACAATTTTTTATGCATTTAAAATGCTGTTTGATACTTATTTGTGTTTAAATATGTTCAAACTTGTTTAAATCATAACAGTAATATTTTTTATAAGACAGTAATAATTTTTTAAAAATATCATCAAACAGTAATGCCGGTGGAGCGGGGGAGGTGCAAAAGGGGGTGCGGGAGTGGCGGCGGTTGAGTAGGGGAATCGAGGTGCGGGGGTGGTGGCGGCAGTGGACGGGGTGCTTTCGGCGAGGGGACGGATCTGGCGAGGTGGGATAGCGATCGAGATGGAGGGGATCGAGATCGAGTGTCCATGAAATTTAAAAATATTCATGATAGTTCAAAAAGTGCCCATGAAATACAATCGAGAAATGAAGGCTACGATTTAAATACAATCGATCTTAGCTAGCTATCTGTTCACAATCTTCTTGCCCTTCTTTTTCCCAAATGGAGTTCTTACGTGGAGCGGACGTCCTTTAGGTAGGGTGGTCCTGCTTCTTCTTGTGGTGTATGCTTCTACTTCATCATCGTCGTCATGTTCGATCCTCGGTCGCCCGACTTGTCAAGTCTTGCTCATTGGCTACTCCATCCATTCCGATGATCTTCCTTTTGCCTCTCCTCCGACAACACGACCGGGCTTTGACGGGTCGGTAATGAAGAAGCATTGGTCAACTTGGGAAGCCAGTACCCATGGCTCATTTTCGCGGTGACGTTTGCGCCCATGGTCTTGATTTAACCGGGTATAACCATGGTGGTGAAATACCGGTCTTCTTTTAGGGCGCTCTTAGCCCATCGACCGGAACATGGGACCTTCTCTCGGCGTAGCTCAGCTCCCAGATCTCCTCGATCCTTCCGTAGTATCTGTCCTTGTCATTACGGTGTAGGATTCCATCGTTACCCGGAGTTCGATAACCATCGCTCTTCATGTCCTTGGCCTTGGTGTAGAATGTGTAGCCGTTGATATCGTGACGCCTCATTGGTCATCAGGTTGTGCTCGGCGCCTGTGACAAGGCGAATATGAGTTGTTCTTCGCGGAAGAATCCTCATGTAAAGGGTGCGACGAAGCTTCGCTTGAACCAACGCGTGAAACATGAGTTGTGCTCTTTGATTATATCTCCGTCCGTCCTCTGTTGGCCTCGGTCATTGTCGTCTTCTTAATAAAGGTTTTGTGCTCTACCACCCAAGGATCGACCACGTCTATGTGTTGAAGCGCGACTAGGTTTGCTCTTTCAAAGTCGGCGAGTCGACCCTCTAAGTCGACATGCATTTCAATGGCGACCCTCACGGTGACCCCATCCAGCGAGCCTGCCGAGGTGCTGTTGACGGAAGACCTACGGGTTCTCAATGCCTAGATAATTCGTGCAGTAGGAGATGCACTCTTGATCGAAAGCCCGGGCTATACTTCCCTCGGGCGTGACATGTTGCGAACGTATCCTTTGATGACACCATTCATCCTTTCGAGCGGCATCATGCTGTGCAGGAACGTCGGCCCAAGTTGGATGATATCCTCCACTATATGGACCAGCGGATGCACCATAACATCGAAGAATGCGGGCGGAAGTACATCTCAAGCTCGCATAGTATCACCACGATCTCTTCCTGTAGCCTTCGAGTTGCCTCCGCCAATCGACTTCCGAGAGATGGCGTCGAAAAAGTTGCATAGGCCAAATAGCGTTTCACGGACGTGCGCGTCCATGATCCCACGGATTACAAGCTGGAAGTATCTGCGTCATCAGACGCGTGACAGTCGTGATACTTCATCCCATCGAACTTCGCTTCGCTGGGTCTAGGTATCTGCTTATCTTCCCGTGTAACCGTAAGGAAGTTTTACTCCTAGGAGGCAGGTGAAAACTGCTCGATCTCCTCGACTTAGAGTGAAGCACGCGGGAGGGTAGTCATTTCCGGTCTTCTTGGCCTTTTTGCATTTGCGACGACTTATTGTGCCCTGCTTCGCCTCATCATCATCATCATCATCATTAGCGTGAAGCTCCTGCCTGATGCCCATTGATTTCAAGTCTGCCCTTGCTTTCGGCCCATCTTTGGTCCTCTCTGGCATGTTGAGCAGGGTACCAAGCAGACTCTCGCACACGTTCTTCGTGATATGCATGACATCAAGGCTGTGAGGCACACGGTGGATCTTCCAGTACGGCAAGTCCCAGAAAACAGACCTCGTTTTCCATACCTTCAGCAGCGGCTCTGGCGCCTTCCGCTTCTTTCCCGGCTCTGGCGCCATTTGCTTCTTTCTCGGCAGTGGGCAGTCTTTCCAATTTTTCAACAGCTTGTCTATTTCCTCGCCGCTCCTCGTACACGGGCGTTTTTGGGGTTCGGTTTCACCATCGAACAGATCCTTGCGTTTTCTCCACGGGTCATCGTCCAAAGCCACCTTCGATGTCCCATGAACACGGTTTTCAAGACCGGGATCTCTATCTGGCTGGCGATCGTTGTGTCATCCATGCACCTTACGCATCCAGAAAATCCGTGGACTACCTGCCCGCAAGATATCCGTAATCGAGATAGT